>JAHHFK020004082.1:0-515265 GCA_024533555.2 Aedes koreicus | reverse complement strand
AAGAGGCGAAACCACCTGAAGACCTACAAGAAGCAGAAAATCTCGAAACAAAGTGCAGAACAGAAGAAGCGAGCAGCAACAAGGGCCCGGAAATTGTATTCGCGTCTTTTGCAGCGTCCGGATGCATGCGTTTTGATGGACGATGAGACCTATGTAAAGGAGGACTCAAAATCCTTCCAGGTCCACAATACTTTACTGCCGTCGTTGGGTAGGATGTGAGCGATGCGGACAGGTCGATTCAAGTGGAGAAATTCGGTCGAAAGGTACTGGTATGGCAAGCAATATGTTCCTGTGCTTTGAAGTCAACAATTTCTTACACTACCGGAACTATAAATGCGGAAATCTATCGATCTGAGTGTCTCCAGAAGAGATTGTTGCCTTTATATAAGAAGCATAGTACACTTCCACTGTTTGGGCCGGATTTAGCGTCGGCTCACTATGCCAAAACCACTCTCAATTGGCTTGCGGAAAAGGGTATAGATTTCGTTGAGAAGAATATCAATCCACCAAATTGCCCTCAGCTTCGACCCATCGAACGTTACTGGGCAATCGTGAAGAGGGTCTTCAAGAAGACTGGTAAGGCAGCTGGGAACATGCAGGAGTCCAAAAAGATTTGGACTCAAGCGTCCAAAAAATGCGATGCAACACTTGTCCGGAACTTGATGAAGAGCATTCGATCCAAAGTTCGAAAACTCGTGAAGGAATAACTTAAATTTCATCCGGTCTTCATTATGTTCAAGTTTAACCTCGTACAATAAAGGATCAATTTTTTGTATGAATAAAATATCGGTTTTCAACATAATTTGAAAGAAAGTTTGTGGATAGCTTATTTTCGATACACTCCTTATGCAATTGAATCATATAATATTTAAAAACGATTTCTGGTCAAATGCAAACAAGTTTCGAACTTTTCCATAATACGAAATACGAATTCAATCAAAACTGCCATATTAAAAAGTATCTTCTCCCACAGAAGATAAGCCTGAACATATTGATCCAGTAAAGCTGCCGAAATTTATACAACAGTCTTCTCTTGAATTTATCTATATGAGCTATTTACGAGTGCTAATCATGACCAATCCATCAATAAATCGATTGTTCAGTTTGAAGACTTCATAACTTTTCATTTTCGAGCAATCGAAATACAATTCGGAATTTGAATTTGCCACCAACTCAGTCATAAAATCCACAACAGTCACAGTACCGGGAGCCTTCCCATTTCGAACTAGTCATCATTTTCCAGAAAATGCAGTGCCTGTAAAAAAACTGAGAGAACCATTTGTTATTCAGAAATTAAACGAAACGCAACTCGTAGGCACCGAGAGCAACTTGAGGTAATTATCAGCATCCGAGGCGAGCAACACCACTTTCTGACCGGCGCCAGCATCACCCGCACCAAACACGGCCACTTTTCGGCTCAAAAGCTGAAATTTTACTCAATAATTGATATTATCAAACAGCGTTTAGTGTTTTGGAACGGTATTTTTCTTGTTCCAAATTGCTGCAAGAATCCGGTATAAAACAAAATTTATAACACCGGTGCAGCGGTGTTTTTGCGTTTGGTCTATAAAAATAAATTCCATCCACGATTTGGACCACCGTTAAAGATGCCCTAACACCGGTGCAGCGATGTTTTTGCGTTTGGTCTAAAATAAATAAATTCAATCCATGATTTGGATCGCCGTTGAAGATGCCCTTATGCTGTGAAAATAAAGCGAACTTCTTTACTTTTTCAACTCATTATGATGAGAGTTTACAAGAACGTGTAAAATCTGGAATAACAATAGAAGAGGGCCTATCAACATTTGTAAACAAACACTTCTGAGCCTATTTCCTCGCAAAGCGTAGGCCACCCACGCAAACCAATACCATCATCATGTGGGGGAAAGTTCCCCTACATGATGATGGTATTGGTTCCTCTACACGAAGATTCTGTAGGTTTGCGTGTATAGCCAACGGCTTGCGAGAAAAAGGGCTCAGAGGTGTTTGTTTACAAATGTTGATAGGCCCTTTTCTATTTTTGATCCAGAAATTATAGTTTCGTTCACTGATACCAATAACCAAGGCGCCAGATTCGTTTGTTGCTTGCTCCTGCTGTCATTCGTTAACCAACACTCATCACGATCTGAGCCGAAATCTCAGCACAGTTGATAGGTTGTAATTATTCCAAAGCAAGCTTATAATCCGGATGATACATTCGTGGGAGGAAATATCCATAGTCACAATGTTAAACTATTATTTTCCTTGGTAACAAATGTTTATTAACAAAGCAAGGAAATCAGTGTCAATTTGTTGATGTCACTTGGGAAATGAAGTCGTTGGAAAGATATTTAATAATACGATAGTGATTTAATTTAATCATTCTTCAACGAATTGTCTGTACTTCATGAAAGCAATTTACCATTATGTTCGTGTTTTAATGTGTACGGGATATTGATCAAATTAGTTTCGGACAAAGTTTGCAAAAATTCAATAGCATTTAAAATTAACGTTTGCATTTGAAAAAATGGGGGTCCTCCCTTAGCGCAGTCGGTAAAGGCGCAGCTACAAAGCAACACCATGCTGGAGGTGGCTGGGTTCGATTCCCGGTCTGGTCTAGCAATTTCTCGTAAAGGTAAATTTCTCGACTCCCTGGGCATAGCGTATGATTGTACTTGCCACACAATCATACTCATGCAAAAATGGTATTTGGCATCGAAAGCTCTCAATTAATAACTTTGGAAGTGCATTTAGAACACTAAGTTGAGAGCAAGCAATAAGCTAATTGTGAAAGCAATAAGCTTGAAATGCTAAAGAAGAAGAAGAATTAAAAAAATGGACAAAAATTGCCGATTTTTCATGGGTTTACCTTCACCCGCACTGACATCAATCATAGTAACCCATGAGTCAGCAGACAAAATTTGACAGCTCTATCAGTCGAACTCTAACCGTGATGGCAAAAACAACAACAATCAGAGCATCGAAAGAAAGCCCGGCACCGGACGGTCGACGACCCGACCGAGGGAAAAGTGGCTACATCGCTGCGTGCGCTTGGCCGGGAAGTCGGTTCAACCGGCCAAACAGTGAAAAAGTACATGGTGAACATGAACATACATGTCAGGAAGCGGAAGTCGCGTCCACTGGTTTTGGAGCTGTAGGCAATGACGCAGCGGCAGCGGCTGAATAAGATGGTCAACTCGATTTTCCCGGTTAATCGCGACGCACAGTGATTCCACTCCATACGAAAGGTGGAAAAAAGTCTAAAAAGGGAATTTACATAGCTAAGTTATGTGTTTTCATGTAATTTTTTGTCGCTGATTTCAAATATGTTATCTAAATTGTCGTATTAGGCCACAATTTCGAGACATGGTCAGCTTACGGCCTCTTGGAGTATCCGGAACATCCGATAAAATGGTGAAATCATTAGTCTCGTCCTAAAGCAATACGATTCTTTTCAAAACCATTTGTTCATAAAATGGAAGAAGCAAAGTGATGTGGAGAACAATGTACGGCTCTAAGTGGCCGTTTCACGGTCTTCCGGAAGTTCCGGAACATTCGTAAAATTTGATAATTCAGCAATTCGAAACCAAAAAGATGAAGTGGATCTTAGAATTCTGCAACACTAGGTAGGTTTGTTCCTTTTCGAAAAATATATGACTCGAATTTTTCATTTTGTCATTAGGGTGATGCATTTTAAATAGGGTGGTCCAAAAAACGAAATTTTAGAAAATATATATTTCTCAAAGAATTTGAACTTTTGAACCATTGGACCGATTTTCAATTTTTTATCATGAAAGGATATGAAACATAATAAGTTATTGTTTTAAGAATTGGTATGAATATAAAATAAGCTTAGAAATAATTAAAGAAATGTCCAGTTTTTATTATTCACAAAGACTACAATTTTATAGTTTATAGTTTATTTCAATTCAGGAAATTCAGACGATATATATAATGATTGTAATGGTTATTGTTTGTGCAAACGTCCTTTATACATGTCCTACCCTACCAGTCAAGCAGCTACTTTGGCTTTAGTGTATTTATATTGTTAACAATAAAACAGTTGCTTCTATGCCTCCGCCATGGCAGGACGGCCAATAAATCGTGGTCTTTTATTTCACTTTTAAACACAACGTAGGGAACATTCTGCCCGTGCGCGATCATTATATATATTAATAATAATATTAATAATGATTTACACCAATATGTGTGTTTATTTTTTTAACCCTTTTAAAAAAAGAGGGTACACAAAACCCGTTGGAAATACTATTTTTCGCCCGGGCCCGGATTTCCTAATATTATATATTATTTTGCCCACTAGACAATATTGTATTTTTTTTTTTTAAATAACCACTTAACAAAAAAAAAAAAAAAAAACTTCAACCGCATGTTTTCTACGACGCAGCAAACATGGTAAAATAAGTTTAACGTATGAAATGACAACAACTGAAATTTATTACTTTGAAAATGCGAAGTGCAGTGCATCTTTCCAAGGAGCCAGGATGCAGGATCGTTTCTCCTTAAGAATCCCGGGCATTGCATCAGCGTTCGGTTTTCTAAGCAATCTATATTTTTCCTTTGTAAAAATGTATGGTAAAAATCGTGTTACTATAGAACGAAAATGATGCACAACTCTTCAGATATTCTGCATATTCCGGATGATCCGGAAGACCATGCAGTAACTAGTCGAATTCAAAAATTGCCCAGGTAACCAATAATCAGTTTCAAAGCGTCTTAACGGCAGCATATCCAGCAATTAAGTCGCCTTAAATGCAACATAAATTCCGCTTTCAATATACGGCTGCTTTACTGCAATGCTATGATAATGCTTCATTAATGCTATTTTGCATTAGAAATGCTTATTACAGGCTACAAGCATTGAAATAGCATTTGAAATTAAACTTCAGAACAGATAGCATTCAAGATGCTGATATAATGCTAAAATAATGCTTGTAGGATCTAAAATGCCGATTTAGGGTTGATTTACTACATATACCAATGCTTATTGGTTACCTGGGTGGTTACAACAGTGAATTCGTTCTCACATTGCATGTAAATTGATTTGAAAATAAACACTTAAATTTATCCACCTATCGTGAGATCTGACCATTTTAACACTTTCCTGGGAGTACTAGGAATAAGAACCCGGATGTAATCATGATGGTCCTGGAAACTTGATGTCATCACCATTGCACTTATTTTTGAGTTTCTATGTTATTTGAATGTGGCCACTTTCCCGGGAGTAGCCGGAACATCATCCCGGATGAGGCCAATGTAGTTCTGGACCTTTGATATCATGACCATTGGACTTATTTTTGAATTCGCATGTAATATGAGGTGCCGCATGATGGGTTTTGATCTTAGGCCAAAATTGACCGCTTCCCCGGAGGAATTTCCGGAACCAATCAACCGATTCAAATAATTTAAAAGCAAAGTATAGGTCCACAGTACCTTTCATTTGTTCGGTTGTTTCGTTCAAATCGGTTCATTAGTTGCTTGGGAAACTGAGTTAGAAGTTTCGTTACACACATACACTACCTACACACATACACACACAGATATTCAGTGCATCGAGCTGAGTTCGTTGTATATCACACTCGGTCCTCCAGGCTTTGGATCAAAAGTCGGGTTTCCAAGATATATGTATATATACACTTCCTTGTGAGCTCCGAGGTGAAGTTCATGCCACACACCAAGTTCCCCAAGAAGGTGCTGCTGTGGCTGAAAATCCGCGAGAAGGGGATGTCAAAGCCGCTCTTCTTTCGCTCCGGACTGGCCGTGAACGGGGAAATTTATAGTATGAAATGCCTGCCGGAAGTTGCGTCGTTCATCAAGAAATACCATAAGGGCGAAGACGCGGTGTTCTGGCCGGATCTGGCGTCGGCCCACTACTCGAAGCAATCGTTGGAGGAGATGGAGCGGCTGAATATTGATGTGATACCCAAGTCGGCGAACCCGCCCAACTTCTCCAGCTGGTGGTTCCGGATAAGCTGCGTAACCGAGTATTGCAGATAGCGCAAGAAGGCCATCTGGACATACGCATGATGAAAACATTTTTACGTGCAGTAGTTTGGAGGTCCAAAATGGATAGGCAGATCGAAGGGTACGTGAAGAGATGCCAGCCTACTCTGGTAGCCGCACTGGATCCACCGGAGCCCATGTTCCGTAAACAGCTACCTTCAGGTCCTTGGGAGGAAATTGCGATCGATTTTTTGGGGCCACTGCCGGAGGATCAATATTTATTGGTAGCAGTTGACTATTATAGTCGTTTTGTTGAAGTATCTGAGATGTCGACGATAATAGCGAAAGATACAGTTGGTGAATTGGCTATCATGTTCAGTAGGTTTGGTATCCCTCGAGTTTTGAGGACACACAACGGACAACAGCCTTAGCAGTGATTGTGAGGAGTTTCGCGATTATTGTCGGAATCGAACTAGTGAATACAACTCCATATTGGCCTCAGGCAAACGGTGAGGTAGAGCGTCAGAATCGTACAATCCTGAAACGGTTACGCATCGCTCAAGAATTAGGGCAGAATTGGCACAGGGAGCTACGGACGTTCTTACTGGCGTATCATGCTACTGATCACTCTGTTACAGGGAAGTCACCATCCGAGATGATGTTCGGTCGCCGTATAAGAAACAAATTACCAACAGTTCCTGCAGTTATTAATGATGATGGCGAAACACGCGATCGGGACTGTTTATGGAAAGAGTACGCTGATGTGAGACGCAAAGCTCGGGCGAATCCAATAGCGGTAGGTTATCTGGTTTTCGTTAAGCGAATGAAAAAGGAGAATAAGCTATCCACGGATTTCTCGCCAGAGCTGTTTGAGGTAACTAATAGAGTAGGATCAGGAGTAAGCTTGCGATCAACAAATTCTCAACGCCACCAACGTTAATATCTCATATTTTCCAGCCTTTCCATGTTAATCACCAATTCTACTGAGAAGGCGAACTTTCCTTTTCAACAATGATTCCATTTTTGAGAAATTCAAGAAGAAGTTGTTTACCTTTGTGGCATTGACTCTTATGAAAGATATCTTGAGAATTTTCCTAGTTCAGTGTGATTGCAATGGCTAGTTTTTTGGTAGATTTATTCGATTCTAAGATTTTAATGAGGTGTTTCCAAAGTGCAGCTCTTATTCTACTCGTTCATTATCTGGAAGCAAAAAGACCGCCTGTAACGTTTTTTTTAATTTTTTTTTTCCTGTGTTGGGGACATGATACCACCGCGACCATTAATTGTTCTATTGTGGCGAATCCTCTTTTTATATATGCCAGATTGCAATGGGTATTTTTCTAATTAACTACTTTCGGGCCAACCCCCCAGATTCCCCAAGCCCCCAAAACACCTTTCACAAAGAAATCGCCTTTTTTAAAAAAATGGTACACCGCAGCCCCACAAAAATTGATAAGATTTTCCCCCCCCCTTTACAAAAAACCAACTTTAATCTATATTAACTTACCAAATAACTTTAGGTGATATTTACCAGGACAGTGTCCTGTTATTAAACCTGTGTATAAACTCAGATCACGTTTTGATAGATTTAGTAACCTATATGAATGACAAGCGTTTGGCTTTATAAAACGTTTTGATTGCCGGGCATTTAAGGTCTTGTTCCAGATTTACTGTACCTTCGTTTTCTCCCAGAACTTAAGCTCCATTTTAAGAGCACAAGAAGATAAGCCAAAAAAGGGCTCGAGACCAATGAATTTCGTGGTTGATCCTTTTTTTTGCCAATTCGTCAGCTTTTTCATTTCCATCGATTCTGCAATGCCCAGGAACCCAGTATAGGTTAACAGTGTTGCGACAGGACAGTTGTTGCAACAATTTTGAGCATTCCCAAACCAGTTTTGACGTATAAATTTTTGATTTTAAAGCATTTAGCGCTGCTTGACTATCTGAACAGATGCATATATTTGCATTTTTGTAATTTCTTCTTTTACATATTGTTGCACATTCTAGGATAGCATATATTTCAGCCTAAAATACCTTGGTCCATTTGCTCATAGACACCGAAAAGTTAATTCCAGGGCCATTTATTCCAGCACCCACCATACTGTCTTGTTTTGAGCCATCTGTGTAAAAGACTATTGATCCGGGCCGAATATTCGGCCCTCCTGCATGCCAATCCAGACGAGTCACGTCATGAACATGGAAATTGTGGTTAAAGTAGTTTATTCTCTGCATACAGTCCTCATTCATCATTATTAGTGGACTTAGTTGAAACTCTTTTGTGATACTCAGGTGTCCAATAAGATCCCCATCGAAGAGATTCATGGACCTTTTGAGCCTTAGAGTACTTTTAAATGCATCCAATTCAATAAATTGATTTAGAGGAAGAAGATTAAGTAGAGATTCTAAAGCTATAGATGGAGCGCTACGCATTGCTCTAGTTATAGAAATGGTGACAAGCCTTTGCAACTTGTTCAATTTGAACTGTGCCGTTTTCTGTTTGGTTTTTGGCCACCAGATAAGTGACGCGTAGGCGATCTTAGGTTTAACTATAATCGAATAGATCCAATGAATCATATTCGGCTTCAGACCCCATTGTTACCCAAAAGTTCTTTTACAGATCCAGAAAGCACTTATCGCTTTCGCTATTGGTTGTTCATTGTGTTTGTTCCAGTAAAGTTTGTTATCTAAAGTTACCCCCAAATACTTAACTTCAGTGGACATTGAAAGCTTTTCATCACCTAATTTAAGGTTAGCTGTTGAAGTGGTACGTGTTTTAGTAAAAGGTACAATAGTTGTTTTTGTAGGATTTATATTCAATCCCTCACGTTCACACCACAAAAGCGTGAGATTTAATGCTTTTTGCATTCGGTCAGAAACCGTTTCATCAAATTTTCCGCGAACTATAATGACTATGTCATCCGCAAAACCAATTACCTCAAAACCTTGATTCTTTAGTTCTAGAAGGAGATCTTCAACAACCAGGGACCACAGAAGCGGAGATAGAACACCCCCTTGAGGACAGCCTTTAACTGCTGTTACTCTTATTTCTGAATCATCTAGGTTAGCTGATAAAGGGTGTCCACGATGAAATTGCCACACACAAAATTGATTCGCAAAATTCGAGTTTTCATCCGATTGCCATCAAATTTTCAGGGATTGAGAAATAACTATTAAACTTCATTTTACCATTTTATTCGTATTTTTTTTACAGTCCATACGCAAATGCCCGCACCTTGGCCTTAACCCCGGCCATAAGATTCTGCACAACCTGTGAATCAACCGTTTTTTGCATGTAAACCCATACTTTCTTCAGTTCCTCGACTGTCTTCACTACCTTAGGTCGTTTAAGAAGGTGCTGCTTCATAATCGCCCAGTACTTCTCGATGGGACGGAGCTCCGGAGTGTTGGGAGGGTTGAACATTTTCGGCACGAAATTGACCTTATTGTCCGCATACCACTTCAGCACGTCCTTGGAGTAGTGGCATGAGGCCAAATCCGGCCAGAAGATTGTTGGGACGTTGTGGGCCTTCAGGAGAGGAAGCAGCCGCTTCTGGAGGCACTCTTTTATGTACACCTGTCCGTTCATCGTGTCCTGGGTCACGAAAGGTGCACTCCGCTTCCCGCACGTGCAGATGGCTTGCCAAACCAGGAATTTCTTCGCAAATTTGGACATCTTCTGAGTGCGGACATGCTCCGGAACGCTGAAATTATCCTTGGCCGTGAAAAACAGGTTGCCGGGGATCTGTTTGAAGTCGGCCTTCACATATGTTTCGTCGTCCATGATGCAGCATTCAACTTTCGTCAGCATGTTGAGGTACAACTTCCTGGCACGGGTTTTGGCGGACTTGTTCTGCTTCTCGTCGCGATTAGGGGCCTTTTGTACCTTGAACGTTCGAAGCCCAGCCTTAGTTTTGGCCTTCTGGACAAAACTTCGGCTTAGGTGCAGCTTCTTAGCCACATCCCGAACGGAGGCGTTCGGATTTCGGTTGAAGGCCCCAACTACGCGGTTGTGATTTTTGGTGTTGTACGGAATACTTTTTCCTTCACTTCTGGGCTTCCGATCGGTGGTCAACCGTTCCTCGAACCGCTTAATCACTCGCGACACCGTGGAATTCGCGATTCCCAACGTTTTAGCGATGGAACGATGCGAGAGATCCTTGTTCTCGTGATGAATGCGCAAGATTTTATCACGCACGAGCTGTTCTTTCGACTCCATTTCCGCGAGTTTTGATCACAGGACTTTAAAACTTGCAGGATGTAAATAATGCACTATGAACTAAATCCACTCAAATTTTCATTAAATTCTACCCAACGGTTAAAAAGTTAGAGCAATTTCATAATGTGGCAATTTCATCGTGGACACCCTTTATTTTTTTTGAAAATTTTTCCCCCCTTAAAAAATCCCCCCCCCCACCCCCTGACACAAACATAAACAAAAAACAAATACAACCGCCCCCTCACCCACCCCCCCCCCAATCACTTTTTTTTTTCCCAAACCCCCCGGGGGCCCCCCCCTTCACACCCCTTACACCGGCCCACCCCCTTTACCACAACCCACAGAAGTTTACTATGTCTTCATCAAAACCATGATTTCTCATTGCGTTTATCATGGATGGGAAGGATGCATTGTCAAATGCACCTTCAATATCAAGAAACGTTGCTAAGAGAATTTCGTTAGAAGCAAATGATTTTTCTATTTTAGTAACCAGAGTGTGAAGAGCTGTTACTGTTGATTTTCCTGATTGATAGGCAAATTGTGTTTTACATAATGGTTTTTTAAAAAGAAATTCTGATTTTATGTATTCATCTATGAGTTTTTCCATTAATTTCAAAAATATTGATGACAAACTAATTGGTCTGTATGATTTTGGTGAAGATTTATCTTTTTTATTTGCCTTTGGTATAAATACAACTCGGACTTGCATCCATTTCTTTGGAATATATCCCAGTAAAAAACTAGACTTGAATAATTCAATCAAAATAGGAATTATTACAGATTTGCACTTCTGAATAAGTGCAGGAAAAATTCCATCTGGACCAGGGGATTTGAAAGGACTGAAAGAATCTATTCCCCATTCAATCCTAGAGTTTGTGAATATTTTATTGGCAATATATCCAGCTTGTACGTTGGACAATTCTGTTCCAAGTAGTGAACCATTCATCCTAGTAGATTTATTTATTTCCACATACGTTCAGATTCTGAAGATGTGGTACTTTGCATGCAATTGTGATCTGGTAGTTGATCAGCAGTACGCAGAGACCCTGGAAAATGAGTTTGCATCATTAATTCCAGAGTTTCAGTTGTGTTGTCAGTAAAATTTCCGTCAGGCTTTTTGAGAGTCCCGAGACCATTGGAATGATCTCTCGAGAGAACTTTTTGAATTCTTGCAGTTTCAGGAGTGCTTTCTATGTTTTCACACAGATGTCTCCAATCATTCCGCTTGGATCTTCTTATTTCTCTGTTATATTCACTCAATGCCTCTTTGTACTGACTCCAATTTGAAGTTATTTTCGCCCGATTGAATAATTTCCGTGCTTTTTTTCGTAGCTTTTCCAATCGATCGTTCCACCAGGAAACATCTCTATTGGTCGAGCGCTCCTTTGTAGGACAGCTGGCATTGTAAGCATGATTTATAGTAGTTATTAAGTAGTTAGCACTTGTTTCTAACTTTGAAACCGTATCTAAATTATTAGTAATGGGCTTATGTTGGTTCTTCATACTAGAGGTATATAGTTCCCAATTTGTTTTTCGAGGATCTCTGTAGGATTCCTTCAGTAAATCACTAGCCTTGAATTCAAACAAAATTTGTTTATGATCTGAAAGAGAAATTTCGTTCGATACATGCCAGTTTACTATACGATCAGAAAGTATTGAACTGCAGAGTGTAAGATCCAAAACTTCTTCTCTTATCGCATTAACAAAAGTCGGAGAGTTTCCCTTATTACATATATCAATATTATTCTGTGAAATGAAATCAAATAGCGACTCACCCCTTTTGTTGATTCCGGTGCTGCTCCATATCGTATGATGAGCGTTTGCATCACATCCGATGATGAAAGCCTTATTTTGGCTTGTGCAATGTGAGACGAATGCTGCAACTTCTGGTGGAGGTGCTTCATCAATATCCCCAGGAAAATATGCTGATGCCAAGTAGATCATCGTTTTTCCTTTCGTCGTAGGTACCTCCAATGAAACTGCAACAATATCCCTGCTGATGAATTCTGTGATAGGTGTAATTTTGGCATTAATATTTACCAGAATTGCAGCTCTTGGTTTGAGCTGAGTGTTATCGTATATTAACTTACACGATTGTGTAGGCATTCCTAAAATCCTACTGTTGTTTGTCCATGGTTCTTGAAGAAAGGCAACGTCGATTTTGCCTTTGATGAATGTTTTGCTCAGGATTGCTGAGGCTGCCTTTGCATGATGAAGGTTTTCTTGTATAAATTTAATGCCTTTCCCGTTCATATATTTGATCCTGTTGTTCTCTAGGAGGCCATTTCTTACTGCCTTCATTCAGTTGTGGTTTATGTCTACGACGAGCGTCTGTCATCGAACCTGAGTTAGATTCCGAACGTAAGGTGGGTAATGCAGAATTTCCACTAAATACTCTTTGCTCCACTATTTCCTAAGAGACACTGATCCGCTTTGTATGAGCATCCTTCAACAATTGCAGAATCATTACGGCTCTCACCGAATATATTATTCGTGATGCCGCTTGCTTCTGTGCTACATTGTTGGTCCTCTTGCATCACAGCGTTCTCGGAATTCTCGTGGATTCTAGAGCTCTCTTGGAATTTATCAGAATCGCCCTTTGCCTTCAAGTCGTCAACTCGATTATTGCGAGCAGTGTTTGTCTCACTGCTGTTTGATTTCGGTGAGGCCTTTTTCCTCAAATAAGCAACTCCAAATTTATAATCCACAGTAAAATTACATTTTTCTAAATTTTTCATAGAAACAGCATCAACAGTGCAGATAAGTTCAACGTGATGATCTTTAACCGTATATCGCTTCAGGATTTTCCAAGACTCAACCATCAATCCTTCATTTTGGCTTTCCAGAAAGGCAAGTATTTCTTCAGTGGAATCCTCCACACTTTGTGGGAAGAAACCTACAAGAATTTCGGGCTTAGGTATGTCCTTTTCATCGACTGCCATGAGGCAAGCTTCTCCCCATGGCTTAATGCTGGGAATGGTTGCCTTTAACCAGTTTACAGTTTCCTGGTTTTTACAAATGATGATCAAATGCCCTGATCTAAGCAGACAGTTACCAAACTTTGGTTTAATTTTCTCCTTTCTTTCCTCAGCTACTCTTGTAAGAATTGCCTTTTGAGTAGCAATTAGTTGTTGTGTAGTGAGCTCAGCATTTGGATAGCCATTATGCAAGATTCCAATCCTAGTCGAATTTGCTACTTCACTATAGGCAGGTTTACGCATCACCTTATACTTTCGTTATTTTCAATAGTTTAGTGTTGAAAATCAATAATTTTCAATATTGGAATCGAGGCGTAGAAATATTTCCGATCGATTGGGGCAAACATTTTGAATTTTTTTTTTAGAAACCAATGAAATATTTACGCTCAAAACCAGACCGCTTTTCGTGACGGTCGGAATAGATTTTTTTTAAATTCTACCCCAGTAGAGAAAAGCTGAGTCCCTCCAAGTGAGTGAGTTCTTTTGCAAAAGCACTAGAAATGTGCATAATACACGAAGAGAATTGAATCTCAGTAGCATAAATTGTACATCAAGTCGGTCAACACCGAGTGGTAGCTGTTCCATACATCCAAAACCGACTAATAAATATCGTTCAATGTATCCTTTGCAGCCTCCATTTACTGCCAGGTACTATTCGATTCGATTTTCAATTCCATCACCAGGCATAAATTTCAATTTAATCAACCTATTGATTTGCAACGCACCATGCTGTATAAAATTTATATTCCTCCATTTGTTGCTAGAGCTCGATACACCGAGCAGAACCGCACCCATTCGAACACGGTAGGTCATAAATCGTAGTCGCTGTGGTACCTGTTCACCAGATACCGAGGCCTACTGTTAGGTATAGCAACATCGCCATTTTGAGGGGTTTGTAAAATAAGTCACAGTGCGGAAAAAAAAACCAAACAATATGATAATTTATGATGTAGTCTGGCTCCCCTCCGGCCGCTCAACTCTACCTGGCTGCTGGTTGGCGAGACATATGCCGATGCGAGATTCTTGATTTAGGAGGACTTCGCCGGTCGATGCTGGTTGATTCTGCTGACAAAAGAAATTGGAAAGCGGAAAAATAGCCTGCAGTCCGGCGGAAAATGCAGGGCTCGTTGCTCCTTGGGTGCTCTTGAAGTTTATCCGTTTTTACGGTAGAGAAAGCTTGCTGTTGAAGGTTACTACAACCAATGAAGATTGAAGCGGTGCTCATCTTGAGAGGCTCGTTCGTAGGAATGGATGGAAGAGGGTTGAGAATTTAGTTTATATTCTGTAGAAAAATAACATTCGCAAGCAAAATAGAATGTTTCCACCGTAAAAACCCCCAGTTGTCGTTCCATTAGTAAAGGATAAACCAGATTTCTAAAAGAATCAGTAATCCGACGATTGGTCTTAGAATATCGGTTCTCCGTACAAACAGATTTCTTCATTTAATTTCGAATAGTAATAGTACTTCTATTCCGTGTCGGGTATTTTCGTCACTGCGACCAATTTTTAGATCTATTGTGACATATCCCCTTTTTGTTGTTGCTTTAGTTATTTTCAGCATGACGCATCACTATTGATAGAAGTGATCGTCAAAGTCTGACCTAAAGCATTGTCCCAGGACGGTATAACGCTCCGAATAAAGTGTACTACCGTACTGGGATTTGTTCTCCAAATCTCAAGGGGTTCTAGTAGCCCTTTGTTAAAGAACTTCAGCCTATTATTGAAAATTGCCGGGCAGTGGCATAACAAGTGTTCCGAGTCTTCTCTATCCATGTTACAGAATCGACATGAATCATCTTGAAGTTTTCCTATCAGCTTCAAGTGATAACGGCTCGGACAGTGACCGGTTATAAGGCCTGTATATATTGTTAGATCTTTTTTGGTAAGATCTAGTAACTTGCGAGTCATTGAAATGTTTGGAGTAATGAACCGCTTTGATTGCCTAGCTTTGAAAGTGTTGTTCCAGTTTGTCTCCACTTTCAAGCATTCCCAGGCTTTCATCTCCATTCTAAGAGAAGAAGCAGATACACCACAAAAGGGTTCAGGTCCTACAAACTGATGAGACGATCCGAGTCTTGCTAGTTCATCGGCTTTCTCGTTTCCATCAATTCCAGAATGACCAGGAACCCAGTACAAATTGACTTGATTACGACAAGACAATTTCCGAAGTGATTGAACACATTCCCAAACATGTTTGGACGTGCATATTGCTGACTTTAAAGCATTCAGAGCTGCTTGACTATCCGAAAAAATGCATACATTTGAATATCTATAGTTTCTGCGTAAGCATATAGCAGAACATTCCAGAATTGCTTGAATTTCAGCTTGGAATACAGTTGGCCACTTTCCCATTGGGATTGAAAGGTTAATCCCTGGGCCAGTTACCCCAGCTCCCACTTGATTGTTCATTTTCGAACCGTCTGTATAGAAAACAATCGATCCTTGGCGGAGGTTTGGGCCACCTCTTGCCCACGAATCACGCCCAGGATCAATAACTTGATATGAACAATCAAAGTTGTATTTTTTTCCATCCAATCTTCGTTGTTCATAACTAAAGGATTAAATTTTACAATTTTTAGAATGCTAAGATGTCCTATTAGATCACCTTCTAAAAGGTTCGCAAACCTTCTGATCCTTAGAGCGCTCTTTTCAGCTTCTAACTGTATGAATTGATGCAATGGCAACATAAAAAGTAGTGCATCCAGTGCCTTCGTTGGTGTACTTCTCATTGCACCGCTAATTGAACAAGTTGCTAGTCTTTGAAGTTTTTCTAACCTTCTTTGTGCAACAGTTTCTTTTGTTTTTGGCCACCAGACCAATGAAGCATAGGTAATCTTGGGTCTCACAATTGCCGAATAAATCCAATGGATCATTTTTGGCCTTAGTCCCCATTGCTTACCAAATGTTCTTTTGGCTATCCATAGAGCATTTGTCGATCTGTTGATTGTCTGCTCTAAATGAAAGTTCCAATTGTTTTTTCTCAAAATACCCCAAGTATTTCACTGTATTTGAAAGTACCCAAAGGGGGCCCTTCCACCCTAAGTTCTCAATACAGTATTTTCTCTTCTTTGTAAATGGCACAATAGTAGTTTTGGAAGGCCCTCCCCCCCACAACAATTAACACTATTCATTCCTCCATTCCTTACCAAATTTCATACCACCCAAACCCCTCTTTCACTTTTTCAGTTCACCATAACCACATAAAATATAACCACCCCTTTGCCACCCCTTCCCCCCTACCCCAATACACCCCAGTTCCTTTTTTTTTTTCAACCGTCTACCAACACAATGCCTACCCAAACCCAACTAGCTTTACCTTTACCATTACAACATAAATAAATATAAAATCCCATTCCATCAAGGAACCCCGCGATGACATTTCTTTACCTTAAAATGATATTTTAGTTTTAGTACCACCCCACCCCAACGCTGTTACCTACATTTACCTTCCCGACAAGCAAATGATGTTTACTCAGAGGAGTGGTAAAATAATGTTTATATTTTGTTTTATATATATTTTTTTTTGTTTTATTTTTAATAGTATAATAGACGATCATCTTATCGTATTATAGTGATGAACTTTTTCCTTTTATTAGCCTTAGGAATAAACGTCACACGCACTTGTCGCCACGCTGTCGGAAGGTAGCTTAATGTTAAACTTGTCTGAAATAGTTTTGTGTTGCTTTCTTCTTACTTTCGAAGAGTTTCCGCTAAACTGGAGCCCAGTACTTCTCTACTGGGCAAATTCTGGACAGTTTGGTGGATTGGCTGTTTTTGGCACGTATTTGACCTCTTGTGCCTTATACCATCCCAGGACGGATTTCGCGTAGTGACAAGAGTCCAACACAGCGACTAGAGAGGCTAGAGAGACGTGGCTTCTGATAAACGGTAGCAACCGCTTTTGCAGACAATCTTTCTCGTACACATCCTTATTGATAGTGCCGGTAGAGACGAAACTTTTAGATTTTCGACCACAGCTACACAGAAAACATTCTTGTAGTAAAAAAAACTACCATTTTACCCGACTATGCCTATTTTTAAAACTACCATGAAATTTCAGTCAAATTTACTACGTTTATGGTAAAACCCCAAATTTTTTTTTAATTAAGATTTAATAACAACAAAATGACTTTATTTAGAAACACTTGTTCTCACTTGAAAACGTGGTTATGTAGTAGTCGTATAATAAAAAAGGTGATCGCAGCAGTCAGTGCGAAAAACGCGCCGGTAGTATTTTTCACTTCTGTCAGTTCATTCGTCCGGTCAAGACGCGTGAGTGGATTCGTCCTGACAAAAGGGATTCGGCCGAGTCGGTAATTGTTGTCGGCCTCAATACTCCTCCTCAACGATTGCCAGCAGCAAGACCAAGCATTGAAGAAAACTTTTGTAACTTGATCCTGCCCAGCGGTTTGGTAAGTGCATCAGCCACCATCTCTTCGGTTGGACAATAGACCAGCTTCAGCACTCTGTCGTCGCACAATTGCTTCACATACGCCTCTCTTGTTTCGATGTGCTTAGATCGCCGGTTGGTCCTCTCCGATCCGACAAACTTAATGCAACTTTGGTTATCCTCCAATATTTCTACAGGTTCCGTTTGCCGTTCGCCGAAATCATCGAGTAACTTCAAAAGGCACGTTGCCTCTTGACTTGCCTCGGTCAATGCAACGTATTCCGACTCCATCGACGATAAAGTCACGCAGCTCTGTAGACGACTTGCCCAGGAAATTGCAGCACCAGCATACAAGAAAAGATTGCCGGTCGTTGACTTCCTCGTTTTGCAATCACCAGCCCAGTCTGCATCGGAATAGCCAATCAACTTACCGGTCGGGTTACTGAAATGCAAACGCCAGTGTTTTGTCGCCTTGAGGTAACGGACCACTCGTTTGGCCGCCACCAAATCTTCCTCTCGTGGTGCACTAACACTCCTTCCAAGAATCGAAGCGCTCACTGCAACGTCCGGTCGTGCACAGACCGCAACATACAGTAATGCTCCAACTAGGCTCCTATATGTCGATGCATCCTCCAGAAGTTGACTTTCGCTATTCGACTTCGTGAAACCTTCTTCCATCGGCGTTTTTGCAGATTTAGCATCACTAAGTCCGAATCGATGAGCCACACGATCGATGTACCCTTCAAGGGAGATACTATAATTTCCATCCGATTTATGGACTTCCAATCCCAAAAAGTAGTTCAGATCTCCTAGATCAGTCATATCAAACTCTTTCTTCAGTGCACTATAGATTTTCTCTATTTCAGCCTCACTCTCACTGCCTACAAGAATATCGTCAACGTAGACAAGCAAGTATATGCGTTTTCCACTGACGACCTTCGTATAGAAGCACGGATCTGCAGCACTCTGTTCGAAGTCTAGGTCCTGGAGAACGGAATGCAGCCGATGGTTCCAGCATCTGGCCGACTGCTTCAATCCGTAGATGCTCCTCCTCAAGCGACAGACTAACGACTCCTTGCCCTTGATTTCGAAACCTGGCGGCTGCTTCATGTACAGCTCTTCGTCGAGCTCGCCATAGAGATATGCCGCCTTAACGTCGAAATATTTCAACAGCAGCTTTCTTTTGCTTGCAACAGCCAAAAACGTTCTCAGCGTCGTTTGCTTAGTCACAGGAGCAAACACTTCGTCGTAGTCCTGTCCGAACTTTTGATTGAAGCCCTTTGCCACCAGTCGGGCCTTATATTTCACCACCTTTCCGGCAGCATTCCGCTTCAACTTATACACCCAACGACATCCTATGGGTTTACGTCCATTGGGTAACTTCACTAGATCCCATGTACCATTATTTTCATGAGACTTCATTTCAGCTTCCATGGCATTCCTCCATTCACCTGACTGCTCACCGGTTAACGCATCCTTAAAATCGGTTGGTTCGATCGGATCGTGAAGAACCGCATCAGTGACAGCAAAAATCTCTTCGATTAGCCGTCTCGGAGCCACGCCTTTGTTCGACCGCGACGAACGTCTACATATTTCATCTAGAGGAAACCCATTCAATGGCGAACTGGAACTTGCTTCCGACGAATTCTCCAAAAACGATGCACCAGCACTCGGACTGTCATGATCATGTTCCTTCTCGGACACAACATCATCATCCACGATAACAGCTGTATCAGAATTTGGCACTTGATTCGAAGACGATCCCAGAGACAATTGCACAATCCGATCCTCCGCCTTTTCAGCAGACGTATACTTCTCCAGCGGCTGTGATACCTCGCCTCCAACCGTTGATTCCGCCTGCATCAGTTCTAAGTCACCAAGCTCCAAGAATTTGGCATCTCGGCTAATCGTGATCCAGTTAGTCTTCGGATCCAGGAACCGGTAAGCTTTTCGCCCTTCCGCGTAGCCCACAAAAATCAACTTCTTCGCCTTTCCATCCAGCTTCAAGCGTTTCTCCTTGGGCACATGGACATATGCCTCCGACCCAAAAGTCCTCAAGTGAGCGTATGACGGCTTCTTGCCGTGCCACAACTCATATGGTGTCTTCTCGACTGCAGACGTTGGCAAGCGATTCTGCAAATAGTTTGCAGTGCAAATTGCTTCACCCCAGTACTTCTTGTCGAGCCCCGATTCCGCCAGCAAGCACCTCACCATTTCGACCTCGTATCGATTTTTCCGCTCTGCCTTCCCATTCTGCTGAGGAGAATAGGGAGCTGTTTGCTGCATAATGATGCCGTTCTCCGCCAGATACTTCTTCAATGACAAACTTGAATATTCGCCACCTCCATCTGTACGAATCACTCGCGGAGCACGTCCAAACTGGTTCTTTACCATTGCACAATATTCCTGAATTTTGTCTTCGGTGTCCGACTTTGCTTTCAACAAGTAAAGCACCGTATAGCAACTGTAATCGTCCACCATCGTCATGTAGTATCTGTATCCACTTGGAGTCGGGTTTTCCATTGGACCACCAAGATCGGAATGCACTAAGTCCCCCACTGCTTCTGATTTGCTACAAGACTCTTTTGGAAACGGTATGCGACTCATTTTTCCTTCACAGCAAACACCACAAACGCATTGAATGTCACATTTCTTCATTTTTAGCCCGAATCCAAGCTCTTCACGGACTATCTTCGAGATTGCATCACTACTCCGATGACCAAACCTTCGATGCCACAGGTGTTCACACAGATCCGGATGCTCAGCCTTGGTTACAAAAGCTTGCTGAGAATATTGCTTCAAGCGATACAAGCTGCCGCTTCGCTCACCAATCAGTACAGCTTCTTGACCATTCAATACTTTACACCCAGCTCGATCGAATAAAACATTGTACCCCAGGTCACAAATTTTACTCACTGAGAGAAGATTATCTGATAACGAAGGAACATGATACACAACTTTTAGAGTTACATTCATCCGTACACCATTGCCAGCGGCTGATTCCAATTTTCCGCTGCCAGCACCACTCGATTTGATCCTCGTTCCGTCAGCCAGGCAGATTTCCGGTTGCTTCGCTGGGTTCATGTCCGTCAGGAGCATTCTGTCGCTGGTCATGTGAGACGTAGCACCGGAGTCCAAGTACCACCGGTTTGCGCCAGAGGTCGTCACAGCCATTAAACACATCTCCACTCCATCCGGCACCTCAGCAGCTAGCTTCGCCTTGCCATCCGCCGAGCTCTTCTGCTGTCCTCTGGCCAGCTTAGGGCAGTCGCGTCGGAAATGCCCCTCCTCGTGACAGTGATGACACACATATTTCTTCTTCTTCTCCGTCGTTTTTGACTTCACACTTTTCATCACTTTTTCAGCACCATGCATACCACCGCCGTTGCACTCAAGTCGGCGTCGCCATTCTTCCCGCAGTTTGCTTTTCACGAAATCCACCGTTACTTCTGCTTCCGGCTTGCTTTAGATCACATTTATCAAACTGCCATACGACGGCGGAAGACTCGACAAAATCAGCGCCATGAAAACACGATCCTTCAGACCTTCACCAATCACTTCCAAACGATTTTGCAAGTCGGTCATCTCGTTCAGGTGCTGAGGGAGGTCGCCTTCTTCCGAAAGCCGCAGGGAACACAGCTTGCGTAAGACATGGAGTGTCGACGATAAAGACGATGCTTCGTGAATCTGCTTCAACGAGTCCCACATGTCCTTAGCAGTCGTTTTTCGGATGATGTGAACCAACTGACCGTCTTCCACCGCCAAGCCAATCATTGCACGAGTTTTCCCGTCTTGCAGGGTCCATTCGGCGGTCGGCACACCAGGCTTCGGATCGACGATATATGCTATCAGGTTCTCCTTCACCAACAGAAGCTCCATCTTGAACTTCCAGATCGAATAATTCTGGTCGTTCAGCTTCTCCAACGAAATTTTCACATCCGCCATTTTGCCAAACACGCAACGCGACACAATTCGTTCCGAAAAAAAAAACACTCCACCGATCGATTTTTCGCAAAATGTCCAGAAATCCGTACAAATTCCGTGTTACTCTGGGCCCATAACCTATTGGGAATAGCTTGCAGAGGAATAATAACACCGGAATTAAGATTTAATAACAACAAAATGACTTTATTTAGAAACACTTGTTCTCACTTGAAAACGTGGTTATGTAGTAGTCGTATAATAAAAAAAGGTGATCGCAGCAGTCAGTGCGAAAAACGCGCCGGTAGTATTTTTCACTTCTGTCAGTTCATTCGTCCGGTCAAGACGCGTGAGTGGATTCGTCCTGACAAAAGAGATTCGGCCGAGTCGGTAATTGTTGTCGGCCTCAATACAACGATTGTGCCATTTACACGAAGGAGAAAATACTCAGTCGAAAATATAACATTTCAGATACTATCAAATACCTTGGAGTAATCCTTGACAGCAAACTTAATTGGAATACACATCAAGCAGACGATAACCAAAACTACCAATGCTCTATGGATAAGCAAAAGAACATTTGAGCGAGGAGCGGGGTTCCTGGTCACTGCGGAATTGGAGGAAATGAACGAGCCGATACACTAGTAGACTTGATTGTCGAATCAGTTCGTAGGACCTGAGCCCTTTTGTAGTTCTTATCTGCTACTTCTTCTGAGAATTGAGCTTTGGGGTGCGACACATCTAAATCCTTATTCAAGATGATCGAAAAATCTCACGCTAGCGAATCAATCTGTGAAAAATCTTGTTTCAACTAGTGAATCTGAATCCATCTACTTGCATCGTGCTGCACATCTTTTTGCAGTAAATCTTTAAAATCTTCATCAAAATCTTTTAAAATCTTCTTTTCTATCTACTAAGCGTGCGCACATCGCACAAAGCATATCAAAAAATATCCTACATCTGAGATAGAGTCGCACCCCCTGAAATTGAGCTCAAAGCCTGGGAATCTTCGAAAATGAATGAAAACTGGAACAACACTTTCACAGCTAGGCAATCAAAGCGGTTCATTACTGCAAATATTTCTATGACTCGCAAAATGCTTGATCTTTCTAAAAAAGATCTAAGCATATATACTGGTTTTTTAACACGCCATTGTCCGAGCCGCTATCACTTGAAAGTGCCTGGAAAACTTTTAGATGATTCATGTCGCTTTTGTGGTACTGGAGAAAGAAAACTCGGAACATTTGTTATGCCACTGTCCGGCAATATTCATTAAAAGAAGTCAGTTCTTCGACAAAGGGCTAATAGAACCCTTTGATATTTGGAGAACAAATCCCAGTGCGGTAGTGCAATTCATTCGAAGTGCAATGCCGTGCTAGGATAATGCTCTCAGTCAAGCAATGACGACCACTCCTAACAATAGTGATACGTCACCTGGACAGAGCTAATAAAAAGGGGGATATATCACAATAGATCTAAAAAATGGTCGCAGTGATGAAAATACCCGACAGGGAATAAAAAATACAATTAGGAAAGCTTAAAGGCGTACAAGAACAACGTCATATAAAACAAAATCCATTTATAAGTCAGCCTTATGAAATTCCAAAGCATCGTTCATAAGTTGAACCTTATGAAATTCTTAAGTTTATTTGCGAGTGTATGCGACATGTAAACCCCGTGAACGATAAATACGATTTGTTTTTAAACTATCGACGATTAGAAAAAATCTCACAGTGTACGACAACTAACATTGCCAATGGTTCCGTAAAACTAACGCGATTGAGCAGTAGAAATAAAAAAACTGGTTAAAAAACCTTATTATATGGGCCTTATGAAATCATAATATAATATAGGCTCATGATGTTTTATAAAGCAAATCTTATGAGTTTCGATGGACGAATTCAGGTTGTAAAAAGAAGAAGACACCGAATAGTGATAAATCTGACAGCTCCCATGTTAAAGTATAGGAAGAATCTTTGAAAATGCTTCTAGAAAATTCAAATGAAATTCTTATTAAAAGCAGTTTATTGTATAATGCAAGAAAAATCCAAAACTACTCAATAAAGACATTTTCAGCAGAATAAAAATAAAATTAAAATAATGCTCCTATTGTGCAGTTTTGGATTTTTCTTACATCATCAACAAACCGCTTTTAATTAAAATTTCATTTGAATTTTTTAGAAGCATTTTAAAATTTTCGTCCTATACTTTAGCATGGGAGCTGTCAGATTTATCACCACTCGGTGTCTTCTTCTTTTTTCAAGTTGGATTCCTCTATAGGATCTCATCGTCAGCAATACCTAATACTGTTGGTAATACCGCGTAATACTAAACATATACGATAAACGAACGACACCCTTATGGCTGACCCACAATTGATACGTTGCGGATGCGTTTGCGTAGATTTGACAGTTTTCCCATAGGTTTTCTGTCAAATTTACGTCAACGCATCCGCAACGTATCAATTGTGAGCCAGCCATTACACTCTTACACAAGCAAACTTTCTGTTCAGTCGGACCTTAAATATAGATCATTGTTCTGCGCGAACCGAGCGCACATCCATAATGACATTTTCAGCCATCAACAGTGAAAACAGCAAAGCAGTCTTTCGGCCGCAATCGACTTTTTGAGAAAGAAAAATCAATTTGCGGCACCTAATTTGCAGCGATTAGTTTTTATCAACACACAGTTTAACAGAGTAAGTACAGTTATATCGAACAAAATGGAATGCGGTTGTGATATCCATGGTCGCAAATTGTTGAAAACTTCTCTCGACGAAACCACAACAAGCTTGACAATACTTGCACTGCGGTGTAACCCACTCACAGACAACTCGACCAGTAACTTCAATATTTCTGACTCCATTTTCAGCGTGATGGACGAGCCCAAGGAGGAAGAGTATTACGAACCGCAAGTAGAAACGTTAATCGTGGAAACTGTACTTGAGGAAACCCCGCTGGATATCAACGGAGTCGAATCGGTACCAGAAGGCAAAACAGTTGGTCAGGAAGGATCTACCTACATAAACGAATTCACCCTTTGCAAGTTGAAATACCGTGGACAAACGAGTGATCCCAGTGTTGAAAATTCGGTCATCCAATCGAGTTCGATCGAAGAATTCGTCGATAATCTGTTCCAACTTGTACAGCCGTATATAAAACGTGCAATAGAATTTCCAATGCCAAATGATCCATGCTGGTCTGAAAAGGAGTATCCCACAAAAGAAGACTTGCCGATGTACGTTGCGTTCAAAGACAGAATCCAGAAACGTTCCTGGCGATTGGAAAACGTTGATGAACATATGTTACTCAAGTGGGCCAATCGGGTGCTCATACTGCAAGTGTATATTTATTCGATTAACATCCAGTCCCGTCCGATGTGGGATATAGTCACGCAAGTTTTGTTTGCTAATCCGAGTAACACAGATGCCAAGAAGTTAATTATTAAGGAGTCCATAGAGGAACAAAAACTACAGACCATTGTAAGAAAGCTAAAGAAAATTCATCAGGCATATTTGGTGCCAAGGACGAACGATGCATACAGATTGTGGGCTCGGTTAATCGTGCAACAACCGGCTAGGAGGCAACGGGAACATTGCTTCAACAGACCCCCGAAAAAGTTGCTACAAAATTTTGTGATTGTCGGAAAGAAAGAGAACAGCAAGCGAAGAACGGGACCAACCCAGCAAGCCAACTCAACCGATGGATTCGGGTTTGAAGACGAAGTGTACGCACTTCGACAAACAGTGACGCAAATCAAGGATCTGGTGGAAATGCTGGATAGGCGGGTGGAACTGCTTGAGGAGAAGTGCCAAGGATTAAAGCAAACGACGGACAGTGTTCCCGTCAAAAAGAGAAGGTATGATAGCCTCAATGATGACGGTAATCATAACGGAGAGGGGAATGAAGAATCGGTTATCGAAGAACCCGATAAAAAGCCCGATGAGGGCGGCTACAGTGGAAATCCTGATCCGCTTTTGTTCCACGAGTCGGTCGACTATATAAAGCAAGAATATCTTGATAGTGAGTTCGACGATTAATTCAGTTATGTGTGATCAATAAATATAGTTCAAGGAATTTCTTTCCTTCCAAATACAACAGCTCAATCCAAATGTGCAACACATTGTATTCGTTTAAACTTATACAGAAACAAACATAACCGTACTTACAATCATTTTCCGATCTTCCGTTTGATACTTTTCACCAAGAGACTGGTGCTCACGTCTTTTTTCGGCTTCTTGACTTCACTCGATTCCGCTTCCGCACCCGGCATATCATTATCCTTCAACGGTCGCTTCTTCAATTTCTCCTGGATCAGCTTTTCCACACCTTTAGTTTTCTTGAACGATGGATTCGTCGGATCGATGTTGAATTCCGGCTTCTCGTAAACCGCCTTAAACCGATCATCATCTACATCGATCTCAAAGTCATCCCCGGGTGTACTAAACTGTCGTTGTTCTTCAATTTGTTTCTTAGTCTTCTTTAGGATTCGCTTCCGTTTCGATTTGGACACTGACTTCAAATCTATTTCATGCTCTTGAATAGCCTTCAAATTAAAGTGGCTCTTGTCGTCCTCCCCATCATCCAGCATCAACTCTAACTCCGCTCGTTGGCGGGCAGATTCTTCATCTTCTTCTTCTTTATGTTGCTTATTTTTCTTCTTTTTATCTTTTAGGCCGGGTTTCTTCACGCCGAATTCCTTCTCATCGAAGGCACTGGCAAAGAAAGGATCATTCAAATCAACTCCATATGGCAAGTCATCTTCCGACTCATCCTCGTTTGCCTCGCCATCGCTATTTAGTTCACCGCGTTTCTTCTTCTTTTTCAGCTCCTTGCGACGTTTTTTCTTCTCTTTAGCCTTCTCCAGGATCTTTTCAAACGGATTGACGTTGTCCCGTTTCTTTTTCTCAGTATTCGCATCGGAGTCCTCAACCTCTTGCCCTTCCTCGCTCACCTTCCAAGTGAACTCCATTTCGACTTTTTCGTCTTTCTCTTTTTCCTCATGCTCCTTGATTTCCCCTAGCAGTGCCTTGTATTTGGCGATCCTGTCTTGTTTTTTGGACTTTGTATCACTCTCATCGCCGTCTTCGTCAAAATCACTTGCTTGTTCTTCTGCCTCACTCACTTCAACGTCATTTTCATCCTCGCTGCTACTGCACGCCACATACTTTTTTAAATCGGTGTCCGTTACTTCTGTCAATTTTCCTGCGCGAATCTTCTCGTTAAATTCCTTACGTTCCACATCGTTTTCGTCCCATGTTAATTCCACCTTCGATTGATTTAATGCTGTTGTGATAAACACTCTCGGCTCATACTTTCCCACCTCTGGCAATTCGGAGCACTTTTCTTTCGGATCATCATCAAATTCCATATCGTCTGGAATGAATCGTAAGTCCAGTTTATTCGCGGTGCTTTCGTATTCAACCCCGTCGCATTCCTTGTATAATTTATCGGCCGTCTCCACGTTGTCGCATACGATCACTGCATAATAGTACTTGAGTCGATTCAGCTGATACTCTCTAAGGCGTTCCAGTTGTTTTTCTTTGAGTTCTTCCTCGTCCAGATCTTCTTCGTCCGACTCATCCACCTTGGGAGCTGTCAATTCTTGAGGTCCTTGTTCCTCTTCCTCTTTCATTCGCTCCTTACCGAACTCCGACGGATAGATCTAAAATTACAAATATCGTCGGAATAATAATTTAACTCGGAAATATGTTCCTCCTACCGTGACACTCAAAATCGTCGACCCTCTTGGAAGGAAAGAACTTAGCATGACCATTATATCGACCGCTCGAACCCGGTCCCAATCGAGGTTGCATAGCGCCAACCTCGCCGTCGATTCGTCAGTCCGCTCCGCATCAGCATCTAGCTCGCCCCAAACATGTTCGATGAACATTTCCTCTCCGTCGTCGCCCTCATCCGCCGAATCATCATCCGAAGAACTATCCGACGCAATTTCACCCTCTCCTCTGGCGTAGTCAATCTCTAAATCTTCCAATCTCGATTTCACCTTATCTGGCATTGCCATCGCTTTCTCCTCGGCATCCAGTTCCAGTCCATCTGATTCCGAATCATCATCCTCCTCTTTTGCCTTTTCCGTCCCATCGTCTTCGCCTTCGGAAGACGATCCCAGCTCGTAATACTTCCGCAGTTCACTGGTCTCGGTCTGTTTTACCTTCCGGCCGTACTTATCGATAGTGTGCTTTACGTTGAACTTTTCATCCTTGAACATTGACTGGAAGCGCTTGTCGATCTTTACCTTCTTTTCCGTCTTCGGAATTCCCTTGAAACGTGGATCATTGACCAAGTGTGCAAACCGCTCGTCTTTCCATATTTTCGACGTTTCATCACTGTCGCCAGTTGGCTGCTTCTTGGGCACTCCATTAGTGGGATTTTTATTCTTTTTGGATTTAGCCATTGTCTTGATAGAAAGTTGTAATCAATGGTAGTATTTTATATATGTTTTACAGACAAATTTGACGACGCACGACTTGCACCGAGAACCGCAATGATCAACGACAAAATATCAACGAGAATTATGTTGTAAACAAAACGGCATGGTTAACCAGTGATGCCAGTATTTGACAACCGATTTCTGCAACCTGGAAAATTTGGGGATAGGAATGGTATGAAGGATTTATTTTTGAAAACATCTGTGTTTTCCACACAGAAAAAAATCTTAATTTGAGTCAAATTTACTACACTCAGCCAAATAATCATAAGAATTTCATGAGATTCAACTTATGAACACGGGAAATAATCCACACATATCTATTGGCAAAAATCCATGGAAAATTCCACATAATACTGATGTGTTCACACATAACCAGAACCCTCGGAGAAATACAAATGAAGTTTATGTGACAAATGAAAAGTATGAGTGCCCAAGTAACCACAAGCATTATATTATTGCGCTTATTCCTAGGAGCAAGACACTGAGCAATCATGAGTAACTCTGAGCAATTATGAGCAACTCTTATTCACTGGATTCATCTTATGCTCTTCAACATTCCTACCTTTTGTAAAGCCTGGTTTTGACAGTGAAATTGCATAGTCAAAACAAGAAAGCTCTGTCGTGGAGGGTTACGTTGTGGTAATCCTCACCCGCTAGTCATTAAATTAATATGTAATTAATAATAATATGTGTAGATTGTGTTATTTTTAGCTTGGTTGAAACTTGTGTCGGCCCCCCAGCCCAAGCACAGCTCATTGCCAGCCCCCATCTACTATTCACCTGAAGCCGACCACCCCATATGAAAATCAATTAGTCGCGCCATCATCAGGCCCCCCCTCTAAGTATCCAACTTTAAATGGTCCTACAGAACTTTCGCTTCTGGACTGCGAATCAGTGTCCGCATACAGACGCCAGCTTCATCAAAACGACTCTATCCGATGTTTGTCCTGTTCCCTCAAATCGAATATGCGTCACTGCATCAGCAATGCTTCCCACAGTCGAAGCCAACGTCGAATTGGTTGGGTCAATCAATCCTTAATGACTGCCGAACGGATCACCTCCAAAAGAAAGGAACCCGGATCGACCAATCGCAAAACAGGAGATTTCAATATTTGCGGTTGGTCGAGCCGGCTTGTTCTCTTTAAGGAGGTGATTCCATCTGTTTTTCGTCTTCCTACAAGAAAAAACAACGGAACAATATTAAACAATCTACTTCGGGGGCCCCGAAGTAGAATATTGGAATATTTGGAATATTTGGAATTCTTCCAAATATTGCGACCTATCTTGCCTGATATGAGAGCTTCTTAAGATACGATAGTAAATAATATTCCCAAACAGTCAACAAACTGCTGTTATTGGTTGCCAAGGTTGCCACCGTCACCACCGTCTTATTCAAGCCAATGCTGCCAGAATATCTTAGATCGAGCTAATAATTATACAAGTTGGTGGAAGCTGATGCATTCTGAGCAAACATGAGTTTTATGATCAATTATGAGTGAAGTTTTTTTTTTCGTTTTCGCTCACATTTTTTGGCATTCCCACCACTCTATATCTTGGGGGGAGAAGAAAATCATAAACTGGGCCAATTTGATGAATCCTGAGTAATTTTGAAGAAAAAAGTTACTCACGAGAAAGCTGTCTTGCCCCTTGGCTTATTCAACACAAAATCAACATCATTAATGCGGGATCGCATCAATTCAACAGTTGTCAAGTAATGAAGCGTTAGATTTGCTTTAAGAATGTAATGATGCATTAACAATGCAATTATGCATTAACAATGCAATTATGCATTACCAATGCACTGCCCTGAGATGCATAGTTGACGTAAGCGCCAAGACGACCAAAATTCACTTTTTGTTTTTTTGCATTCCCAAAATTCCCTACAAAACATTGTCTCCAAGCACAAACAAAAAAGTTTCTTCGAAAAATTGTGAGATAATTTGAAAAGAACAATATGGCGTAAGCACCATTTGGTCGCATGAAAGACGATGTTGACCCATAGCTATGCAAAGCTGACCGTACACATCAAGGGTGGCTGTAAGCGAAGTTGAATGCACCAGAAAGGAGATTAGAGATTACATACATACTTGCCATCTATCGATCTATGGAAAACAACTGGCTGGTTCCTTACGATCAGTAAGGATACTGGATCAGGATACTGTATCACTCATACTGCCTTGACATTTGGAGTTGAAAATGGGATAGAATTGATGGATTTTTTTTGTGGCGAGAAAGTGAAAAGGGATGAGCCTGGAATTCTGACCATTCTGATATATAATTAAAACCACAGGTAGTAAAATTGCAGAAGAAACTAGCAAGTGGGTGTTGAAAATGACGGCATCATTTATTGTACACGTTCCGAAAGCTCACAGCTTTCCGAGAAATTAAAAGCCCGCCATAACACCACCTCGGCCATCCTTAGGGCCTTCAAAAGCAAGACCATTCTGAAGGTGCCTCGGTTCGATTACCGGTACGGTCCAGGAAATTTACAGGTAGGAAATTATCTCAACTTCCCTGGGAATAGAGTATCGTTGTACCGGCCACACCATGATACGAATCCATAAATGGCAACTTTGGCATAGAAAGCTCTCAGTGAACAAATGTGGAAGGCGATCGACTTTTTTACAGGAACCAGAGGGTATTCTGGTAGTATATAGCATCGGCCACGCCCTTTCGGCAAATGGTTTTCGACCACACTATGTCTTACAACAAAAGCGTCGGCCGGCACTTCGAGCTCATTTTTCTAGGGGTCATTAGCCTCAGGATCATTACCTTGTTGTACTTGCGGTATCGGCTGATTATCAGGAATTTCCACCGTCAAATCTGCATCACTCTCACCGTCGTTATCTGAACTTGAATAGGACAGCAATAGAGACAGAGCAGCTTTGTCGAACATTTTCAAATGAATTTTATTTGTCAATCACTGAATTTTCGGAAAAAAAATCTGACGTTTCCACACACGCGTCCAGTTGCTTCCCGATTCGTGAATGTACGACATATTATTCAGAGCTTAGCAGCCTGGTTTTTACGCCAAACTATGGGAATAAACGTTCAGTAATATGCCTGTTTATTCACATAAGCTGGCGTATGCGTTTTAAAGATGATAAAAAAATGAAACGATTCTAATTATCTTGCTGGCTAACTTTCATTAATAAAACTTCATCAAATGGACAGAACATTTGTCCATAATTGTTGGTATACACTGCATTTCAGCTTGAACTCGGAAAAACGCGTTCTCTCAACAATCGGCATGATGGTGGTTACGTCAACTATGCATCCCAGGGCAGTATATATACAAGTGGTCAAGTCACTCGACCCATAACTTCTATGTTCAAGGTTCGAATCCAGGTTGCTCCATATTTTTATTTTTTCAACATCATCATATTTCATAAGGCAAATTTATGAAATTCATACTGCTTTCTTATAGCAAATAATCATAATGCAATCTTATGAATATCGAACGTTTATTTCACTAAGTGTACGTTTATGGTACAACATTTGAAGTATTTTTGACAGACCTCATATTGATATCAACCGCACCATGATTGATCTAATCGCAGGCATGGTAAAATCAAACGCATCTATAGTCAGGTGAAAATTGTTGGTGTTTGTGCTTAATTTAACCCTCGAAATGGTAGTTTCTACTGCGTTTTTTTTTGCGTGCGAGGTTATTCCACTCACACCAAGGGGTGTCTCACATGGACTCAATTAATAGTATTTAAAGACGCGGGAGCAAGTCCCTATCATTTCGAAGTTTTCTGAGCACAAAACTCAAGTACTATTAGGACTTCAGGCGTGAAATTTTCAATAATCGTTTGCTCCATTGGTTAGCAATTTGAGTGTTGTTTGTTTTGTTTTGTTTGTGATTTTTAGTCTCAAAAATCGTGAAGTATTAATTAACCTAACCTGTAAATCATATGGAAAAAGGACTCCCTGCAGTTTTACCTTAATAAAACTCATTCCGACAAAGATTTTTCATTAGGGCCTAACTGACAAACATAAACAATGGTTTCTTCCGTAAATTTCTCGTGGCACAAAAGGCTACCCATGTATGCCTCCAATTCTATCGGATGGGTGCACTCTTCCTCTTAGAACTGGCCGTGGTGGATTGATTAGGCGAGTATTCAATGACGAGAAATTTGCGAATAAGCCATTGTTTACGTTTGTCAGTTAGGCGCTAATGAAAAATATTTTTCGATTCGATCTATTCAAATAAGCTGCATCAACTTTAATTCGTGGTGCATTGCTGCAAAGAACATGCGGCGCAGCTGTCGTGTTTGGCAACACCTCGACTTTTTGTCAGCTCAAAGTCAATTTTTTAACAAGTTCTATCCGAAAAAGCGACTCTCATTGTTGCTTTCAAGGTTAAGTTTACTTTTTAATTATTATGACGTCGTAGGCAAATATCCAAGAATTTCGTCGTACAAATAGCAAGTTGATAGTTTATATTAGCATAAAATGCATAAAGTAGAGCAAAAAAGATGGTAGTAGATTTGCGGTTCTCGAAATCAAAATAAAATAAACGCTTTTCTCAAATAGGACCTTTCGATATGTTCGGCGGCTCTCGCTCAAAATTTTTAAATTTAATGTTTGGCGAGGTTTATGTTTATATATTTGTTTGTGTCAGTTTTTATTCGTACTACACTCGGAAAATTCTATGTTCTGAATGAGGAATTACCCAAATATTTACCGGTGCAGATCAAGGTGTTTGCTATAAAGTAAGTGACAGAAGGATATAATTCAAAGTCTGGTTGTGACGCACGAATCAAATGACACGCTTCCGACGGGCTTACACGAGCAGAATGTGTACATCGAAAGCTAGCGAACCTCGGAAGTGCAACCAAAAGTGATGATTCATTGTTTTGCCAGGAATACCAAAGTTTGAAAACTGAAAAACCATCCCAACGAGCGAATGGAATTCCGTAAACGGGGTGAAGTTGTGTCCCAACTTGCAACTCATTACTGTAGTTGGAGAAGTATGTATTTCGCAGGAATTTTACTGCATTTAGACTAGGCGGAAAATATATAAGTACTTCAAGTGAAATCGAACACAATGAAGAAGGTGTAATACAAGTTCAAAATAATAATGATTGTGAATTGCTAGATCTTTTTATTTAAGTTCTTTATAACAGAGTATTAAATATGTGTGAAGAAATGCCTGACTTGAACCATTTCAGTTTGTTTGATTTTCAAAATTTACTGGATTTAAATTGGATCGTCTCATTGATTCTTTATCGATACAATCCGGCCGTGGATTGACGTTTCCTAACACAAACCATTTATATTAGTGTTTCAATTTTTATGTTGAGAATTTTACCGCCATAGTCCATTAACGCAAATCAGTGCTTGAGAGTACTACCCTGATAAAGAATTACCTTGAACGAACTATATCACAAATCGTCAAACCATTTCTTTAATGGTTTGGATGATGCCCCAAATAGGTCGTTAAGAAAAATAACCATACGAAATTTATCAGGGTATTCTCAGGCTGTGCACCAATTCGCGAATTAATTTATTATCGTTGCAACTGAAAACCGGAATAACCCACTGGCACCAAACGGGTTTTCTCTCGTTCTGTACGATTGAATTGAGGTGCATCTAGTGTGCTGTACAGCGCACCTGATGTGCTACACAGCGCACTAGATGCGACACTTTACTGGCATACGGAAAAGCAGTTATATTGATTCGCGCGAGTGATTTTTCCGGTTTTCAACTGCAACGAGAATAATTTTACTTAAACTTGACAGATGGAAAATAATCGAATAATCGATTAAAATCCCTTTGTGATTGATCAACAAGCTTTCGATAAGGTGTCTGTCAAAATTGAGTTCCCGTCTGTCAGAAATAAGTCAGCTCGAGTAGCAGACTTAATCGATTATTTTCGAACTGTCAAGTTTAAGTGAAAATTAAAATTAATTCACGAATTCTCGGGTACTTTTTCAAACAGACGTATGTCATTTTGTAAACAAAGAGGGGAAGTAAGATTCAAACGTAAATTTCTCGAAACCCTTAGCACTTTCATGCAAACTTGGGCCACCAACACAAGGAATAACATTGCTTTACATGATTGTGATGCTACTTTATGTGAGGGTACTGAGAATTTCGAGAAATTTACTTTTGAATCTTACTTCCCCTCTTTGTTTACAAAATGACATACGTCTGTTTGAAAAAGTTTCCGAGAATTGGTACACACCCTGATAAAGAATTACCTTAAACGAACTATATCACAAATCCTCAAACCATTTCTTTAGTGGTTTGGATGATGCCCCAAATAGGTCGTTAAGAAAAATAACCATACGAAATTTAGCAGGTCAGCCTTAATATTCTACTTGTTTCTTAAGTGTTCGATTTTGTACCTTCATACCCCTTATCAATGAGTATCGCTTTCCAGTCCGCTTCCTGGCACCCCTCGGTGAATTTCTAACCTCGAAACATTAGTAAACAATCTCAACATAATATTTCCCTGACAGTTCTCCACAATCTACATTCATGTAATCAATTTCGTCGCATGCAGCTATTTTCTGCATTGTCGTTGTGCAGTGCAATTTTCGCTATTATTTTCAAAATTTGAGGCTTTCGAGCAACAAATTTAAATGTAACGCAACACAATGTACCACGTATGTCGATCGAATTGGCGAGCTCCGCAAGTGTCTACTTTCAAAGTGCTCTGTGATCTGCTAAAGAGAAACTCCTTTCTCCGTGCTCCGTTGGCGAAATGTGGTTCCACGATGCAATCCGTCAGTGGTAAATTAAAAAAAAATTAACTTTTTAGTGAAATTACTAAGCGCTGTCATTTTTAGGCAACACGCATACTTTTGAATCGATGATGTTCAACCGTCGTGCCGAAGCTCGCCGTAGTATTCTGGTTCAGGTTAGTTCGGAGCGATCATTCCCAGAACTTGCCAAGTATTGTGCGCAGTTCGGAAGTATAGCCAGCTCACATCACTATCGAGTGGGAGCAGCAGCAGGATTCGGAGATGACGAGGGAGATTATCACTATATAGTGGTAGAATTCAGTGAACCAGAAGCAGCGGATGCCGCTATTCGATCGGCGGTTTTCAATGAAGAGAAGCCAGGAGTAAGAGCAAGATCGATCTTCCTATGGTTTAGAGCTGGACCACGGCAGAAGTTAGCTGTTAAAGAATCCAAAGGAAAAGAGGATAAGAAGGCAACATTAAGTAGCGTGGAGGGTTCCAGGATTGTTGGAGATGACGAATTGAAGGAGCTCCTAATGTCGGCTGAGAACATTGAAGATCAGGTAAAGATTTTGCACGGAGCGACGTGTTTAAATGACATTGGCAAACGGTTGCGGTTTTTGGCGGTGAGGCAGATGGAGTCTTCCCTACAGGGTATGTTTCCGCAGGCGGTGGCGTATCCGTTTGGGTCATCTGTGAATGGCTACGGAAAGATGGGATGCGATTTGGATTTGATTTTAGATCTTGATTCGGAAGCGGGAGCTAAACAAAATACAGATTCAAGATTGGTTTTTCACACAAAAGCCACTAACCCAAACGAGCGGTCACAAGTTCAGCGACAATTGGAGTCGATCGGAGATGTGTTACAATTGTTCCTTCCAGGGGTGAACAGTGTACGTAGAATATTGAAAGCTCGTGTCCCTATCATCAAGTACCATCACGAACACCTCGATCTAGAAATAGATCTAACAATGAACAATATGACTGGTGTCTACATGTCGGAGCTGCTTTACCTTTTTGGACAAATAGACCAACGCGTTCAACCGTTGACATTTTGTGTTCGAAAGTGGGCTCAAGCTGTTGGACTTACAAACCATGCTCCTGGGTATTGGATATCAAATTTCTCACTTACAATGTTGGTGATGTTCTTTTTACAACAACTTAAAGAGCCCATACTTCCGCCAATCAATAAACTGGTTCAAAATGCCACCAAATCCGACCTGAGGATAGTTGATAATCAGATTAACTGTTCCTTTCTACGGGATATCAGCAACATGGACTTCAAGAACACAAACAAATCATCTCTAGCTGAATTACTAGTGCAGTTCTTCGAATTCTACTCGCAATTTGATTTCAACCAGCGAGCCATCAGTTTGAACATGGGATCATCGATTCTAAAACCTGACCATAGTCCAATGTATATTGTTAATCCATTGGAAACGGTTCTGAACGTTAGTAAAAACGTTAATCTCGAAGAAACTGAAATGTTTCGTATACAGGTAAGAAACGCCCTTTGGTTACTGGATACACACGACAAACCTAACATAACCGGTAAAACCGATTGGGGACTGGTCAGTTTATTCGAAAACAAGGTGAAGGAACGAATTACTCCGCAAATGTTCTTCACGAAACGGTTGGTGAACGTGAAAGACATCTTAGATGATGTGGCAAATGAAAACATAGAGTACAAGAACAAAGCTGTGCGGAATCAGGTGTCCAACATACAGAGGATTGCCCGGGAGGAGATAAACAAACTGACCGGCACAAGTAGCGGTGGAGGGATCAAATTGAAAAGAAACGCCAAACGGAGGTGACCATAGGGTAGAAAAAGTGACACTAGTCTCTGATGCGTGACTTGTGACAAGTTGTTCATTTGTAGGATTACAATATATGAAATCTGAGAGTACTGTTGATTCTATACACATATCACACATTACCGCGAGCTTATCTCCGTCGATTATTCTCAAAGAAAAGCTGAACCCAGAATAGTAGAACGAGAGGTAAGTGTATCTATCTGTAAAAATCGAAGGTAGAGCTAAACTCACGCGTAATCTCGTTTAGACCGCGGAACAGACATCAGTCTGGGTTGTACTGCGTGGCGTGTGAGGTAAGACGATTCGCTCTCACATAGAGGAGACAACGGTCGCCTCGTGTGAGGTAAATTTCCGTGCAAATTAAATGGAGAGTCTCTAATCTCACACGTTACGCAGAATAGCAGCCAATAAGTTTTTTCGTAGGAATATAGGCTGCATTATTTAAACGGTGAATTATTATTATTATCTTTTTGTAGACATAGTTTCATATGATCGAATTTGAGGGAAACTCAACACACGCATGCAAACTAACATAGCATCACTCAGGCATCCTTAATCTCAGAGCTATTTGGTATTATTTTCTTGCTGATCGAAACTCAGGGTTATTTTGCGCTTTGTCTGGGGTTACGGGACTTGTTCTCACCTAGGAGGTGACAATTATTGTCACTTTCGATACTCAAACAGAGAGTCATCTCATCCAAGGTGAGGATGTTGAAAGATCCGTTCATCATCGATGTGGCCAAGAACGACGTGACCCTGGTCAAGAAATATGCTGGTGATATCGAAAGTATTGAGTTTCATATCCAGCCTCGGTGAGGAAACTTTCGCAAACCTGTACCAACTGGAATTGGATGTTAGATCCCAACATCAGTTTGGCCGCATGTACATTGTGGCACCGACGGATGGGTCATACAAGTCAACCAACTTTGAACAGTCTTATGAAGCGTGTAATGGCTATCCATTTTGCAAAGAAGCTAAAATCAATGGGATTTTGCGAAACGTGTGTTATGGCGAAACAATGTCATGAACCGGTTAATGGTGTTCGAGAGCGAGCCACCCGTTTGTTGGAACGGGTTCATTGGGATGTGCGAAGCCCCGTAGAACCAGCCGCCTGGGTCGCATCGCTTTATTTTGTATTATTCATTGACGAATGGACACATTTCGCACTTGATATTATCTAACAAAAGCCGGAGGTATTCCGGTGTTTCAAAGAGTATGCAGCTATGGCTACTACTCAGTGCTAGTCAATAATCTGAAAGTGTACTGTAAACCAGGGACGAGAAATCTTCTCGAATGGGCGTGGCTAGTACAAGAAGTTCAGCCTACGGTGGCTTATTCTCCACAGCAAAACGATATTTCTGTACGTTTTAACCGGACACTGTTTGAAAAGGTGAGATCAATTATATTCGGTTCCAAAGTTCGCAAAACTGTAGTCAGACACGGTCTAAATTGCGACGTATCTGTCATTGGCTGGATACGTAACCACTTCGCAACAAAAAAGCGACGACTGTCCAGAGTCAACAAATAGTTGGTAAGTTGCTAGATTTTTTAACCGGAATTAGCACAACCTCTGCTGCTGGAAATTTTGAGTCCGCGATCCACTGTCGAGACATCGAAGGGCGTGACTGGCCGAACCGTGAAGTCTTGTGCAGCTTGGTGGGCCTTATTACGGATCTCATTTCACCCATGACACCCATAATATAGGCAGTAATTCCCATGTGATTTGCACGTTTTTTCACCGTGAAGTGACACCCGCAATAAGGCCCGATATATATTATAATGTCAACCCGGCCGTTTTATTTTTTTAATTTATGGTAGGCCCTCTAGGAAGTTTCCGGCATCAAAGGGAGCAGCAGCATTAGACTGCCTTAAAACGGGCAGTGTGGTACGTGACAGGGACTAAGGTAATATGTTAAGAATTCATTCGCAACAAGGAAATCGGGCCGTTGGTTGTGTTTACAGATGCGGATTAGGCGACAGATACTGTGGTTCGGAAATCGGTGAGTGGAATCTTATTCCAGGTTTATGGCAACACGGTCTTCTGGTCAAGCTAAAAGCAGACGTACATAGCTGGCGTACCAGAAGCAATTTCGCTATCTGGACCTGAAGATTGCGAACCCGATGACGATATATGAGGACAGCCGTAGCAGCATAGGAATGCACAGTGGGAAAAATGGGACCCAAAATCACAACTAATTAAAGGCCGCTGGATAAGTGCCCTGTAAAACAGCTTATCTTATGTAAAAAAATGCGAGAAATCGAATGGTGATGGTTTCATCTTGGGCAGACTTCGGGAAGTGGTTCATTTTGCCCGATTTTCCCCTGATTTCGGAAGAAAAGTTGAATAATCAAACATTTATCATATTAGCTCTGATAATATTGCATCTATTTGTGATGTACTATTGTGGAAATGTCTGGAGAGTCCAATGGAGGTAATATTGTCTTGTAATAACGTCAGGAACTGTCCATTGCGCCTGATATTCCCCACATGCTAAAGTACTAGATATGCCATGTGGTTTTGGAAATTTGGGCGAATTAGAATCTATAAAAATGCAATACACTATTGTGGAACTGTCCGGGGAACTGAATGGAGAGTATGTCGCCTTGTGTAAACATCAGTTATTGACCATTTTGCCCGCTTTTCCCTACATACAGAATCAATAAAAAAAATGCGATTTTTGGAATAGTTGCGCATTAGAATCAAATCAAATGCACTACAATATTATGAAAATGTCAGGAAAATCGAATGAAGTTGATGTCGACTTATGCAGACTTCGGGAAGTGGCTCGTTTTGCGCGATTTTCCCTTAATTTTGTAAAAATAATTGGATAATCCTACATTTATTATATTTTCACTAATAATATTGAACCCATTTGGGATCTACTATTGTGAAAATGTCTGGAGAATCAAATGAAAGCAATATCGTCTTGTAAAAACCTCATTTTGTCCATTTTGCCCGATATTCCTCACATATTGAAAATACTAGATATGTCATGTGGTTTTCGAAATTTCCGCGAATTAGAATGTATAAAAATGCAATGCACTATTGTGAAACTGTCTGGGGAATTGAATGGAGGGGATTTCGACTTGTGTAGACATCAGTTATTGTCCATTTTATCCGCTTTTCCCTGCATACTGCAAGAATCAGTATATAATGCGGTTTTTGAAATAGCCGTGCGCTACAATTAAATCAAATGCACGGCAATATTATGAAAATGTCTGGAAAATTTAATGAAGGGGATGTCGTCTTGTGCAAACCACGGAAGTGACTCATTTTGCCCGATTTTTCACTTATTTTTGAAGAAAAATTGAATAATCCTGCATTTATCATATTAGCTTTGATAATATTTAACCCATTTGTGCCTTAGTATTGTGAAAACATCTGAACTATAAAAAGCAGCCCAGTTAAACAGCACCCAGTTAGCGAACAGTTGCTGTACTAGCAAACAATATTTATATGTTTCTTAAACATTTGAAGTAAATAAATGATACTGTATCAGAGCTAAAATGATACTGATACTTCATTTTATATTTCAGAAATAATTAATTTTAACTAGGCGTCTTATGCGGGGTGGAATGAGCACACCATGACGGGGTAAAAGTGGCACAACAGGAGCTTAAGAACATAACGTATAAGGAAAAACAAAAAGCTGTCATTATTAATTTTTCGTGTGAAGTGTTCAAGTGCGATAATGGTCCGGAATTATAAACGCCTTACGGATCGCCAGTGGTGGACAAAAGTCAATTTGACATCGGCAATGAGAGCGGTCAATCACGATGGAGTGTCAGTGAAAAGAGCCGCCAAGGAACATGGTATTCCACGACAAACTCTTGTACGATATTTAAAGCTTGCGCCGCAGCAGAAAGTTAGACTCGCCGGGTCATATTCCACCGTATTTTCTGAAGCAGAGGAGGCTGAGCTAGTACAACACATCCTTAAACTAGAAGTAAGCTTCTATGGAGTAACGACACGGGAAGTCAGAAGCCTGGCTTTCCAACTGGCTGAGAAGAATGGGAAAACACACCCCTTCAGCAAGGAGAAACAACTAGCTGGAGTCGATTGGCTTATTGGCTTCCGAAAGAGGAATCCAAAGCTTTCATTCCGTTCTCCAGAGGCAACATCAGCTGCACGCGCTCAGGGATTCAACCGGATCTCGGTGATCAAGTTTTACGATGTGATGGAAAAGGAATTTGAAAGTTCTCCCAGCAGGATCTACAATGTCGATGAGACGTCTGTCGTTACGGTAAGATGAGATAATAAAATCTTGACTTGTTATTGTCCTTCAGTTGTTTATTTTAGGTTCAAACTAAGAAATCTAAAGTTTTGGCTCTACGAGGTAGGCGACAGGTTGTCTGCATAACATCAGCGGAAAGAGGATTGTTATCCACGGCATGCCTATGTATGTCTGCGACTATGGTGATTTTCCCTAGAGCACGATTAACCGAGCAGTTAAAACACGGAGCGCCTCAAGATAGCATTTTCAGCTGTAATTCAACCGGGTGGACACTGATCGATTTTAATACATGGTTCGACCACTCCCTGAAACACACACGTCCTACATCGGAGAACCCGGTGCTGCTGCTACTAGACGGTCATGTCTCCCACACAAAAAACTTGGCGTTCCTCGAAAAGGCTGTTGAGAACAACGTTACTGTGGTGAGTCTCTCGCCTCATTGCAGCTATAAATTACAACCGTTGGACGTGAGTTTTATGGGTCCGTTCAAAACCAACTTGTCTAAAGCTGTGGAGACGTTTCTGAAGAACAACCCAGGAAAATTTGTCACATTGAACGAGATCAGCAGTTTGTTGGGCAAAGCATTTATGCAAACTTTCTGTGTAAACACTGCTATAAACGGATTCCGAAAGACTGGAATAGTCCCATTCAATCGAAACATATTTGACGATCATGATTTCGCTCCGTCGTATGTAACAGACAGTCCATTCCCTGCTGCGGATGAATTAGAAGATGACGAGCCGCCTTTCTATGGATTCGAGGATGTAGCAAAGTCATTTCAAGAACACCGAAGGTGTCCGCCGGTTTTGGACATTGAGACTGCGTGTGAAGCAAGGGTGTCAGCTCCCTTCCGTACCGATCATCCAGCAAAAAACAAATTGGACATTCGTTTTAAACCCGGCCCATCAAGCGGCCGTCAGCTATTTTGCCGATTCCCAAATCGAAAGGAAGGAAGGCTGCAAGCATTCGAAAAAGGGACCAAGCAACAAACTTAACCACTAGTCCATACAGGAGGGCATTGAAACAATTGCAGGCTACACGAGACATCATCCAGTTGACGAAGGAGAGAAAGGTTCAGCAAAAAGGAAATTCTAAAAATGGTTCCGAAGCTTCTAAGAAAAAACGTGGTCGCCTAACTAAAGCGGACAAGCGCAATTTGCAAAATTTGCATGATTCCCTTTGTGATTTATGTGGCAAATGCTTCAGTTCTTCCAATGGTGGGCATGGTTGGCGCAAATGCAGCCGGTGCTTTTTGTGTTTTCACGAATGTAGCGGTGAAAACTGCCCATCATGCCGTCCGTAAGATTTCTTCTTTTTTTATCTGGATGTAAAGATATTAACATAAAAATCCTCCAATAAACACCAGTGTAGGCGGGTATGCCCAGCTCCGGCGGAAACTTCTCCCGCACGATGCGTTTTACATGTCCATATTTTGACAACACCGTAACTACCTCCTGGTCAGGAACCTCTGGTGGGAGATCGTATATTCGCACATAGCAGATGTGATCCTGGGCATGCGACATGTGCACTTTAACCTTTTTTCCATTCCCATCATGAAACATAAGTTCATCCGAACTGGCGGTCAACGCGTGTAACATCGACTGCTCTGACTTGACGAGAAGGGACTTTTCATCTGCTATTCTATATGCAGCTTCAATTTCATCAAGCTCTACATCCAAGCCTTTGACGAAATTTGCCACTTCGCCTAAGGCAGGTTTATCCGCTCCATTGCCGAAGGTAAAACGCACAGTATTTTTCAACTCGCACATTGTTGCTATAACAAAAGCGACCGGGTTGATGAAACAAGAACAATGCAAATTGAATACAATGCCGTAGAGAAGAAGGCTATCGCGCGAATGAACAAAACTCTCAACCGTTCCAATCGAAAGCAGAAACAGAACTGATTCGCAGTGCTATGTTTTGAAATTGTTTCAAATCATTTAACCGTTTGAATTTGAAATTGTCAAAAATAGATCTGCAACGAGATGAGTGAAATGATCATAATTGAACATATAATCGGAACTCCCGGAAACGGGGGCCAGTGGCTGAATATTCCACATCTTCGCGATCTTGACGTAGGAGATCACACACGGAAAAAAATCCGTGCCCGGATCCGTGAACTGCAGTCATGAATTCGAGAACAAGCAAAAATACACCGTGAACTGAATCACGTAATCATGAACTAAATCACGTTTTTAGGTAAAAATCCTGAAAACGTGAACTAGTTCACGGTCCGTTTTCATTTTCGTGAACGCTTTTGTTTCTGTGCATGCACTGGCTGTACTTCGTCAGATGAATGACTGAATCGACTGAACCCGAAGCAACCATGACCAGGTGAGAATTACTTATGCATGTAAAGGATTTTCCATTAAGCGTTTCCTATCTACAAAGTTGAATAAAACAAATTGGACGTGAGATACTGACGTGATTTTTTTGTTCAGGCATATCAATACCATCCCCTCTCGAAGATCATGGTTGTCACCTTGTCGTAGGTGAGAGGGCTTATTATTGAAGGCGATAAAACACGAAGTGAACGCAAGTGAGGTTTGAACACGCATGATTTAATTCAGTCTATTTCATACAGACGGATGTGGAAATTAGAGGGAACAACAAATGGTTAGTTCAGTGGAATAATAATGGTTTCTCTCTCGTAGGTTGCCCAGTTGTAACTGTGAACGCGCGGTGTTGCATGGCACACATAGATAACGTACGCCATCACTCCTCCTCAACAAGTGCTCGCAGTCCAATTTGCTCCCGCAAAGTTTCCAGTCTTACACGGCACAACTGTTTTATCAGCACATCGGCTAATATTTCTTCGGTCGGACAGTAAACAACATGGATTTGCTGCTTCTCGGCCATATCCCTTACAAAATGGTACGTTGTGTCTACATGTTTGGACCTCTTTATACCACCATCGAATTTCAACAGCTTGATACAACTTGGGTTGTCTTCACAGATCTTAATTGGCAGCTTCTGGTTCTCTCCGAAGTCCTTCAGCAATTTAAGAAACCACTGCAGCTCCTTGCAGCACTCCGACAGCAATATTTACTCGGCCTTGGTAGATGACAGAGCTACACATGACTGCTTCCTTGCACTCCAAGCAACCAGACCACTACCAAGTCTGAACAGATAACCAGAGTTAGATTTCCTGTCAGTGGCGTCTCCTGCCCTGTCAGCATCGGCGAAACCTTCCAAACCGCTTGCACCGTTCCCAAGCCAAAGCTTCAAGTCACAAGTCCCGACATGATAGCGGAGAACGCGTTTGGCCTCCGTCCAGTCCGCGGCAGTGGGTTGACTGACCCGCCTGCCAAGTATCGACGCAAAAAACGGCAATGTCCGACCTAGTATTGACGGCTAAGTAGAGCAAACCCCCCATAAGGCTCTGGTACTGCTCATTATTCGGAAGCTTATCCTCCTCCTCCGTTCGCTGTACGAAATTTTCGCCCCATCCAATCCAAACCGTTCGGCCAACTTCCAAATGTACGCCTTTTGATTCAAGCAAAAACTGTTACCGGATTTTTCAACTTGAATGCCCAAGAAGTGTCGCACATCACCTAACTCCGTTTAACCGAACTCAGCACTAAGACAGTCGACGATTTCAGTGTATTCTCGTTGACTAGAGCAAGCCACTAACATATCGTCAACGTATACAGCCGACTGTTTTAACCCGTATACTGCCGTTATAAGTATAACTATCCCATGTATATAGGGAAACCCATAGAACATGGGAAAATTATGGGTAGAACGGCAGTATAGGCTTCTTTTCAGCAAACAAACGGTGTTTCCTTCGGAGCTGGTACTTTTGAATCCTGGTGGCAATCGCATGTAGATCTGCGCATCAAGACTCCCGTAAAGATACGCAGTTTTACGTCAATGTGCTTTACTATCAAGTTCTTTCGAGCTGCAACGGTTAAAAGCACTCAAAACGTTGCCTGTTTTACGACTGGAGCAAATACTTCGACAAAATCGGTACCGTAGACTTATGTGAAGCCTTGCCCTGCAAGTCGGGCCTTACATCGGAAAACTTTACCCTCTTCATCGCACTTCTTCTTAAAGATCCAGCGGCACCCGATTGTTTTCTTTGCTGGTGGCAACTCAGTCTCCTCCCAAGTGTGATTATCCATAAGTGATTTGAGCTCCTCCTGAATGGCAGCTGTCCATTGATCGCTTTCAGCACCACTAATCGCCTCCTGGTATGAACGTGGTTCATCAAAACACTGTTTCACTGGACCATTGATCTGGTATCGCTGTGGCGGAGTTCCCTGTGTACTTCGTTCTGATCGCCGAACTTCGCTGACTGCTGGCTCCTCCTGAATCGAGTCATTTCTACCACGAAAAATTGATTCCTGATCGAACCCTTCAAAAGCGTCCTCATCATACGCATCTTCGTAGTCGGATATGTTGCTCCTGATCTCGTCATCTTCTTCTTCAACTGCTACGGTTGGGTTCGCTTCCATAGGAAAAACCACAATATCTTCTGGTTTGGCCTGACCAACAGGACGGAAGATTTCATTTCCCTTTCAAACCGAACATCGCGGCTAATGACTACTTTATCGGTATCCAAATCGATCAATCGAAGCGCTTTATGCTGTGAAGAATATCCGACGAATGTCATTCGAACCGCTTTCGCTTCTAGCTTCGTTCGCTTCTTCTTAGGCACGAAGACGCATGCCAGGGAACCAAACATATGCAAATCGGTAAGATCTGGCTTCACCCCAAACACGATTTCATGCGGTGTCCTATCCTTCGCTCTTGTTGGAAGAATGTTCTGTAAGTGATTCGCGGTATTTACAGCTTTGGCCCAGTATCGAGAGACCATCCCAGCATCTAAGAGCATACAGCGTGCCATTTCGATCAACGAGCGATTCTTCCTTTCCGATACGCCATTCTGCTGTGGCGTATAAGCTGTGGTGAACTGCTGGAGTATTCCTTCTTCATGGCAAAACTTCTTCGGCGGTCTTCCAAATTGTGTTTTGGCCATCCGCACGAAGCGCTTGAAGCAGTCTTCCGTTTCAGATTTCTGAAGCAGGAAAAACACCCAGGTATATCGGCTGAAGTCGTCGATGAAAACGAACAAATAACGGCATTCTTCAATCGTTTTGGTGTTCATAGGACCGCACACATCACTATGAATAAGATCCAGCACAGTTTTGGACTTCTGTTCCTCTTTCTTGGAAAATGGCAATCTTGCCATCTTCCCTTGCAAACAGCATTCGCATACGGCTCGGATACCACATGGCCGTATCTGGATACCCGTTGCAAGACCACATGTCGTTGACAACCATATCGTCCAGTTTAGGCCAGAAGAAGTCGGTGATCATCGATCGATCGTTGACGGTGATGGCCTCGCCAGCGTCGTTTTCGAATAAGTACGGACCGATGACGCCTCCTACCCAAAATGCATACCTAACAGTGACTTTCTGGGGATGCAATACCACTTAGTGTGAATTGGCCTTGTCCCAAATTTGACAATGCTGCTTGTTTCCATACCCGTTCATCCAGAAATGGGCTTCGTTGCTGAAGAAGGTTTTTCGGACAAAATTGGGTCAGTTTCAAACGGCCTATTCCCCAATCAGCGAACACACGGCGCTGTCTATGATCGCTTGAGCTCCTGGGTAAATTGGATCTTGTATGGGTGCAGACCCAAGTCTCGACGCAGAATTCGCCAAGTTGAAGTCTGCGAGAGGCCGAGTTCTTGTGCGCCGCGCGGAATCGACTGCACATTTTCGCGTACAGCGGCGATATTCTCGGCAGATCCTGCGTTCCACCGAAGTGGTGGTTGAGCTTTCACCGAACCTGTTTTCTCGAATTTGTTCTCCACATAGCGACCGTAAAATTGGCGAAGCGTTGCTGGCAAAGAACACTTATTTTGATAAAACAATTTTATCCTTTGCACGTATTGTTGGACGCTATAACTCACCATCGTTAATTGGCAAGACACACTGAATAAATGAAAGCTAATTTGACACTTGTTGCTTCAACAATATGGCCGCAATCAACTGTCAAAGTTAGGAAATCCCTAAAATTTTAACTCCACGCTGTCTGTTAACCCAGGGGAAAATAATAGGTAGGCGTATGTTTTCGCCCTTGTGCGTATTATTCTAGTTTCTGGTTTAAGTCCTTCCTAAAATAACACTGCAACAGCACTAGCACTGTTCTTTTCCACAGACGGCTCACGAACCGGAACGTTTTTTTTTACTTTTGTTGGATTGGTTTTTTCGTTGGTTCTCTGTGCACTCCAGGGATTTACATCAGCGTTTCGAGCGTTCATTTTGTTCTGTTTTACCGTACGTTTAAAATTTCGCCGAGATTTTTTTTTTCAACTGTATAAAGCCTTCCTTATGCGAAAAAAGTAGATAATAATTATAGAACGGTTTCTTGCGTTACGTAATAACTCATTATACTTTACCGTTACTTTACTTATAATACCAACACATATCGGACCTGTGATATTCACCACCGGCAAATCCCTACGAGCTTCTTCATCTTTAAAATTATTACACTTTTTATTTAACTGTTAATTATTACTTTCACTTTCTGTGTTAGTCTTATTTATGTAATCAATCGAAAACGCTGCATTTGGGAGCTGACAGATCCAAATTAAGGATAAACATAAAATTGAAAAGAAAATTGGGCTCAAAAAGGGGCTTTTCCACCGCTTTGGTGTCTGAACGTTAGCTACACAATCTAATTGTTGTAAAATGTAATTATTGTTTGATTCGTCCAACTAAATGGTACTATTTCCCAAAATACATAAAATAAACACCAAAAAGGGCAATTTTGTTCAATGATAAAATAGAAAAAAAATTAGCTTATACATGTACACTTTAGTTGTCCTTCGATATTTTTTTTATTTATTTTTTTTTGCTTGTTTTACCTAACCACTTTTTCTCACTTAACTATTTTGCTTGCTTTATGCTCTCGCTCCTGCCACGCATGCTCAAAGATTCAACCGCACATGACCGCATTGCTGAGTCTGCGTGAAGTTTCTTTGTTTTATTACTTATCCGTTTCGTACTCCCATTCCAGACCCGACCCGAAGGGTTTGTGTTTTTTCTCATAAGGCAGATTTTCAGAAGAAAATTATTCATTTGCAACTTACTTACCCTTAGGTGTTGGCCATTGATGTTTGGGGCGTAAGGGGTCCACCGGCCCCACCTGGAGTCAGATGTCCGCCCTGGGGCGTCTGAGGTGTCAATGGTCCTTGCTGGCTACCAGGCCCACCTTGCTGTTGCTGTTGCTGATGGTGTTCCGGTGAAACGGACTGTTCCTTCGATTTGCCATTATTGGTTGAGTTTTGAGCACCTTGCGGGTTGGGAGTTCCATTGCTGCCACCTGGGCCATTCGCTCCTGGCGTTCCTGGTTGCTGTTGCTGCTGCTGTTGATTTTGAGGTGCATTCGGAAGCATCATCTGGTGAGGTCCTCCGGCTTTCAGAGGGTCAACATCGTCAACGAGGGGAGAATGCGGCAGTGGTCCACCTTGATCGGACATCTTGGGCATCATGTTTGGACCTCCAGGCCCACCTGGACCAGGACCTCCAGGAACTCCCATTCGTTGCATACCAGGATTAAACATTCCTGGACCAGGTCCCGGTCCGCCGTGATTGTTCATGTTGTTATATCCCCCAATTTCACTCATCGGCGGAAATATAGGATCTGGATCTTGTTTGTACATACGATTCATTGGACCTCCAGGACCCATTGGACCCATGGGACCTCCAGGCCCCATAGGACCGCCACCTCCTGGACCCATAGGACCACCCATTGGTCCCATCGGCCCTCCACCTGGACCACCCATATACATTCCGGGATTCATCATCCCAGGTTTGTTGTATTGCATTGGAGGAATCTGTTCGTTGATCATACCGGGCCCAGGTCCATCAGGACCCATTGGACCATTTGCCCCTAGAGGAGTGTTCATGAAAGCCGGATTTATTGGTCGATTTGGTGGACCTCCGAAGTCTGGACATGGCATTCCACCTCTAAACTGAGGCCTCATTCCCATACCATGTGGGTCCATCATACCACGCTGTTCGGGGAAGAACATTTTCTGCATTTGCCGAATTGTGGCCAATTGCTGCTCCCGATGTTGTCGCTGCTGAGGAGTGAGGTTCTCATCCGGTACTTTCACGCCTTGCAACGAAGGCTGAGGGTGAGCTCGAGATTGTGAGAGAACGTTTCCTCCTTTCATCAAGGGTAGAGAAGCCACCAGTGAATTCATCTGATCTATGATAGTCGAACTGGAATGACCTCCACCACTTCCAGGGCCAGGGCCACCGGGTCCTCCTGGGGATGGATTTTCCATTTTCATTACTGGTCCTTGGTGCCCACCAGGACCTCCAGAGTGATCACCTGTTTGATCAGGCCCATCAAGACAAGAATTTGGAGTATGATGTATCGTCGAAGGCTTGGACATTCCATCGGGTCCTGACATACGCATATGGTGACCATCATTTGGGTACATTGGAAGCGATCCATCTTGATCCATACACGGATTTGGGGTATGGTGAATTGTGGCTGACTTCTTTCCACCCATTGGACCTCCATCGGGTCCGGGGCCCATTCGTCCCATGTGATGTTCGTTTGCAAACATTGGCACCGAGTTGTCATTTTCTAAACAGGAATTCGGCGTGTGATGAATGGTGGCTGATTTCTTTACCCCATCCGGAGGGCCTCCGGGACCGGCATTCATCCGCATATGATGATCAGGTGAACCGTGTCCGTGATCCATCCATGGAGACATTGCCCCTCCTACTCCATCATCTGGCCCGCACGGTCCCAGTCGATTCTGTTTCTGCATCTGAGCGCAATGATATGCAATAATCGAATTGAAGTGCCCACTCATCACAGCTTCCGCTCCCTTGTTCGCCAAGCCCGTGCTAAATACGAAAATTTGACTCTGCTGCTGCGTATACTCTAGCTTATTCGATGGTTTATTCGACATCATTCCCGGAATTCCTTGATTCATTTTACCACCATCCGGATGACCGTCCGGACCTCCACCGGGACCCATTTTGGACATCGTGTCAATTCCTGGTCCACTGTTTGCCACACTACTGTTTATACTGCACGAGTCTGAAGATTTTGGTCCGTTGCCCGGAGCTCCTCCTTTCATAATCGGTGAATTATCTTCTTTCAGCCCGAAGCTGCTCATCAAATCGTTGTCCCCACCTGGTCCTCCCGTTGTTTGTTGCTGCTGTTGTTGTACTGGTCCGCCAGCCGTTTCCAATTTGTTCATCTTCTTACTACGACTACCCGGTCCAGTAATTTCACCCGGTTCCGATTTTTTCGGCATACCTCTTCTTCCGACTTGAGGCTGCTGCTGTTGCTGGTGCGACGGCGGTAAGTAATCGCAATGCATTCCACCTAAGGGGCCATCTGGAATCGTTCAAACTTTGCTCAACTATTCGGTAGAATAACAGTAGGAAACCACTAAAACTTACCATACCCTCCGCCGATGCAACTGGTCATTCAAAACACAAGCAGCAGAGCACGGCTATCTCTCCCAGGTAATTGGTTTTTGGCGTTTCACTTAATTGTAAATTTCCCGCTTTCAAGAGCATTCGCGGAGCGATTTTCACGTCGACCGGGTTCGCTTACTTTCGCACTACGATCGGAACCGGTCAAACGGGGGATTCTCACTATTTTTCGGCCAATTTAGGTAGAATCTTTGAATTTCGGTGACAGCTTGGATTCGGAATTCCTTTCTTTTTGCACCTTCCTCTTTGGTGGCTCCTTTCGGTTTTCGTCTTTTACTTCTTTTTTAACTCCGCTTCTGTTTTTCGTTTGACAAGTTTCGTTTCCCACAACGTTCCCTGAGTGGGTGTTGTACTAAAATATGATTCATGCTGCGAGGGCACAAACATGTTGTGTATAGTGTGCTGAACATGTGAATGAGAGCCGAGAACGCCGAGAATTATTCATTCATAGACAGGGACCTGACTGGCGTCATCACAAAAAATCAGTGAACAACTGGTCATTAACAAACTATAATGGTCTTTTCATGAGGGGGCTGGGAACTGAAGGTGGCGGCCCCTGTTCATAGGCCGTTGGTTACAATGGTCTTTTCAGCAGGGCAGGGGGGCATCCCGGCTTGACTATAGTCACTAGATTCTAGAATCTAGTGACTATAGTCTTGACTTATTCACAGAGACAAATTTGATAATCAATTTTACCACACTCAGCCAAATAATCTTAAGAAGTTCATAAGGTTCAACTTATGAACGATGCTTTAAATTTCATAAGGTTGACTTATGAATGGATTTTGTTTTACACGACGCCGAAGAGACGAACCAGCCAACGGCTGAAAGTCTCTCTAATAAAGACTAATCATCAATCAATTTTACACGACGTTGTTCTTGTTCGCCTTTAAGCTTTCCTATTTACAAGTGTTGATATATACTAGTGGTCAAGTCACTCGACCCATAACCTCAATGTTCTGGGTTCAATTCTAGATTGCTCCATATTTTTAATTTTTTAACATCATTATATTTCATGAGGCAAATTTATGAAATTCATACTGTTTTCTTATAGCAAATAATTATAATCGCTATGCAATCTTATGAATATCGAAAGTTTATTTCGCTGAGTGCATTATTCCCCCAATTAGGATTGAACCGACTATGATCATGGTCAAAACGACCATTAAAAATAGTTGATTCAACATTTACCATAATGTCGGAATACTCCTTGTTATCACGATCATAGTCAAGAATGCCATGAACGTGGTAAATTCGTCCTTTTTCATGGTTATTGTCCCCATTAACCCTAATCTGCATTTGCCTTGCTATAATTTTATATATATCAATATAGAATTTTTCTCAGTGTTTGTCCCCGCTCGCCAACTCTATCGTTATACCGACAATTAAATCATGGTCAACAATCAGCGAATTAAACTTTCGATATTCATAAGATTGCATTATGATTATTTGCTATAAGAAATCGTTATGAATTTCATCAATTTACCTTATGAAATATAATGATGTTGAAAAAATAAAAATATGGAGCAACCTGGATTCGAACCTTGAACGTAGAGGTTATGGGTCCAGTGACTTGACTACTAGTATATACCAACATTTGTAAATAGGAAAGCTTAAAAGCGAACAAGACCAACGTCGTGTAAAACATAATCCATTCATAAGTCAACCTTATGAAATTTAAAGCATCGTTCATAAGTTGAACCTTATGAAATTCTTAAGATTATTTGGCTGAGTGAAAATGACTATTTCATATAATGGTTACAATACCCATGAAAATGGACGAATTTACCACGTTCATGGCATTCTTGACTATGATCATGGTAACAAGGACTATTCCGACATTATGGTAAATGTTGAATCAACTATTTTTAATTGCCGTTTTGACCATGATCATATAAATTATATATTTATTATAAGAAATAATATAGTCGGTTCAAAATCAGTATACCGCAATAGTCATCGTAACCCCCAATAATGGTAAAATTTACTATCAAATTTGTCTCTGTGTAGTCAAGAAGAAAATGGGTATAGTTCTTGGCACCGAAATTATTTACCAGCTCTTCGGTCCCAAGTTTAATGAATCACCCCTAAAAACATAACTCACAACGAACAACCTAGATAACTAATAAAACATCAATAAAAATGGAAAAAAATAGCAATAAAAATATGTGAAATCGCCACTAAATTATTAAACACTGTGCCAACGAAAAAATAACAATTCGCACTAGAAAAACTTAAAATAGCAATAAAAAATTGATAATTCACTTTCAATAATTCAAAAGTGACCGGTAAAACTTTCAAATAAAGCAATGGCAATTAGTATAAACGCAATAATAAGCTGATAGTTTTCCGTCATAATAATAAGTTCTAGCGCTATACATGTGACAAAAAAGGAATTTTATTTGGTCGATCGCTTAACTTGTAATGATGAGCAGATTTCCGACAAAATGTCTAATAATGTACTCTCACAATCCATTGTAAGATTTACTCATAAATCACTGTATTAAAGTTGATTAATTCTAATCATGATATGATCTTATCCAACCCGATTGATTTGCGTAGACTGCTGATTATACGTCCCGGCAAGATTCTACAGAATCTCGCACTGAATTCACTAATGGCTCGATATACTATTTGATTTGATTAGAAGTTTAATATGCAACTTCTTACCTTAAGAACTCTTTGCCTGACAAGCTCTTATTCAGCCTTTTATATTTTTATTTTTAAGAGAATCATGAGCAGGGATTGTTTCGTCGATTCATTCATTTTAACATTCATTTGCGTCTAACTTTTTTCATCAATGGATTCTCGTAATATGATGTATAGACAATGTGTAGGTCGCAAACTTAGCAACACATTTTGTGAACAACTTCAATCCCTATAATTAATTAACAAGAGTGAACCGAATCTATGAAGGTTCTAAATGAACGTAATGGAGAATCACTAAAATTATACTCGTTTTAGCTCATATTGTAATCCAAACAAAATTTCTACGAACAATTTTAAGCTGTGCCTCGACAGCATAAAATTGTTCGTAGAAGTTGTTGTTTAGATTTCGGCCTACAAATGCGCTCCATACATCATTTTACAAATTTATGATGATTAAAATCGTTAGACGCAAATGAATGTTAAAATGCATGAATAAATGATATCATCCCTGATCATGAACCAAAATTGCTAAGAATTCTATTTTGGATTCAATTGATTTTTTTAGAAAAAAAAGGTTAAAAAATCAGATTAAACTACGCTTTCAGTTGCAAAAAACTCTGAGAAAGATTTAATTGTTAGCAAGTTTCGTATGAGATTTGCGTAGAATTCTGAACATTTTGTTTAATGGTGAACAAGATACTCTTACATCCACAGTAAGATTTGATTTTAGGCTGCGTTCAATTTCTCAACATGTAACATGTTTTATAATTTCTAATATTTTTTTAACAAGATTCGATGAAAAATCTGATAAACCTAGAACTTTGAGAAATCAGAAACTCGCTTATAGTTTGAACAATAACTAGTTAGAGATTCATTCAAATTATTCCGAAAGACGTATAATGAGACAGAGAAGAATTTTGAGCTTGGTTCTGTCCGAATTTCAAAACATCATGTGTAAACTTAATTCTCACTTTAAATTCTCACTTTTCCCAGAATCCTAAGTAAAATTAACTTACAATTTTAAGCTAATTTTGTATGAAATACTGTACACTCTCAGCCTTGGGTAAAATTCGCTTACAATCCACAGCAGGGTTCGATGAGACTTTAGATCAGTAAAAGCTCTGTATCATTATCAGAAGAATTGGTTCAAAATGCTGAGCATGATCTGCTCAAAGTTCTAGTTGAAATTTCTCATAGCCCATAGAGCAGGATTCGCCCAGTTTTTTGAGCTTGTTCTTAATCGAACTCCCGGATATTCATGACACAATATATAATCTTTCATAATACTAAACAATACATGTTGCGCCAGCACAAAAAACAGACACAGGATTATTTTTCCGGTTTCGTAACTTTATTTCCCGTAGTTGTAGAAAACGGGATGAAGAAGAGTTATAAAATCCCTTGGGAGAAATAAGTAAACAATTTGTTAGACTAAGTTGTTTTAGCCCAATATCATGGCAACTACCCTATGGTATAACATAAATAAATGATAAAATATTTCGGTGCGTTGTGTTTAATCTTACTTAATCATAAAATCCCTTAGTGATTACTGTGATTACTTACGTTTAGTGTTTCTGTGCTACAATTTGCCCGTGCTGTCGACAACCATCCGTGTTTACTGAATGTTTTATGTATCTAGACTGATATGTTTGTATAAACAATTCTATAGCTATAGCACTAGATTTAATAACGCCTCGATTTAAGCTATTCACGTGTACCGTATTTAATATTTTGCTTTGTTATGATTTTGTTTTCCCCTACAACAAACCTCTACGTAATCAGCGACTGACAGGGTGGTTCTTCGATTGTGCTCCAGTGTCAACATTGGGTGTTGTTCTGGAACAAGGTTGATGGGGCGCGTAAGGTGCGTTGCAACCTGTAAGGTTGTGACATACACTTAGAAATCATTAGTTTTACACGAGACGTAATTAATCTTTGCAAAAATTCGGGGAACGTAAACAAAGATTTCGTGTAAAATTATATCTCCTGAAACTCACACATACGCAACTGGACAAAAAGTGTGTTTGATTGAATTTATTTTCTCATCTCTTTCATCTCGTTCTTATGTGCTAAAAGACGCTTGCATGTGTTGGTTTCAGGGCAACAAGCAAGTTGAAAGTCCTTAAGAGAAATCTATACCTCGAATTACTATTGAAGGATTTGGTGAAATTAATGTCCCTAGACACATTTTGTGCCTTCTGTCAACTATATGCTTCTATTGATATCCAAACTCATCTGTTTAGTACCAACCGGGGAAACTTGGTCCTGTAGCAAATGTTTTAATTATCTCCAGTTCGCTCAACCAATGGCTATGTTTTGTGATATAGTAGACAGATTATTGTAATATGAGATAGCTCAATGCAGACATCTTCCAAATTTAGATCGACAGGCAATTGGTGGATAACAACCTGGTACTTCATAGCAATATGCTGTGAGGCGGACTTTAAGATTTGCTGAGCTACCTCCCCCACAAGCAATGTTTAGCTTCTTTCAAAAGAAAAACAAAATTACTAAAAAATCGCTATGGGATTGTTGTGCCAATAGTGGCAGTATAGAAAATACTGTGGCTTATTACGGATTTCACTTCATGGTGAAAACGAATCACGGTGAAAAACCACACTTGCATATCAAATGCAAATCACTGTCTTTATTTACGGGTTTCGCGGGTGAAATGAGAACCGTAATAAACTCCAATATATACACTATAGAATCTATAATGTCTATAATATGAGAAAACCTGTTCTAATTATTGCAAGTAATTTATGAACAATACCAGCGTTGAACTATACTATAACTATACCATCTCTAGTATGTACGGTATAGGGTCCACCCATTGCTACGCCCCTAGCGGATTGTCTTCTTTCGGTTTGCTGTAGCTTCGGAAACCCATTGCTGCTTACCGCCGTCATTATTTTCGTACTTTTTATTTTCATATTCTTTTCCTTTTTATTTTCCACAGAAACAGAACCCCCGACATCGGATCGTCATCATCATCGCAGCCGCCGTGGTCGTCACAGTCGTCGTCGTCGTCGTCGTCGTCCGTGTCTTTGGGACCACCACCGGAGGAGCTGCTGCTGGTTGCACTCACACAGTCACGCGAACGTGGTCTTCTGTGTGTGAACCGGTCATACCCGTTGCTTTTTGGGCTGCACATCTCGACAGATTTGGTGGACCATCGTCCAATTTCCGAATCGAAGTTCGAAGTGAAGGAATTCATGGGGCACAGTTGCCGCTTAGAAAGGTCACGCTACCGATAGAGAAGAAGGAGAAGTGGTGACGAGGAAAGATGTAATTGTTTTCGCCACGGTGTGAAGTGCGTTGAGAGGCTAGAGACCCCTATAGGAAGAATTTGGGAAGCAAGAAAAAGTAAAGGGGGAATCGATTGCCGAAACAAGTGAGAAAAGAGTGTGTGAAATAAAATGAAACTAGTGTATCGGGATCGATTTTCCTACTGTTGCTACGACAACGACGGCGACGATCAACTGCTGCTAGGCTGCCGTTGTGAGAATGCTGCTGTTGCCATCCAGGAACGTTGGTTGTCATCTGCTTCCACTAAGGCAACTTCCTGTTCCTGCTGTTGTTGGCAGAGTCCGCAGACACACTGCCCAAAGGAAGTCCGAGTCTGTCCGCAGTGCTACCGAGCAAAGTTTACCGAAGAATGTAAGTGGTTGGTTCTTGCAGGATCCTCAAGTGCTACGATTATCCACAGTGATTTCAGCAACGTCAACAGTATGCAGTGTGACCGTCATCAGTAACAGCAACATCACAAACCCAAAGCAATCAGAATCAGCGCCCTGCCAATTGCAGATTCGAAAACATAGTAGCAACAGCAGCATCACCAGGAGCCACCCCGGTTCCAAAAAACGTTCGTTTGCATCCCAGCGATACTACAGGTGAACACCACCCACCCAGAAAAAAATCCTCTGGTCAATTAAATTACAGAAAACCTCACTGTAAAAGGCAAAAACTGACCACCCAAAGGCAGCGGCTCGGTGGTGTTGTGTCGGAAGGAAAAAAAAGTGCATAAAAAATTGTGTATAGTTCTTTTTTTCGAGTACATGTTCATTAAAAGAAAAGCAAAATAGTTTATTACCCCCTGCTGCCGTGTGCATTGGAACGAGAGCAAAAGACTCGTCGTCGAAAAAGAAGAAAACGAAGACGGAGAAAGACTCCACCGTGAAAGCGAAGTACAGAAGAAGAAGAAGAAACAAAAGAGGAAACCCCCAAGTGAAAAGTAGCAAGAAACAAAGTGTCAGAAGCAAAATATAAGCACAAAAGACGACGTACGTGAGAGATAGCCCTGAACGAAGAAGAACCAGAAGCAGACGAAAAAGTACAAGAAGAAGACGCCGAGAAGCAAACCTCTCTTTCTCTTCATTCATAAGCAATGAATAGGAATATAGTAAAATTCTATGCAATACTATTCATCATGCTGTCATCAGTTGTGTTAATCACAGGTGAGTTTCTTCTGCTTTAGTTAACATTTTTTCGGGGTTTGTTTTTTGTTTACGATCGTTTCAAAAACACAAGGTGCTTGTGTGCGTATTAGGGGGCTTTAACTGCAGATCGTAGCTTATATCAGCGATCTAGTTCATTTATTTATTCGTTTGTTTGTATATTCAATGTTTGAACAACGCACCGCATACCTATCTATAGTTTTGCATTTTTATCGCGAGTGCATCTGTTCACACGGCCACACGCGTTGCGTTTCTACTTGTTGACAGCTTGATCGACGGTTACTTACTAATAGTTGCGTTTTGTGTGTGGTCAGTTTGATGAGATATTTATATAGAGATTGGCGTTTGTTGGGCACTTATGGTTGGTGTATTAGCTTGAACTTTAGAGAGCACGAATTTACGACTATCCCAAACCATTTTGGTTTGTGGTTCAAGAAGGCGTTTAGCCACCTTCTGAAATATGTACGGAATCGGTCAATATTTCCCTGGGTACCCTGGTATTTGTTGATAGCGAAATAAAAGGTAAACGAGCATTTTGGGACGTCAGAGCAGTTCTGTGAATTCAAATTACGGTGATGCTTCCTAATTCCGTTCACTTGAAACAAAACATTAAATTTCATCTCAGTAGATCGAATTTCATGGGTTCTTGAGAAGTTAGCACATTCCATAGACATTAATTAAACACGGAGTTTTCACAAGGGCCAATGTCGCAAACGTAAACAATGGCTTCTTCCGCAAATTTCTTGAAAATGCAAACTCGCTCAAGTAAACTACCACTTCTATTGTAAAGGGGAACTCCCCTTCTGTACAATCATCGGGGTAATTTACTATGATTAATTTAGCATTCTCGAGAAATTTGCGGAAGAAGCCATTGTTTACGTTTGCAACATTGGCCCTTATGAAAACTCCATATCGAATTGCTTCTAGGCGCAATGCCTTAAGAACAAACATTGACCGTAAAGCTGTCAGAATCGTAAATTGGAACGGTTTCTCGTTGATGAACTACTCGACTTTTTTAATGACATTTATTGACATCTGCTGTCAACTGTGGTTAACCTTTTACTGACCCTATCTGAATACAAGTCCAATGGTAATTTTTTTCATACTGAGAAAAAAGCCAATGAAGTTTTCAAACGCGCTCTTCATTCAGAATTACGAAAAATCTAATAAATTGAAGAAAGCAGCAATCTCTCCGAAAGTTTTACACATTATTATAAATCTTGATACTTCTCTGTAAAAACCGTGTTACAAGGTGTCAACATTCATATTATGTCATACGATTTTTTTTAACATGAGATAAAACAAGTGGTTTTTATTTTCTATATTTCTGCGACAACGTCTATTATTCAGAAATTTTTCCTACAACTACAAGCCACGTTGAGCTTCTTGTTTTCAAAGGAAATATTATTTTATTATCGTCTTTTAAAGCCGATTCGGGCGCGTTCGAATTGATTTTATTTTATTAGTAATTAGTCAAACAACAATTGACAACGAAAACGAAGTTATCGCGGAACTTTTATTGTTTATTTGAAGTATACATCAACAGTCCAAGTTTAGGTCCTAATGAAGTTAAATAGGAGAATAATTACAATAAGAAACGAGTACATAACCTCTTAAGTGGAGTCAAGACACAAACATAAATAAGTAAAAATAAAATAATTAAAGCTATACACTATCTTAACTACGTGCGTCAATTGATCTAAAAACGGTAGAAAATCTCCGACGAAGTGCGTTCCGCGTCAGATGGAAATCGAAAATAGACGCCACCCTATTGAAGGTTCGCTGCAACCCGTGAATAGCGCTATTCAACCCATAGTTGGTGCGGCGAAAAGGAAGCCGCCTGAGCATGGAGTTGTGACGCATTGGCCTTGGTTGTACGTTGATGCTAATCTGTTGAAGGATCCTTCCGCAGTCGATTCTTCCTTGTAGCACATCTGCAACAGTTAAAACTCTACAGACATCTCTACGGACCCGCAGAGGCTCCATGTCGACCAACTGACACCGACTTTCGTAGCTAGGAAGACGAAAAGGGTCGCTCCAAGGAAGTCTACGAAGTGCGAACCGAAGAAAACGACGTTGAATAGATTCGATTCGCTCGGCGCCATTATCATAGCATGGACTCCAGACCGCTGAACAGTACTCCAGTGTCGAACGAACGAGAGAATAATAGAGCGATTTTAGGCAGTGAATGTCGCTGAAGTTCTTCGCAACCTTGAATATAAAACCGAGTGTCCTTGAAGCTTTGTCAACAACATACGATAAATGTTGCGTGTACGTCAGTTTCGAATCCAGCTGAACACCTAGGTCTTTAACGCACTGCGTTCGTTCGATGGTCGTACCGAGAAGATGGTAGTTGAACAGAATTGGTTGTTTCTGACGTGAGAAGGTTATCACTGAGCACTTGGCCGGGTTGACCACCAACCGGTTTAGAGTACACCAATCTGCAAAGGCATCAACCTGCGCTTGGAGTAAATGACAATTGGCGGTTGAACAGATTCGCATAAAGATTTTCAGGTCATCAGCAAACGACAGGCGGGGCCCTCCGATAACATAGTGTACGTCGTTGAAGTATACAAGAAATATCAACGGTCCCAAATGGCTACCCTGCGGTATCCCGGACGTGGCGCAGAAACTCCTTGAACGAAGGTCACCCAAGGTAACTGTCAATTGACGCCCTGTGAGATATGATCGAAACCATCTTAAAAGATTACCACCAACTCCTAGCTGCCGTTAAATCTGTGTAGATCACGTCCGTTTGGCATCGAGCGATCATACCATCAGTGATGTACGACGTAAGGCACAATAGGTTTGTAGTTGTGGAACGCCCTGGTGAAAATCCGTGCTGGTCGCCACTTAACAACTGCTTGCAATGTGTAAAAAGTGAGTTCTTAACGACCAGTTCAAAAAGCTTCGATACAGCGCTTGACGATGTGATTCCTCGGTAGTTGTTCACGTCCCGCTTGCTTCCTTTTTTATATACCGGAAACATGTCCGCCATTTTCCAGCAATAAGGAAATGTACCGCTAGAGAGGGACATCTGGAATATCTGATGAAGTGGATACAAAGACAAGCCAGGTTCTGTTTCAGAAAAAAACGACGGAACCCCACCGGGTCCGGGCTTAAGCGATGTTTTAAGGTGTAATGCCGCGTTCGAGATTGATTCTGAATCCACATCAACTAGGCTGAGTGTTTGATTTGCCAAGGGAACATTGTCGGCGGCAGCGTGAACAGAATGGCTGGTTAGTCTCTCGTCTTCATAAACACTAGCAAATTTTACCGAGAACAGATCGCAAATTTCCTGTTGAGTGCCAGCAGTTTCGCCATTATAGAACATGGATGAAGGTAAGCCCACTTCCTTACGTTGTTGATTAACATAGCTCCAAAAAGATTTCGGATGAGATTTGAGACGCCGTTAAACCATATTCAGATAACGTTGAATATGCGCACGACTGATCCGTTTATATTCGTAGTTGAGCCTGCTATAGTGGCGTTTAAGCGATATGGTGCGGTGTTTCGTGAATCTTTTAAGAGCCGCTCTTTTAATCCGTTTTAGCGAGCGAAGAGCGGTCGTCATCCAAGGGACCCGAGAGTCAGTCTGAACAATCTTTTTTGGGACGTGTCTGTCAATGACATAAGCCAAGACGTGGGAAAAAGTTTGAGCAGCGATGTTAACGTCGGTCGAATCAAGAATGCTCAGCCAATCCAAACTAGATAAAACATCACCAATACTGCGATAGTCGGCTCTACGGAAGTCATATGACACAGTAGCAGGAGTGTCGACGAAGTCTCGAGCTACAACGTCCTCGACAGCAACTATTAGAGAAGGACGGTGAGGGACATCCTTAACTAGAGGCACGGGAGCTGTAGAGATGACGGGAGCAATATCTCGGCCACTCACGAAGCAGAGATCTAGAGAGCGATTATTCTCATTCACCACGTTATTAACTTGGGATAGAGTTGCGGTACTGTAGCTGTCCAGAAGCTGAATAGCCCCTGCGTGGAAAGAGGAACGTTCATGGTCGGGACGGAGGAAGCCGCTGTGAGTTGGAGTCCATGCAATGCCCGCTAGGTTGAAGTCTCCCAAAATAATCATTTAATCACGGAGGGCAACCGTATTCGAAATAGCAGAAACAGATCGGCAGTGCGCATCAATTCGGTCTAAATCACGAGTTAGATCTGGAGGAATGTACACCGCACAAAGGAATAGCATACGGCCTCCAAGCTGAATTGCTACCCAAACTTGTTCTACGGTGATCCATGAATCGTCTTCAACTGCACTTGCTTTCAACCTGACACTAACTGCAACGAGAACACCACCGCCAGTCAATTTCCTACTGTTGTTTATGTTCCGATCACAGCGGAAAACTTCGTAACCATCTCCAAAAACATAACTAGAAACAGTCCGAGAATCCAGCCATGTCTCGGTTAAGACTATAATGTCGTAGCAATGATCCATTAACGCTAACCGATAATCATCAATAAGGCCGTTCATTCCGCCAACATTCTGGTAATAAATTAAAAGGTCCGAATTCCGAAATTCGAGGTTTGTAGCACTGGGAAAGGAAATACCATCAGAGCGGGAAGTGTCCGTTTGTTGTCCATACTTGCCGTTACTTGGAATCTGGAAGACCCCGTTTCCCAACTCGCTGGGACTCGGCCGGGACGGCTGCTGGTCGCTGGCAGGTAGGGCTCGACTGCGTTGAGCGGAATAGGGGCTTCCTCAAGACTAGCGGCATTTGTGCGTCCCGGTATCCTGCTTGCAAACAGCAGGCAAAAGAGAACGGAAACGACGAACAAACAGGCAACAAAAGTCCGAATCACACAGAACACCCCCCTCACAAAAATCGGAACCCCCCCCCCCCCCACCCCAACCCCCGGCCCGGGCCGCCCTACGCGGCGGGAGGGGCCCCCCCCCCATGAGAGGGATGGGGACTTCCTTAAGGCATGAGGCAAGTGTGCGTCCCGGTGTAGAACAAGGTCGGTGAAGGCTATTTTCATTAGTATGATCACTTCGATCAGAAGCAATAGAAATGTTGAAATTGGTGTTGGAGGGTTCGAAACAGTTGGAGGCAGGGCTGGAACACGGAAGCAGATCAGGCAAAGAATTGATACTAACAGAAGCATACTTGCCTGAAAGTGGTTGTTGGGAAACCCCACTACCAATCCCGACCGCAGGACCAGAACGACTCTGAAGGCAGGAAACAACGTCGTTTTGATCACAGCAAACGCCAAGCACGACTGGGTCAGGTGGCTTAGGGTTTCCCATAGTGCGACAGGCAGTGCGTTCTGGTTTACGATGATCCAACAAACAATTAGATCTCAGCATGCTGGATCCAGTCCGGAGATCGGAGTGGTAAACTGAGATGAACCCAGAGGAGATATTACGATGGACGGCGTATCCATACGAGGTAACCATGAGTTTTTTGGACCATTATCTACAAATTCACGGAACAGAATACCTCTCGGCCATGAATCCGAATTCAGTGCGACTTCGCGTAGTTTTGGGTCCATTCCGACTTTGTATGATATGAAGTTCATTCGGCTCGTGTCGAATCCTCTTTTCACTAGCGGAACAACCTTAACCGAATCTTCACTCTGCACGCTCGTTTTGACAAGTTTTGCGATAACATCCGGTTTCACACTAGGGTGAATGCGAGATAAGTACAGCCAGAACATCTCGACAGGCTCAGGAACGGTAAGCACTGTGGAATCAGTAACCGCTTTAGTACCACCAATAAGAGGTCTACTGATTGATAAGCCGTCTTCACGACGCCGTTTTAAAGGTGGTTGACGAGAGTGATTTCCAGGATCCATAATTGCCGAAGTAGATGGCCCGATTTTTTTTGAAAGCTGGGCAATAAGCTCACCTTGCTTTGCCATTTCGTTTTTAATTTCGGCATTCGCGATCTCCTGTTTCTCAGTAATAGATTTGAGCACACTACCGAAAGACGAGATGGCTGATTTAAACCTTGCACATTTTACCAATTTAACGCATTCATCGCACATCCAAAACAAGTTCGGGCTTGAATGGATTACGTTCACGAAGGCTTTGTTCAGCTTTATACTTGAGCATTTCAGATGAATCATCCGGTCACAAAAGGCCATACAAGAAACGAACTCGTCGTCACCTTTGACAGGTTTAGCGCACTTGTCACAAGCTGCACTCATGATAAATTTAATATCAAGATTTTCACGGTGAACTTAACTTCTCACTGATGACTTTTTTTCCTCCGTGTAGTCTAGCCGCTGGAGAAATTATTCACTTAATTTTTTTTCTCTGTGTAGATCATCAGCGTGTATGCGATGGAGGTGGATTCTGCAATATGCTTAATTCCAATTGTGCTAGTGTGCAACAATAACAACACCGCAGTCTGAATAATTGATCGATTTTTCACTATTTTCACTACCAACAGATAAACGGAGTGCTTATTAGACGGTACACCACAAAAAATTACGCAAAAAAGCAATTCGTACGCGAGAAATTCTTCGATCGAGACAGTGCAAAATAAACAACTTTCGATTGAATTTAACACATACACTTTATGGACAATCTCTAAGTTCTACTATTCGATCAATTTAATTTCTTCAACAATTATTTCCTGCTTTTGCTTTTCGTAATTTCCAATGCCTTTTCTCAGAATTGGAACAAAGATATCCGGAACACGATAAGTTGGTGCTCAATTGAAGAAATGTACAGAGGATATATGTACTGCTTGCTGCATTACTGCTCATTTTTGAGTTCTCAATGAATTTGTTGACGATTATTCTAGGCTTTTGTCGTAGGTAGCTCAGTACTGTATTTCAAAGCCAAGTCCGCTCCTTTCATTTCCAATTGTCAATTTCCCTTTTTATATCATCACTAGATATAAACTAAACAGCAGTCTACTGTCCTTTCATTGATAGCATCACTTTCTACCAGCATGCCGCAGAAAAAGGAGGTACTGCGGGCGCGCAATGTATAATTCTTTCAAGCGAACAAAGGTCGTGTGAACAAGTACACGATGGATCATTTTAAACGTAAAATTGTTTCGAGAACCGTCAAATACCTTACTCTGACAACCATGGCAGTAATCCGGAAGAAAGGTAATGTCCCTCAAACGAAGATTATGGATAAGAAGACGCTCCGATCGGTGCGCGCTATTTTTAACAACAAGGATTCGGTCAACCAGCGGGAAGCGGCCACAGCAAGGTAAATTTCTCGAAGTCGTACATCTGAAAAGGAATAAGGTAAGACTCGTACATCGTAAGACTTTGAAAAATCAGATCCCCAGAGTACACCGACGAACAAATCAAAACTGCGAAATCCCAGTGCCACTGGATGATCAGGCAATACGGTGGACGAACGACGAAAGCTACTTTCCCCTGTCCAAGTCCCCGATGCGCGGAAACGACTGTTCATACACCTAGGACAAATCTACAACTACTTCGAACGATACATACAAATTCAAGCCCAAGTTCGAACAAAAAGTTATGCTATACATCGCAACTTCAGAGCCCTGGTTCAAACCAAGTGGCTTGGCCATCAGCCAGCAAGTTTGTTTGCAGAAAATTATCATCCCGTTCCTTCGGCAACACTCTAATGGAGACTTCGTGTTTTGGCCGGGCAAGGCATCACCACACTACGCGAAGAAGACGCTAACGTTCCTGGAGAGCCAAAATATACCATTTGTGTCAAAAGACCGCACTCGCACTAATCTGCCGCAATGTCGTCCTATCGAGGATTTTTTTGGTCTATTAAGCTCCACTGTATACAAGGGTAATTGGATGGCCAAGGATACGAAGCAACTCATCAACAGTATCAGAAGCAGCATCCGGAAAATTGATGTGGCAGCCGTCCAGCGCAGCCGTCCAGGCCATATGCTGATATTCATTAAGCTTAGTTAGAAGACTTAGGTCAACCCTTTATATAAAATAAATCATATTGAACTATACTTCTTTGTTGATTTTCGCCGAGTCATTCCCAGACAACCAGAAGTCGTATAACAGTGTTCAGATAGTATCGTATATTCCTATATTTTAAGTCGAAATTGCATATAGGGAAATTCATCCTACGATGAATCAAACAATTGGGCAGTTGAAGGATCGGTTTCGTTTTCTAATAATGTTTGCTCACGTTAAATAACTACAACAAACATTACTAACTAATCCTGTCACGTGTATATCGTTTTATTTCAAGTAAGATGAATATAGGAACAATGAGATTAATATAGGTACATCTTCCCTAGTTGTGGCCATTATCGTATTATGCCTAAATTAATTCGTAAGGAGTGGAAATTTTCAACTTATATACGCTGTATCATTAGTTAATCATAATGCGTCACAAACTAAATTGGATATACATCGTTAGACTTTTTAAATCGAATTAGTTATTACAGACTACATCGCATACTATTTCAAATCAACTCGTTAAAGAAGCAATGGAATTTGCGCGTATATGGCCTCCACTTATGAACGTATGAGCCATATTTATGCATTCTATACGATTTGTTTGCTTACATGTATGTTTCTGTTTCAGGAAAACCACTTTCAATATACGTGCATTTTGGTTGTCTGGGTTCTTTCCATTCCCGCTATTTGGTGGCCACCCGTTAGCTGCGGTTCGCCAGCCTCTCATTCTAATTTTGTTTCTAGTTTTATCATAATAATGGTCACCTTAAGTCATATATTGTCATCAATTTGAACATCTTCAATAAAATAATCCTACTAAAGAATGGTGTTCATGGGCTAGAATACAAACATGAGAAGCACGGTGAACGTTAACAGATGTATGGTTCAGAAACTGTTGCCTAAGATCCACAGTTCATTTTAGGTAATGTAATTAAATTTGTCGATCCAAGCAAAATTTGTCAGAACCGAAAAGAAGTACCGAAAAGATGAGCCATTCGGAAATTTAGTTCTACATCGGATGCTGTAGATCGGTAGCGGAGAGTGCCGAGAATATCTCGAATCAGAAATCTAAAAAAATATATTGCGCAAGAACGCCTTCAATAACTACATTTATTTGTTTATGTATAATTTGAAGAATCAATTTCCAAAATCGAGAACTGTAAAGTCAATCCTCCTAACTTCAAAATCGTCTATCTAAATTTCTTTCTCAATTTGAAATATTCTCATTGAAAAAATAATTTTGTAAATTTTCAAAGATGCGTGAAATCAGAGGCGCTGACATAGACATGGAACGGAAATCACTTTTTGAACCCCACGCTTTCCATCCTGTGTGTTTTCGATACGCCAAGCACAACTTACAAAAAAACTAGCAAAGTTGAAGATAATCCACCACAGGACGAGAGTGCTGTTGTAATTTGGGTAAGTGTACCAGTTTTGGTCATAGTTGCCTATTTTGTCAACCCTCAGAAAAACAAAATGTTTAAATAACAACGTGCGTGCATATTGCGAGTGAACTGTAGGTTTACCTCCATTATTGGAAGTCTAATGTCTATATGTGTCTATATCAATTTGTACAGATAAGATCTGACTTAACGAAACATCGACACGTCGGCGAGACTCGCGATACTGGTAAATCGGCTGTGATCTGTGAAGTGGGTTTGCTTTTGAAGAAAGTGTGGCATTGGTGATAGATGGATTTGGTCAAGTTTCTGTCGCCAATAATCGCGTATTTCTTGCGTAGAGTGGTTAAGAGAAGTGACGGTCCTGATTGCAATGGTAATGGGTAGCCAATAGAGTAGACATCGGATGCTTTAATGATAAAACGTGACCAATCACCGACACGAAGCGTACCGATGATCGGATGTTGGAATTTGATAACTTGGCGACATGGTCGTTCTTGGAGAGATTCGCGAGTGAACATTTGCTGTTGGGCTAGGCGACACATAAGAATTTGTGATGTGCAACACGGACCGACAAGAAAACACCGTCTGTCTGTATATTGAACATATTGGACTCTTCATAGGTTCGTAGCTGTTGATGATCGTATCAGTTGACTGTAAGTTACCTCAGTGGTCAAAATATCTGCAGATCAATGTTTTGTCTGTAGCGCAGTTTGGACCCGGACAGCTTGAAACGAGAAGTGTTTCAAAAGTGATTATCCTACTATTTATAATACAATTTACCGAATTTGTGCTGACAAACTGTCTGCCAACACTGAACGAATTCAACTTCAGAATATCAACTAATTGAACTTCAGATCGCAACCGACCTCCTTTATCGCGTTTGAACTGAAGTTGAATTGGGGTAGCAGGACTGATCATCTCCTTCGTTGCTGCAGTCCTGAGGGTCACCATCCGGAGTGATGCTTTGTAATTTTCCCCAATGGCCAAACAATTAGAGGAACCTTATCCTCTTGGCTGATCACGATGGCACCTTCTTTTCCGAAGATAAGTGGGTTGCAGCCTTTTTGCGCGGGCTTAATGCTGCTGCAGGTATTCTAGATAGAATGGAACACTGCAACATTCCTCCTAAACATCACGTCATGTTCAAGGAATCCAGTACGACAACGAAGACAACAAAGAGTTATGCAAGACATCGTAGAGCTACTCCTTAAACGACACACGACGCCAGAGGTTGCTACTCAGTTGTTGCTAGAACAGCTGTTATTATACTGAGAGTTATCAGGTGATGTTTGGGGCTAACATACTTCCTCAGGGACTGTTCATAAACCACGTAGACTTTTCTGGGTGGAGGGGGGTGTTTGATCAATGTGTACCATTCAAAATTTCAATAAATTGTATGGAGAAAAGTCTACGGGTGGAGAAGGGGGGGGGGGGGGGGGGTAGATTTCAAAAATGAGTCTACGTGGTTTACGTAGGTCATATAAGGAAAGAGTAGGAATGTGTTGACGTGAGATATTCGCTTTATTGGTAGCCGAGAACATCCTGCACTTCCACGTGAAATCACTGGGATGTTGGATAACAGGATTAGGTGGCAGCAGGACTCGTTGTTTTTATTCTGTGCTCACTCGATCACTAACGCTACTGGACAATAGGTAACCTAAACAATAGACAACGCGCTATGCTCTATAACAAAATAGTGCGTAACAGAAACAAATCTATGCTAAAGGGTGTCCACGATGAAATTGCCACACTATGAAATTGCTCTAACTTTTTAACCGTTGGATAGAATGTAATGAAAATTTGGGTGGATTTAGTTCATAGTGCATTATTTACATCCTGCAAGTTTTAAAGTCCTGTGATCAAAACTCGCGGAAATGGAGTCGAAAGAACAGCTCGTGCGTGATAAAATCTTGCGCATTCATCACGAGAACAAGGATCTCTCGCATCGTTCCATCGCTAAAACGTTGGGAATCGCGAATTCCACGGTGTCGCGAGTGATTAAGCGGTTCGAGGAACGGTTGACCACCGATCAGAAGCCCAGAAGTGAAGGAAAAAGTATTCCGTACAACACCAAAAATCACAACCGCGTAGTTGGGGCCTTCAACCGAAATCCGAACGCCTCCGTTCGGGATGTGGCTAAGAAGCTGCACCTAAGCCGAAGTTTTGTCCAGAAGGCCAAAACTAAGGCTGGGCTTCGAACGTTCAAGGTACAAAAGGCCCCTAATCGCGACGAGAAGCAGAACAAGTCCGCCAAAACCCGTGCCAGGAAGTTGTACCTCAACATGCTGACGAAAGTTGAATGCTGCATCATGGACGACGAAACATATGTGAAGGCCGACTTCAAACAGATCCCCGGCAACCTGTTTTTCACGGCCAAGGATAAGTTCAGCGTTCCGGAGCATGTCCGCACTCAGAAGATGTCCAAATTTGCGAAGAAATTCCTGGTTTGGCAAGCCATCTGCACGTGCGGGAAGCGGAGTGCACCTTTCGTGACCCAGGACACGATGAACGGACAGGTGTACATAAAAGAGTGCCTCCAGAAGCGGCTGCTTCCTCTCCTGAAGGCCCACAACGTCCCAACAATCTTCTGGCCGGATTTGGCCTCATGCCACTACTCCAAGGACGTGCTGAAGTGGTATGCGGACAATAAGGTCAATTTCGTGCCGAAAATGTTCAACCCTCCCAACACTCCGGAGCTCCGCCCCATCGAGAAGTACTGGGCGATTATGAAGCAGCACCTTCTTAAACGACCTTAGGTAGTGAAGACAGTCGAGGAACTGAAGAAAGTATGGGTTTACATGCAAAAAACGGTTGATTCACAGGTTGTGCAGAATCTTATGGCCGGGGTTAAGGCCAAGGTGCGGGCATTTGCGTATGGACTGTAAATAAAATACGAGTAAAATGGTAAAATGAAGTTTAATAGTTATTTCTCAATCCCTGAAAATTTCATGGCAATCGGATGAAAACTCGAATTTTGCGAATCAATTTTGTGTGTGGCAATTTCATCGTGGACACCCTTTAATCCGGTTAAAGTTACGATTGAAGGATTTGATGAAATTCTTTCTGGTGCATGTCCCTAGAAGCTTTTTGTGCCTTCTGACAAATATATTCTATTGATTTCCAAGCTCATCGGTTTTGCACCAACTGGTGAGGACTTGGTCCTATATCCAATGATCTTATTATCTTTAATCCGCTCAACTAATCGCAATGTTTTGTGATATAGTGGGCGGAATATTATAATTTCAGAAAACTCAATGCATACGTCTTCCAAATTTGGTAGATCGACAGGCAATCGATGGATAACCACCTCGTACCTCATAGCAACATGCTTAGAGGCGGACCGGGAGATTTGATGAGCTACCTCCTCAAAACGTTTCCAAACGTTTCCATTGTAGCAGATGTCGAGAAAGTGTATCGCCAAGTTCAGCATCATCCCCTGAACTTGGCATTTCTTCGCAATCGCAGATGTCCACAGGTCAAATCACTATGTACGGGTTGTGACCGTCACATAAGGAATCATAAGTGCTCCAGTTCATCCAATCGTTGAAAATTTCTCTATCGACAACCGGAAGAAGTGGGTGTTGAACTCTCAGATAGATCTACAAGGTGTTCTGTCAAATAATCTGTCCATTCAGCCTCTGCGCAATGTACAAGATGAGCAGACAATTAACAGGGTTCATTAATTAGGTTTCACACTTGGGACTGCGGTAAACTCGTTTCACATCATCGGTGTAAAGCCTTCCACGATTCATGCTCGCACCTTGAGTTTGCAAACTCGAACTGCGCTTCTTCGGCGATGCAACGGAGCTGGCATACGGCGCATATTGTTTCGTTTGTACGGACGAAGAATATCTAGTAATGGAATCACGTCACAGGGATCGACAATCCAACCAACGAAATTTCACGTGGAGTAGACCCAACCAACTTGATTGTCGATGATGGTGAATTGGCGGATGTCGGAAATCGACCTCCAATATTCTCCCGCCACGTCTGAGTAAGGACGCAAAATCCCCGTTATGACCGCAACTTTGCAATCTTTGCTGGGAATTGGTTTGCCCATTTTTCCAGCTTTACGAAGCTTCGTCGATCCGTAGCGTTGTGCTTTCATTACATGAGCTGCCTCGTGGAAAGTAGTTCGCTATGTCATTTTCCAGCACTGTATAAACCACTGACTTTATGACCGAACAAACCCTACGTCGAGAGTCTACTCCACCACCGAGAAGCTCCAGTACATCAAACTACTTCTGTATCGTCTAGCACAGTGGGCAATGGTTGGCCAGCAGTGTAGATTGGAATAATAATAATAACATGAAGTATCTAGTTGATTGTTGAATGCAATATGCTCAGCAAGAAAATTCGTATTCATTTTTTCTAAATTATTCAAATCATTATTCCGAATTAACGCACAATTTTCGAATGGTTTTGTTGTCAGTGGAGACATTCGTCTTCACAACAGCGCAAATGTTGTTTACTTTGAGCATACAATCATCGAAACGGCGCCGTGACAACAATCTTATTTTGGACAAATGGCTCGAAAAACCAAAAAGTTCTTAGAAAACTGTCCGAATTTGGTCGGTGTGTCGCAGAAAATAGACTCAAATGTAATAAACAAACCCAAGTTTAAGGAAACTGCGAAAAAGCAGTGTCTAGTGTGGCATGCCATATGTAAATGCGGAAAAATCAGCCAACCATTTATCACAAGTAAAATTTCCATCCAGTCTTAAAAGCGTCTGTTACACACTTAGAAAATTTTACAGTATTCGGTAATTTTTTACCGAACATTCAACAGCTGAACGTTCGGTAATCCGATTTAATGGATTTCGGTGAAATTTTACAGTATTCCGGTAAAAAAATTACCGGAACTTGTCAAATTTTACCGATATCCGTTAAATCGGATTACCGAACGTTCAGCTGTTGAAAGTTCGGTAAAAAATTACCGAATACTGGAAAATTTTCTAAGTGTGTACATCTTCTGAGACTACATTCTCAGGCAATCTAGTTTTGGCTAGATTTGGCATGTTGCTACTACTCAACAACGGATAAAAATTGTTACAAGGATAATCTGAATGTGTGGTGCCGCGGGGCATTAATCCTCCAAATCGACGCTAGACCAATCGAGCGAATTTGGGCAAGCTAATCGTCGGAAAATGGGTGGATAATCAAAACTAGTTCAAGAGTTCACAAAGATGTGGACAGAGGCTTACAAGGCCAGCTTGTCCAAACACGAATGGCAGGAATTAAATCAAAAGTCCGTAAGTTCGGACGTGAAGGTAAAATTTAAATGTTTGAGGGTGAAGTTGTTGAGGAATGTCTTGAGGAAAATAAAAGATGAGAAACAAATGTGTTGGTATTAATTTTAGGCTCTTAATGTTCATCTAAATGATTGAATCTAAATAAATGAATGTGAATTCGGACTCGCTTTAAAAGCTTCGGAGCATTTCAATGTTAGATACGTCCTTTTGAAAGAGTATCCCATGGTTTTCTTATGAATATTTTAACTTATTGCTCATCAAAGACATTGTTTTCTTAGTAACATTCTTTAAACTTATCTAAATATTATGGTACGTACAACATGATCCCAATTAATCATTTTGCTTCTTTCTACTTGCAGACTGCTGTTCGAGCAGATCCATGCCAAAATCGCGCCCGCGGCCCGTATCACACTTCCGTGGTGTCATCACGACCTCGTCGGCAAAGATTACGACCACCAACGGCAATGGCGACTCGACCACATTCACCCTGATAACCACGAAGACAACGTCGACGATCAGCGAAGCCCAGTCGGAAACGACCTCTACGGTGACGGATCCCCGTAGCGGTCCCGGCCCTGGAGGCGGCAGCGGTAGCCCCGGCGGGACAAACAGTAATGCCGGTAACAGCAAGGACCAGTTGATGCGGATGGGCAAGTGCTCACTGCTCTTCGAGGAGAACTACTGCCTGAACGGTGGCAAGTGCTACAACTTTACGATCGCAAACTCGACGATGCCAACGTGCGAATGTGCCGACGGATTCATGGGTGAACGGTGCGAGTCAAAGTACTTAGATGGGACTTATCTAAGCATGCGTAAGTCCAAGATTCACATCGAAACAGCCAGCATCTACTACGGCGCGTTTTTGGCACTAATAGTGGTGCTAGTATTGCTATACTTCCTGCATTGCTTCCAGTCATCGTCCTCCTCGGCGGGAGGAAGCAAACTGCTGAAGAAGAGCAAAAAGGTGGTGAGTTAGCTATCTTTTCGCTTTGCCTTTGGCATTATTGGTTAATCTACTAATTTGTTTAGATGGCTCCTCTGCCTTAAGCAAGCACACTCTCCGATTATTGGAAAGTACTTACACCGAGCCAGGTCGTATTGTTTCGTTGTTTTGTTCATGTTGGTTAGGCTAGTAGAAGTAGGAAGATTGATTCCAAGAACGACGGTAAATTACGGACAAATTTAGACAGCTTTCTTTTGTATGTACATATTTATATGGTTCCCTCCGGGCGAGGGGCTGAATTATAAATAGTTCTGTACAATGCGGAACGCTCGAACACCAGACTCAGACATAGATTGGATCCAATCTGAAAGCAGCTCCATTCGAAGTGATATCGGTATAGGCCAATGTTTTTTGCATGCAGATGTGCATTGCATGGGAATGATAGAAACGAAGGGAATCACCTCGAATATCGAATTGCGATACATTTTGGATTTAAATACTCCATATTCACATAAACGGCTAGAGACAGGATGAAACCAGATAAAGAGAGAGATATCGAGAGGAGAAAACGCGATTACTATTCGATATTATTTCCCTCCCAAGTGTAAAAATTAGCTGCTTAAGTGCGATAGTGTGTAAGAAAAAGTATCGTTCGTTTTCTAGGGTTAGGAAAAGTAAGTTAGCTAGAAGTAAGAACAAAATCATCACGAAACCGACTATAGCCAATAGAGCAACAAACAATAACAGATTAAAAACCGATAACCAATCGAAATTTCATTCCCAAACCACAAACCACTCAATCAAATGCAATAGATCCATCCTTCATTCCTGCCAAAACACTGAACAAACAATAGATCAATTACAGTAGGGTATTTTTTTTTTCTTCACTCATCAAACTAATGAGCCAAAGAGTACGTTTTAGTACTTTTAGAATTTGTAAGTTGCAGCTTATATTTTTGTTTTTTTTTTTCTTGTGCGCAATACAACAGATATTATATAATAGTATTTCTCACATTATGTAGAATAAAAATCATCGCGAATGGCCAAACGATGGATTGTCACATACATCACACTATCAAACACACACATACACGTGAAGCACTCTGTAAGATAATACATTGTGGTCAAAATGGTGCCTTCCTGCTGTACAAGGCGAGGAAGGTCACCGATTAACAATATCGAATCAGTATTATAGAAACTATTTGGGCGATCATTCGCCGCGACACTCACAAAAACCATCCTCATCATCCTAAACCTTTTTTCTCATTTGTTTAATTTATCAGCAAGCATATATTCCACTTGCTATCGATACCGATCGGGTGTTAATGAAGCATGCATATTCGCGCCGTTTGAAATGTTTGATTTCATTTTAGCCTTACACGTGTTTTTTTTTTAATTTGTTGATTTTGAACGAATGTGGGATTTATTCGGTTTTGGGGACATGGCTGATGCGGAAAAAAAATGGATGCAGAAGTAGAGCAAAGTAGAATATCATAAAGAATGTCCACGTCCAAGTTTCGTCACACAAACGCCAAGAATCCGAAGACCATACAGTGGCGGACAATACAATAAGACCAAAGCCCGATTTTCATACAAAATGGTCATGTTTGGAGGCTTGTCTTTCACTTTCGCGTGAAGTAATTGAACTGAAATTTTGGCAATAGCCTAGAAATAACCTGAATTTTCACCTTTAATAAATACATAATTTTTCATTCACCACTTCAAAAACTACAGACACCACCTACGACAAAACAATAAGACCTCCTTTTGATATCCATAGTTTAGGCCATGTTGATGAGTGTGAATTACAATCTATAGTATACTGATATTAAAATGACCCGTGCATCAATAATCAAAATTCAGATCCTCAAATTCGAGCATCCTTTATGGAAATCAAAAAGTGGTCTTATTGTTTTGTCGTATGCGGTGTCTGTAACTTTTAAAGTGGTGAATGAAAAATGATGGATTTAATGCAGATGAGATTTAGACTACTTCTGGACCACAGCCAAAATTTCAGCTCAATTGGTTCTCGAGAAAACGAAAGGCAAGCCCCCTAAAATGACCATTTTGTATGAAAATTAGGCATTGGTCTTATTGTATTGTCCGTCACTGTATATACAGTTAACATCCTTATGTCAGCGATTTACCTCATCTTATTGGTGGCGCAGAATAGAACCTACGATAGATAAACGACCCAAATAGATTTAGGGGTGAAAATGTCAACTTCTAATAACTAAGTTGTGTATTCGCTCGTCCTTCTATGTTTCTCTTAGTTTTTTACAGAGTTGCCAGTCTTTTTAATATATCGGCTTCTGCATGTCTCTATGATGATAGTCAGCTTTTGAAATATACGTTTATAATTTCATATTCAAAATTCAACATTCAAACCGAAAAGATACGTCAATCCGCAGTGCTTCGTATGCATTTTGGACATGAATTTATGTGGCCAAAATGGATCGTCGCGCCGAAATATGGTGGAGCACTATTTCGGCATCGGAATAAATCCCATATTTTTTTCGCTACTACTCTGCCCTATTTAAATCTGTACACACAAATTAAGGCGTTTAGATTGAAAACGACTGAGTAATTGCGAAAAACTGACGAAAATTGGTCCGTTACCGAAGTGTTATTTCAGTCTATGTTATTAATTTTTTTATTAATGGATTCACGCTAAACGGATTCCAGTTTTTTTTTTGTTTATCACATTTCAGCTATTTGAACGCCATCTTTTTGTTTGACTGGAGGTGAGATTTGTACTCGTGACATTGGCGTGATAGGTATGAACACTACAAAACATATTTAATCATCGCAAAATTTTCCCACCATTGGAATATCTGCTCTTGGGTCCAGAACAGAATACTCCTTTCTTGATAAATATATTTCTATCCTATTTTAAAATATCTACGAATCATAAGCCATGTTTTGACTGAATGGCAATAACCAATGTGACCAATAGTTATTTTGAAAATTCAAGCCATTTATTCTGCTCCACCTTATCCTATTATTATATCTCGTGCAACTTGTTTATTTAGAGTCACTGATTTTTGTTATTTGGTTGTGGAGAGTAGGTGCTTTATATAACAAAAACCTAGATTTTTTTACCTATACTGCACTGCCGTTATAAGCATAACTGTCCCAAGTATATAGGGAAACATAGAACATGGGACAACTATGCGTAGAATAGCAGGCTGCATTTGTTATAAAACATTCTCATTCTCAAATTCTATTCCTAGCACCTTACTCCCAAAGTCCAAATACAACATGTTAACCGTTTATCGAAATTGTTTTCCTAAATCGATTAATACTCACTCTACAGCGGTCCTTTCGGAAATCCGAGAAATAAGAAGGCAAATTTCTGCACGCGAAGAAATCATTTGGTTCCTATCAACTGATATGTTGAATTTATTTATATAACGAAAAAATGAAATCACATTTATTACGAGAAAAACAACTTCCCACACATGAGATGGAAGAACTCTCTAAAAGCAACTAACATTCCACCCTTTATATATGTATGCTTATAATTATTATGTATTTAACAAAGAAAGGTCTACTTATATTATTGCTATTACCCTTATAAATGTAAGAATAAAATCTTTGTGCGGACTCGTGGTTTTCACATTAGACATTAAGCAATTTTAGGAACCACGGCGTGAAAGCGAATCAATTATACAACTAAACACACCTTACACGTATACATACATACACAAATATACTGCATATATACTGACAACACAAGATAACACGCTTCAAGCCTTATCCGAAAGTGAAAATCAAATCAAACAAATGAAATCCTTACACTACGCGTTGCCTTTTCTCACATTGAAGTAAAATTAAACTATACCCATTTTCTACCAACGTGACACTAACATTTCAAAAGATCGAAACTGTTAACAATTGAAGCAGGTTCAGCTGTTTGAAATGTAGCTGCAGAACACTACAACTTAAACTTAACGACAAAAATATAAAGACGATTATATTATACACTTTTGAAGTGAACCATCCTAGCAAAACAATAGCATGTTTCTTGTAAAAAGTTTGACCACTAAGAAGAACTTTCTAGGTAGGAAAAACGGTACGGAATTAAAAGCAGAATTCAATGTTATTTATTTCAGCTTTTACAGCTCGTTTTTTTTATATTGCAACGAAAACACTATTGAATGAAAGCGGTATAAACCATCTCTTGCTACTAAACATAATAATATCAATCTGCTTACTACGAATGAAATAGCACCCATTGGCAGCGTTTTTTTTCTTACAACATATAAAACGAGCTAACACACGAACTCATACTTATACCCTCACTTAAAATGTTATTTGTTGAAATGTTTATGACGGAAAAAATGGCACACAAACGGAAAATGAAAGAAACATGTTAAGTGGAAACAGAAAAAAAATACGACAAAGACTGATGTATATGTCTTAAAATATTTAAAGAAAAATTAAAACAGGAGAAGCAACTAAACTACATTTTTACTATACACATTTTCTAGAATCTCAGTGACAAGAAACTCTAAACAACGAAGATCTTTTTCCTATTAAAAAAAAAATCTCGAGTTAAACAGAAAGCGACAATAACACTTTTAACCTGTTTAACTAAGATAACCTGTGAAAGGAAACAAAAACGAAACCAACTTAATAAAGTTACAGAAGGCAAAACAAAAATAAAGGAAAGAAGGTAAAAATCAAAATGTCTACACGATCAATAATTATTATTTAAAAATATTAAAACATTAAAAATGATAGAAAGTGTATGTTCCACTGAAAATGGAAGTTGAGAAATCCTTAGAATCGTCACTGATCATTTGCTGTTACTGCTCCGACTGCTGAAGCATCAAAAAAAAATTTTATGTCTGCAATAACCGGGAAGGACATTTCATCGTTCGTCTGAAAATGTTGAAATTAATTTACAAAGGTACATAGGCAACGACGACGGATGAAGGCAGTAGATTTGGGAAAAGAATGCTGCAGTACCGATAGATAAAATGTAAATCGACACAGACCAGCACAAAATAGGCAAAGCGCGGTTCAACATGAACAATTTGAACATCTCGCGCGAAGCCCGGAAAGGAAAAGTTCCCACGAACTAGAGTAAGGTGGATGAAGTACTATGGATCGGCTTTAGAGTTGAAACGCTATTTTCGGGTCTTTTTCGATCCGATACAGAACACTCTTCTCCATTTGGTTGCGATCTTCATGTAGTAGATAATTTACGTTCAACAATAGAACAGAGCCTATCAACATTTGTAAACAAACGCTTCTGAGCCTATTTCCTCGCGAAGCGTAGGCGACCCACGCAAACCAATACCAACATCATGTAGGCGAAAAGTTTCCCCCATACGATGATGCTGTAGGTTTGCATGTGTAGCCTACGTAGCTTGCGAGAAAAAGGGCTCTCAGAATTGGTCGTTTACAAATGTTAATAGTCCCTATTCTAGAGAGTGTCCCACATCAAATTGCATCACGGAAAAAACGCTGTGCCGCTACGAAAGTGACCCTGTTGGCTTCGCACCACTCCAGGGCAACATTTGAATAGTGGCACGAAGCTAGATCTGGCCAGAAGATCGTAGGGCCCTCGTGTTGCTTCAACAGAGGAAGCAGACGCTTCTTTAGACACTCCTTGAGGTAGATCTCCCCGTTCACAGTCCCGGTAGCCACGAACGGCGCACTCCGTTTGCCACATGAGCAGGTCGCCTGCCAAATCATCTATTTTTTGGTAAACTTTTCCTTACTTCCTCCAGAACATCAAACTTGTGCTGGGCGGTGAAGAACAGTAGCCCCGGAAGCTGCCGGAAGTATGCCTTGACGTAAGTCTCATCATTGATGATGAGACAATGAGGCTTCGTCAGCATCTGGGTGTACAGTTTGCGGGCCCGTGCCTTTCCCACCGTATTTTGCCGTTCGTCACGATTTAGGGCCTTCTGCACTTTGTACGGATGCAGTCTCTCCCGGTCCTTGGCTCTCTGAACGAAAGACTTGGACAGATTCAACTTTTGGGCCACATCCCTGACCGAAGCATTGGGATTCCTCTTAGTCGAGGCGCCCACTGATGTGGCGGAGGTGTGGTATCATATAACATGTCAAAGTCTTGTGGCGTGAGGCGAACGTCGACAAGATTGTTTGGCATGCTAGCAGATGTCACAACTCCGCCACATCAGTGGGCGCCTGGCCTTAAACCCTTTCACGACACGCTTGTGATCCTGATCACTAATAGAACATCCATTCTGACCGCATTTCTCCTTCCGTTCGATGTTCAGAGTTTCGTAGTAACGTTTGATCACACGACTCATCGTTGACTGCATGATTCAGAGTTGTTTTTTCGATGTCCCGATGAGAGAGTTGAGGATTTTCGAAAAACTGACAGCGATAAAAATACAACAAAAAAAAACACTAATTTACTTCTACCCAAATTTTCAAGAGAAAATACCCAATGGGTAATTTTCAGAAGCGTTTTTTCCGTGATGCAAGTTGAAGTGGGACACCCTTTATTGTTAGTCGAGAATTCTTGCTAGTTGATTTTTTTTTCTTTATTTTACGTCGGCCTATTTCCTCACATGGTGACAATAACGACTCATGAATATGAGCCGGGACCAACGGCTTACTTCCCTTCCGAAAGAAGACGTGACCAGATTTTTCGCCTCAGAAAAACCACCGACGTCGACTGGGATTGAACCCAGACCCACTGGGGTGCCAAGTAGCAGTCACGCCTACCACTACACCACCGACGCCGGCTTGCTAGTTGATGACAAAGCATAAGTGAACAGTTAATAATCAGTTAAAATAATAGAATTCATTCTTTCCCAATAATATCGAAAATATTTCACCACTGTTAAACTAAGACGATGCCATTGGTCATTCATATAGTGTGGCAACACCGCATCGGCTGTAATATTTCAGGCATCTACATTCAAGTTCAACTGTTTCGTCGCTTCAGGATAATGTAGACGTGAAGCACGTAGACAACTGCATCGTTCCACTGTAGATTTTGGGTGTCATTCTTACTATCACCATCAGGGATGAGAGCTCTGAGGACTGATTGCTGATAGACGCATGTCCCAAAAACCGTTGTTTATATTCGCTAGGAATCCATGGACTTCGGTCACTGTAGCATCTTGCTTGAAGTCCAGAGAGCAGAGCAGAGCAACAGGCGTTGTCCATCTTTGCTTAGCTGATATTCCAAAAATCTGTGAGAAATCGATTTACGAATGTCTTCGCATGTATGTCCGTTAGCAGCATGAAGCCATTGAAGATGCCACAACAGATCTTATCCAATATCAAACATGATTCGTCTGATAGCTGTTCGAAAGACGGCTGCTAGAAAACGTGGGAAGTCCGGTTCCTTTTTTATGCGAATTAGGACATAGCGAACGGCACTATCTCGCAAATCCACTGAAATTCATGTGATACCAGCAAGCTGGAATCGCCTCCTAATATTGTCAACGTTGGACTTCAAACGATATATCTCCGCTATCAATGCTACGATTTGCTATTCAAGTTCCTGAAAACCGCTTGATGACTATCTAGATCCTACTGACGCTACTACTAAAGACTGTAAGTATGTTTATATAGCTGCGTTTCTTAGTTTACCTTTATTTCTTGGAACTTGTTAACCGGTTTTATTGTTTCCAACAGTGTTTTCCAAAATGAGTGGGCAATTGGTGTAAAGAGCCCGGATTGTCACTGAGCAAGTTGGCAAAAATAGACGAAGTAGCTGAGAAAACAGCGGTCAGGAAGATCAGTGAGACAACTGGATTGTAGATAAAACGAAAACGGATCGAAAAAAGGTCCTGTCATCTTCGTTTGGATAAACGTGTACTAAAGGCGTTCGAGTAAAAGAAGGAAGTTTCAGAGAGCGATGTGACTAAAAAAGTTGGCACGTCGATGACAAACGTTCATCGTGCTGAAGAACGTTTGATTATTTGAAATTATAAGAAGCAGAAGCAGCCGAAATGAAGTCCAACACAGTACAGAGTGCAAAAACCGTACGAAACGAATTCGAACTGTATAACGACAAAAACTACGTTGAACTCGACTACAAATCCTTGTCAGGACCTACATATTATACGATGCGAAAAGGGCAAATGTTGGACCAGTCTGAATCATCCATTCATGTCGTTTTAATGTTTTTTAAGACAGATATTTGTGGCTGCGGTAAGATTTCACAACTTTTCATTCAGACTTGTACCCATGATTCGAAACTTTAAGGATCCTTTTATGTTCTTGCGTCACCTCCAAGCCTCCAAAAATGTAGCATTGGTTCCAAAAAGCATGAATCCTACTAATTTGCCGTAAAGTTGAATAATTGACGAATTTGGGGCATTAACAAAGATTCATCTTAGAAAACATGTGTCCGTAACACACATACCTTCCCGTTGACCGTATGTCCCGAAAAAGGAGGGGGGATTTGACATCCCCTCCTTACTTGTAAGCCACAAGGGGACCTTCTTCGGGAACTTCGTGTGGGGGATGTACTTCACGTCGCTGCTTTAACCTTCTTCCTGGGGTCGTGAAATAGCCAGTCATTGCCGCCGAGCGTCAGGTACGTCTTGTCGTCCATGATCAGAATCACGTTGCCCTTCGCCCTTGACGAGCACCTTAAGCCGCTGCTTTTGGGTCGACGCTTGCGCTTCCGACACGGCCGGCATCGATTTCCGCTTTTTCATGACGATGTTCTATATTGGCCAAATACTTTTTGACCGTCTGGCCGGTCACACTGACTTTCCGGCCCAAGGCGCGGAAGGATTTCGCCACCTTGCCTGCCGTCATCCGCGTCAGCGCTTGTTTGACCTTCCTGTCAAGCAAAACCGTCGGACGGCCGGAACCCGGCTTGCGCTCAATGCTCTCGGCTTCTTCAGGAATGCCAGGATCTTGTATACGGCCGACACAAAGTGCGGCACGATGACAGGCTTCTTCGCTCTGGAGTGGAGTCGGCGGTAATTACAAACCATCTAACGTAGTTCACTGCTATATATTTGTTTGCGGTATATAGCCTACTTATATTTATTGACGATTTACCGGTGGACCCACCGGCATGAAAAATCGATGAACTTTGTCTATTTTATTTTTTAATGCAAGCGGTATCTTGCTCCACTTGGTCTACCCATGAATCATGAATAGCATCAATTCGACATGGAGTTTTCATAAGGGCCAATGTCCCAAACGTAACCAATGGCTTCTTCCGCAAATTTCTTGAAAATGGTAGACCAACCTCTTGGCAGACTGTGAGGCTGTCGAAGAGCAGTCGTAGACTTTATACAATACTGGCAGAAAAAAATTGTTCACGCTGGTTTGTGGTATTTTATTCATTGCATCTATTTTGGTGGTAAAATATTAGACATTACAATAAAATGGTTGATTATATTTGAATGATTTGAATTTGAATTGTTATTATAGGAAAACATTATTTACTCTCTGCCCTTCGGTTTAGAAAGGGGTATAGGCGCGTTCTGCCGAGTTGGTCGCGGCAGATTTCATGTGTGAATGGGCTGCCACATCAACGTTCAAAAGTGCCTGAACCAAATGGACAGCTTGTAATGATCACTTGAAGATGCGATGGGGGATCATTGTCCTGGTATTCCAGAATGTAGCACGCAGTGGGATATTTCTTGTCTTCTATATCTAAACGTGAGAAAGTTGGGTAAACAAGTGAAAATTAATCGGAAATGATCTGTCATATGCATCCGTTGAACCATTCTGAACGGCCGTTGTGAGAATATCACCATGAAAATCTCACATGCGCATGGCATGTGGCCGGTTACTAATGCTTTCTCTCCTTTCTCCTGTTCTCTTTCCTATTCCATGACCGCGAGCAATACCATACCTGAAGACAACCAGTACATTGCATCAAATTGAAGCAATATAAAATACGATAGCAAAGGAAGAAATAACATAGGTTATAAGTGAGTAAAAACTAACAACACACTTGCACATCATCAAGGTAAGAACTTTATAATTAACTATTCTGAATTGCAAAATAATACAAATAATTGAGACTCACCAGTCACTATCTTATGCGATGGTTGAACTTATATGACATTAAAAGACCAAGGCGGAAAAATGTAAACAGATTGGACGACATAAGACAAAATGACATCGTACAGGGCATTCTACATTAATACACGACAAAGGAAATGATTAGATATAATACCGTGCAAATATAATATCTTTTGAATTAGTAGCGGCAGTGTCCTGATGGACGACATGATCCTTGCACGGCATGCTGACCTAAGGGAAATTAATTCAAATCACAGCTAGGCAGGAATACATTTGAACTCACCGACACGTATTATCAACGTTACCTCCAAGACTAGGAAATTAGTTTCAGACAAATATAACAGACCCAATGGAAGGATGGCAAAAAACAAAATTGAATAAGGCCGGAACAAATAATGATTTCTTCTTTTGTCACACGGCGTCCGCTTCAGTCGAGGGGGGAGGGGGATAGAGTAAAAAAAAACAAAAAAAATTACAATTTACATAGCGTGGTAGCTGTCATAAGTACGCACCTTTCTCAAGTAATACGTGAAAAAAGCTAAAATACCTAATGTAAACAATGACTGAACGTCAAATGTTTGAGAATTGTATGCATCTAGTTTTTAGGAATTGCATGACAATTTTAATAAATTTAACTTTTCATGCAATTCATGAAAGGTATTTGTGTACAAATATGCATACTCATGCATACGTCATATAAATATTTACATGTTGTTTTTTATTCCGAGCCAACAATGAGAGACATACATGTTTCAGTTATTTCACTACTAAAATAGGTTCACTTACTTCTGGACGCAATTTGTCACCCTATTCACTCTAGAGTCGATTAATATATGATTAATATATTGAAGGGACCATCGAATTGACATATAGAACAAGAAAAGCCTACTTGTCCACTTCAAGGGACCGAGATATCCATCGACACAAAGAAAAAAGTGGCCACATATAGAGATATAGAACATCGAGATATGGAGAGTTAACTGTAATTTATTTCGACATTATCGTCACTCTTTTTACAAGCACTCCACCCATTACATCGTAGTGATCGTGGTTGAGGGAGCAGCGCAACTCCCTGTGCAAGAAAACAGAAATATGTTTGATTTTTTTTTATTTCCCCCTTCATGATAATCGCAAATTTTGAAGGGGGGGGTGACAAAAGAAAAAAAATAAGATTTGTTCCGGCCTAATGTTGAACACACGAAAGGAATAAGGCACACAAAAATAAATGAACCAGAAGAGGTGAGACGAAGTGACACCATACAAAACAGTGGACATGAGCATAATGGAGTTTTAGAGAAAGGAGAGGTAAACTTGGGAAATGTAACACCTTTTGAGGCAGTGTGAACAGCGTCTCTAAGTTAAGTTGTATCAGTCTAACACACAAGGAACAATACTATAGCTTCTTATTTTTGGTTCGAGAAAACTGCTTCGGAAAAATATCAAAATGAATAAATGACACACCAGCGGGCTAGACGACAAAAGACAGAGGGAATAACGAAACAAATTATTTAAGTTATAAACGTGACACTGACTAACAAAATAACAAATAGACAATGGCAAAAAAAATCAAACGAAAGGACTCAAAAAACTCAAACGTGGCTCCTTCCGAATCATTTGCAACAGCGTCTTCTTGGACGACATGTTCCCTGTACGGCTGGCAAAATGATTCGAAAGAATATACGCAACGATATCATCAAAGGCCTGGTGTAGAGGTGTCTACTCTATTCACCACCACAAAAAAAAAAAAAAAATATTAATTTATTTTTTTTTATTTTAAATAAAAAAAAAAAAACAAAGAAAAAAAAAACACACAAACCAAAAAACCACAAAACACCCACTCACCCCACAAAAAAAAATATATAATATATATAAAAAAATATAAAAAAAAAAAATAATATTTAAAAAAAACAACCCACCCAAATACAAAAAAATTTTTTGTTTTTCCCCCCCCTGGGCTCTGCCCCCCGCCCAAAACCCTTGTTTTCATTCCCCCGGGGCGCGCCCGCGCGCGCGGGGGCCCACCCCAGCTCCCCCAAATGTTTTTTTTTTTTTTTATGTGATTTCATATAAAAAACACTTATTTTGGTATTAAAAATATCTACTTTTTTCTCCAGTAGCTAAGTGAGATATTTTTGATGACCATGAGTTTGAGCATGATTGACCGCCCACGGATGCTACCCCGTAATTGCCAGATCAGCTGTATTTACATAAAGAACCAATAGATGATGTTTGGGACTAACATACATCTTCAATGTGTAAAAACTGGTGACCCATTATGAAGCAATACCGGCGCCGGCCGTGCCAGAATGCTGGTCAAGTAGGGAATGGGAAGGAACGTGTTGACGTGATACTCGCTTTGAAGCAAGCCGAGAAATCCTCTGCACTTCTACGATAAATCACTGGGATGTTGGATAGTTGGGAAAAGGTCAGCAGCAGGGTTCGTTTTGGTTAACGATAAGCTGAAAGTATGTAACTAGCACTATCCGCCAAAAGCATGGGACCGCGCCTTCAAGCAACAGAACATCGAACGCCAGTTGCACCGCACCCCGAATAGTCCGGCATGACCTAATTACCGAAAACTCGTAAATAATGGTGATCGCTTTTTCTGCCTGTTTAGGTAATAGTTAGGCATGAGCAGCGGCATGCCCTCTTTTCTGTGGATACCCTGCAAATAGAGATAAGACAAGTTGGGCCGCCCCCCTTTGCGCCCCCACCCCATTAACCTGCCCCCCTTAATTTTAACCACCCCGGGACCCTGGCCCCTCTCCCCCCCCTCCCCTTCCTCCCCCACCCCCCCCCCCCCCCCCAATTTTCTGAAATATAGGGGGCGGAATATCAAATTTTGAAATTATTCAAAACTCCCGGTTCCCCAAATTTCGCAAAACCCCCAGGAACCCGGGGGGGGCCGCCCCCCCGGCACCCCACAACAAAATACCAGGAAGCGCACCCGAAGTGTGAATGAGCAAACTCCCGCAGTTGCTAAGTGAGATATTTTTCATCTTCAAAACTGAGTACGCTAATTTCAATACTTCGTATGTTCTTCTTAAGCTTTGATGACTGCTTGTAAGCGTCGAGGCATGCTTTCAACCAGATGATTAAAATGGTTTTCATCGATATTTTACCAGACACGTTCAAGGGCTTCAAAGAGCTGGTTTTGTCAACTTGCTGATCGAGAATCGAGAAGTTCGCAATTGGGTTCAAATCTGGTGGTTGCGGAGGCCAATCAAGCAAGTTTATACGACATCCACGGAAAAACGTCATGGTTTTTCGAGCCTTGTGTTCTGGGCGATTATCAAGTTGGAATATGAACTTGTCCTCTAGCCCGACTTTGAACAAAGACTCCTCCAAGCTTTCGTTTATGATGTCAATATACCTAACAGCCGTCATTATGCCATCGATTTTCATCAACCCCCCCCCCCCCCTTTTTTTTTTCCTCACCCCCCCCTCCCCCCTCCCCCCCCCCCCCCCAACCCCCCCCCCCGCCCCCACCTTTCCCAACCCAACCAGTTTTCCCCCCTTTTCCAACCCCTTTCCCTTTTAATCAGCCCCCCCCCCCTCTTTTTCCCCCCTTTTTTTCCCGGCTTCTTTTTTTCCACCTGCGTTTTTCCTTACCCCGGCTGAATTGGAAAAAATCCCTGTTAGGCCGACAGTTTTTGCATTTTCACGCGGTGTTGTTAGACGTTTCCGCTCGCTTCCCAACTTATCCGCCACCGATCCGGGTTCTCGGAACTTTTCCCAAATTTTACGCACACCCAAAATAACCAGAAAATACTCTAAAAAACATACATAGTTGTTGAACAGACATTGAATATTTGTGTGGATACAAGATTGGTATCAAAGATGCAATCACATTATATCTAGTGAGCACTTGTTTTTCAGTACTGTAGTTTGTAGTCGAGTTTTGTGTACGGCAGAGAATGATGTGTAATCTTTTATGCTGTAGTCGATTTTTGAGTGTTCAACATTTTTATTTGCTTCTGGTGGGTGTTAGCCAAATTTGGATTTTTCAGATAAATAGGTTATGGAGTATTTTTCATGCATCTAGTAACCTAACGTCCGTGCTCCATCGCAATATTTTCTACTGTGATGTGTTCAACTCAAGGGGTAAATTGAACTGAAGGTGAGTTTGAAAGAAGGGAAACTTGGAGTAGAGCACACGTACCCACTGGTTGACACTAAATATTGGCCAACGTGCTTTTGCACATTTGTTTGAGGATTTGTTAAGCGACACAAATTTCTAAATCCAAAGTTCGGATGCCGTGCTGCATCAGTGCCCGCGGACTTTTTGTTCATGAATCTGGATACTTTTAAAATCACAAACTAGCATGCAGTTATGAACTTTTTAATTTATCATAATAGCATATTAGAGTTGAATCTGAGAGGGTTGATTCATCGATTTCTTTTACAATTTTTCCAAGTAGTAACATTCCGCCCTTTTGCATGTTAGGCGGTGGGAATTTCTTTCGTGATTTGGAATGGGTGGATTGTGAATTTATAGTTATAGATTATAGATGCGGAGGGACTGCTTAGGGAAGCATACATTGAGAGTAGCTGAGCGTAAGAGATAAATAGAAATGAGCTTTCAGATGATTTGTTCATAGATCAAACCAATAAATAACCTTCAAACATTATATGCACTCACTAACAATAAAGGGTAACCGTAACAGTATAGACCAGTAACATTTCAAGATTAAGGGGCTATTAAGTAGAACAGCCGACTGTCAAAAAAGTCACTTTTTTGCCTGACATAATTAATGTATGTCCACTAAGGGGTTATGGCTTTCAGTCTGAGGGAATCAAAAACACTTATTAATTTTCGTCCGATGTTTTGGATACGTGTATTGCGCCTCTATATCAAAGAAGTAACTATCAAAAAATTAATAAAATTTCCAATAAAACACCAAATTCTCTAAACATATCTAAAACATTATTTTTTAATTATCGTTACTATTTGTACACTGTTATACGACTTGTGGTTATCTGGGTATGTTGTGTTTTATCGTTATCTTGGTCTCAAGCATAGGCCCTATTACCTTAGATTGCCTCTTTTTAAAAATATTAAATGCTGTTAGTACCCGAGGGCAGTTCTCTGTTTGACGGCACTTTCCTCTTTTTTTCTTATGAGCTGTACTTGTTGTACTTTTTTTTTAACTTAATTGTTTATTTATAATGCTCAAGTGCCATAGGCATAATGGAGCCGAGTTCTTTTTCATTATACTTGTTGTACTCTCGAACATTTTGAATGAAAATAAAATGCTGGTCATCAGTGGATTTGTGTTTAGACTAAGATGCGCTTCACTCTTTTAAAAACACTTTTACGAGTGTATTACTAGAACAATTTTAATTGGAAAACTATGAAAATTTAAACTAACACTTCACTTGATATTTGACATACAATTTTTTTTTTCACTTTTTCGAACTATCACCCATAAACGCCAGCAAATTTATTAAATTTCGCTAGGAAAAGCTAATCCTTTGACAGATAGATCTATTTCATCTGCATTATTAAAGCCTTGAATGGTTTCAAATGGAATCCTCAAAACTAACAACTTAGACAATGACTTTTCAAATCACAACAGACTTTTATTTAGGACAAAATAGACGTTCTTTGAACGTCCTTTCTATATCACTTCTTCCTCCACGTCATCATCTTTTTCGTCACCTTGGATCACAACCTCGTACTCCATCGATTGCTGCTGGCCGTCTTTTTTCCGTCCCGTATAACGGCTATTGTACAGTGCATTCGTTCTCATCAGATAGACATTCAGTCCAAAATTATTAACCGCCAATCTGTTGAACACCTGCTCGATAACAACGGTATCCATTCTTTGGAAGCCAAGATATAGCAGCAGGTCCAGCAAATGGCATCGCACACGATAGCATGCTGTAACACCATCGTCCAAAACACAGTACTTGACAAACAGTTGCCTCATCTGTGCCAAATATTCTTCCCGGTCAACTCCGCTGCCACATACGAATCGTGCGTTCGCAACCCGCTTCCGTACCATGAAATGAATTACCTTCAAAAGACCGTAGCGGAAATTGTCATTGCCTCGTGCAGTGAAAAAGCAAATCATTAGGTTCTCCATCAATCTAGGAATCTCCTCGTAGAAATCGTGCAGCTGCGTGAAACAGGTAGCCGCCAGCGTACGAACCTGATCGTTTTCGTGTCTTAAGTAGCGCCACATTAGAGTTCGATATTCCACGATAATTGACTTTTGTCCGAGAACGTTGTACGCCCGATATTCTACCTTGGAAAGGAACTCCAGAACCAATATCAGGAACGGAGTGGGAACACGTTCCGTTACACGAAGCTCCTTCAGAATGTATTTGTTTGATTTGACAAGTTTGAAAAGCAGCTCATTCAACGATACATAAACCGGAGGCCAATCACAATCCGGATCAGAACATTGCTGACGTTGCCCGACCAGTTTGGTCACAATCGACGAGTACAATTGAAGGGCTGCATTGCGGATGGGCCATTCCGTCGATTTAAACCGTTCCAGTGAGATGATCATAAGCTCATCTATGTACTCAAGGACGGTCTCGTTCATTGTTGCTTCCCGTACCATTAGATTCAACTGATGCAGTTGAATAACCGAAATCTTGGCGATAGTCTCTAGGTTCATCCCCGCTTGGTTAAGAGGTAGGCGGCTTTCTTCTATATAGATCTTCAAATAAGATCGTTCGGCGTTATTGTGTAAGTCTGCCTTGATGAAATTATGAATCATCCAGAGATAGCCACGACATCGACGAAAGTCATTCTCGTGCATGGGTAATCGAATCATAGTGCGGAATATTTTCTCTGCCAGATCTACGATCATTCTGGCCTGACGATTGCGATGATCGTTTCTCACCACCAGACATTCTTTTAACGTGCTGATCCTTTTGATTATCCGTCCAAACGCAACACCAGTCGATTCGATAGCCCCTCGATGACAACAGTTCACCAGTATCATTACAAAAGCTCTCAAGCAGATAGACAACTGCTTCTGAGTATCCAATCGATTTTTATAGTTGTCCAATATCCAGAGAACATAATTTTCCATAAAGCAAGCCGCCGCGTGCAATGCCTTCCAGAGAGATTTCAACATGGTCTTTTTATCCACCGCAAGATTGGTAGAACGCTGCGATGAGCGATCCAGAAGCATCTGCAGGCTGTTGTCCATGATGTCGAAATTGGACCCAATCATTTTACGTTCTTCCTTCGATTTGGCACAGTTGAATGCTCGCAGAACAAACTCCACCACGCGGTTCACCAGTAGGAGCATTCCCGGGAAGGCTTTGATGCTCTCCAAGATGCCAAATGTTCGAGATTCTTGGTATCCGAAAAAAGCTTCATTGATGCTATCGATTTGATTGTACAGTTGGTAATCATGTTTCATCATAGCGAACAGATCCCGCTCGTGGTCGCGTAGTGACGTGAGCAAAGCCGTATGTGCCTCGTCGTAGAAGCTGTTCATAGCTTCCAATATAGCCGAAGGCGTGCTGGAAATAGAATAAACCTCAATCAAGTGCCGAATTAGCACGCGAACAATTCTCACCTATAGGAGTAGATCAACGACAGCTTTCCCTGCAGTGCCGGTCCATAGTGGTAAGCCGAATTCTTATTGTACAACAACTTCAGCGCCGTCATTTTCACATCGTCAAAGTCCGAAGTCAACAGGTGTTCTACGCCGTAGATCATGTCGTAGAATGTATCTGCCTCCACCGGTAGTAAGTGCGTCGTTTGATTGTCCGTGGTCGTTTCCTTCTCTTGCAATCGATAGGGAGAACTCGGAGTAAATTCCAGAAAGAGCGAGGCAAATGACTGAAACATCCGAAGACTGGTGATGATGCTATGGTAGTTACTGGTGGATTGCTTTTGCAGATGCTGATGGAATACAGACGAGCCCATCAACTCCGATACGATCCCGTAGGCATCCTCGTTAGCTTCATACCGTTCCAGGGATAAGGAAGCTATGTGATTCAACAGTTTTGTGCATTGGGTAACAATAGTTTTGCTTACATGAACCGAAGGCACTCCGAGCTGCTGAAGGATGTATTCTTTCAGTTTGAAAATGTAGAACACACTGGTGGAAGGATGGATGTTGGGATTTGGTGTAGTGATGTGGTGCACCAGTGTTTCGACCAAAAGTGCGATAGACATGTTATCAAGATTAATTTCGGCAGTGACTTGGAGCAATAGTACCAGTAAAATATTTAAATCCTTGGAACTTTGAAACTCTCGTCGGAACAAGTTCATATATTCGTAAAATTTGACATAGTTATTCTGTTTTAAATAAAGTGGCATGAATTTCCTATTTTCTCCAATCTTCAACTGATCGAGCTCCATCATTTTGAAGAGTTTTCTAAAATCTCCGACCGTGAGATTTGAAAACCATTGCTTGATCATAATGCGAACCAGTTCAATGTTTCCTTCTTGCAATATCTTTACTTGTAGTTCGAAAATTTGATCGTCTTGTTGTTTTTGTAGCACCCTTACAATTCCCTGACTTCCTGAAAATAGATGTTTGTAATGAAGCGATAGCTCCAATGTTTGATACAACTCAATCTTCTCTCCAGCCATAGCTTCTATGCTCTCGAGACGATATCGTCCCAAAAGAGCCATCAGCACATGGAATTTATTTCGATTCAACCAACTCCATTTTAGGATCGCTGGTAAGACTACTGATCGTACGAATTTATCCTCGGTCAACAGATTTCTCAGTATGCCCAATACGTAATCTCGCGTTCCTTTGTAGGGAGACTCTAGATTCAATAAAACGATATGCCATATTCTATCCTGCCGTTCTACGAAGAATTTATCGTAACAGGCCATCCGCTGCAATGCCAGCATACTTTCTGCCAGGGTATTAAAACATCTATTATAGCATCCCATTGTCTGGAAGAGTTCGAAATTTCTTATAGCGATTCCGATTAGCTTTTCGGGACCGGCAACCGTTAAAAACCCAGCGTGAATCATTCCATATATGGCTACTGTTTCTTCAGACATAATGGTGCCATTCGGTAAAACTCCTCCTACGGGAAATACCATTCGCGAGTATCGAAAATTGTGGGCATAGATTTTGAACAACGATCTGGTTATTATCCTTCTTTGAACGAAAGTACTTTTTGGACACTCAACGATGGTCTTGAGTCGTATAAGCAGCTCGTTGTTTAGATACAGGCGAGTACCCCATCCTGATGATCCTGGCGTAATATCAGTTGGATCATCATCGTCAGTTCGTCGATCGATCCAGGTGGATATGTCCTATAATAGCATCATTCGTTACATAATGACGCGATTAAAACACTTGTTCCTTCTGATCTTACCTGACAAATCTGCAGGACTTCCAATATCCCCCCTGCCCGGTCCAAGCGTTCCAACCACTCTACTCGGCGCACTTCATAAGCACTTAGTTTTGACTCCATTGAACTGTTAATCGAATCCGCTCACGCTGATCGTTGCCAAATTAGTGTATTTTCATTTGCAACAGATCGATTAAAAAATAAATAACGCGTACAGTCCAAAATAAAACCCGGCTTAGAAGCCGCACCAAACACGTTGCGGTTGTAGAACACTGTAGTATAGGCAGCAATGTTTTGATTTTGCATTCGTACCGACGCGACGTCGACGAAAAAATAGAAACTGATGGATGTGGTGCCATCAGATTTTTTTTTTCAATTGTCCACGACCGTTGAATCCTCCGCAAATCTGAGTACATTCCTATTCTTAAAAAAAAAGTGCGGGAATAAAACACGGCCAAAGGCAGCAAACTAAACTTGAGTATTACTGAGCAAAGAAATATAGCAAAAACTGTAATAATACCTTATGATTCTTTGCTGTAAGAACTAATTGAAATCGTTCCTAGATTATCTTATGATTTATTCGCTGTGTGAATCAGAATGAATTTCAACCACCAAGCTTATAAGAACCGCATTTTTTTTTTTGCAAACATCATGGATAAATTCTAAGGTAAATTTTATGAAGATCATGTATGTTCAATATGATGTTTCTGTAGTTTGAGCACTGACTCGAGCTTGTTTCGGTTTTTCCTTTTTTTTTTATTAAAAAAGCGATTAGTGAAGTGTTAGTTGAAATTTTCCTAGTTTTTCGATTATTCCCATATATTCATATTTAACACCAGGCCATACGATCGGAGAAGCCTCACCATGCAACATGGTGAGTGCTATCGAAACCTAGATAAAATATCCCGTAAATGTATCAGATATACAATAAGCAAGATCAAATTGCTACTTTCATTTGGAAGCGAACTGGAAGAGCTCTGACTCATATCTAATCAGTGGGCTGAAGCGGCTATGGTGAACATTGGCGGAAATATGCGAATCTAACTTCCATTTAACGATACTGCATGCAAGTCGAAGATTACATGAATTTCGGTAATAGAAGTTGAATAAAGCGATGGTATCGGAGTAGGAGGGATTTGGAGGCAATTACAATCCAAATAGCTTTGAATTTGTATCAAAAAAAAAATGTGAAACGGAATTCTTTCTGTTTAAATATTTGAACTCAAAAAAAAAATTCACGTGGTTTTGAAGGTTATTTGACTAGATTCTTTCTTTGGAAAAGATTTTATTCAATCTTTAGCATTGCATTACTTTGCTGAAATTTGTCAGAAGCAGATAATTTCCCATCAACATGAGAGCCTGTAGGAGTGGACAGTAATTTATTGCTAGTACGAAGAGAAATGAAGAGAAAGTATTGATAGTTCCGTTAAGCGTAACGGCAGGCTGTAAAATTGAAAGATACAAGTTGAAAACGAGCGGAGGGCATTTGAACGGTAGTATGCGATCGGGCGCATATTCCTTTACCAATTATCTCCCGTCTCTTTCCATTTTTTTTAATTTCCCAATGTTGATAATATAAATATTAGTTTTTAGTAGATTTAAAATGCTGAAAGTGTATCGGTATATTCTATGTTAGTGTGCACACATATTGATGCATTTCCAAATCTTTATCTGTTGTAGAAATTGATATTTATGTCTCTAAAATTGCGAGATGTTGGTTACCGCTGTGAGCACCGAGTAGGTTCCGGCACTGTAATATTGAATGCTGAATTAGAACTTGTACAAGTAAAAATAAACTTCTTACGGTTTTAATCAGCTAGATTTGTTTATTAGGTTGTCATCGGTTCAGAATTATCAACAAGAATTTCAATTAACCATATCAAACCCATATAAAACGAACTAACATGATTTATACTAGGTACTTGATTTTAACATTTTTTTTCTATGTGCATCTAACGTCAACATTATGTGCTTCTCATGTTTGAAAGCAACTCCTGGTATAGCAAACATTTCTCTACCAGGAGTAGTTTTCAGTTCACGAGAGTGTTTTGAGATTCGAGAGAAATTGACGATCAAAACAATGTTCACAATAATTGTTCAATAATTGTACAATTATTGCCTTTAGGACCTTAGTACTAGCAGACGGATAGTCATGAAGAAAATTGACATAGTTTTTGGCTCTGGAAGTACCAGCATATCAGTCCCAAGCTTAATTATTCGCACCTAATAACGTAACTAACACGAACACACCCTCAAATAATCTGTCAAAATAACACAGCAAATCAAAGCAAAAATAAAGCTTCTAGTACCGAAAAGTACAAGAATGTTTTGTAAGGTGCAACCTGCAAGGTGTATTTGGAATCAAAGGGTTTCTGCAACAGTGAACGAATTTCAAATCGCTAGTTTCACATTGATTGTTGTTAATATGCCATTCAAACTACAACCTATATTACGAGTATCTTGATATCACATGTGATGTACATTATTTCCAATGAAAACTAGATGTATGTATGTTGATTTCAAGAAAATATATATACCGTGACTATTAGTTCGTTGCGATATGTTTACATTGCAATAAGCGAATGGCATTCGCTCATTGCAACACTTGACAGTGTCAAATTGACTGTCAAAAACTCACGATCCCCTTGAGTTAAATGACAGATTACTGCTTGACATTTGCATAGCAACAACAAATTCTCCGGCGCCCAATCCTACACTGTAGGTCTCTTTCATTCCCCCCCCCCAGTGCGCGGTGTGCCATCCTGTAAGTGTTGTTTTTTTTTTATCCCCCCAGAAAGAGTATCGGGACTTCGTAATTAAGCGTTTTTTGAACGGTGAGCGACCCGGCGATATATTCCGGCTGCTGAAATCGCATGGGGTCAAGCGGAATTTTGTCTACACGACCATCAGGCGATACCGGGAGACGTCCTCGACCAATGACCGTGCGAGATCCGGTCGGCCGCGTTCAGGAGGACGCCACGGGTCATCAAGATCGTGAGGGAGCGAATTCGGCGCAAAAAGAACCGCTCAATCCGGAAAACGGCTGCAGATCTCAACGTTTCCATTGGAACCGCTCACACCATACTCACCAAGGACCTTGGTTTCAGGCCTTACAAAAAACGTAAGGTCCATGGCGTTTCGGAGGCTACCAGCAAAAAGCGGTTGGATCAAGCTAAGAGGATCCTCTCTCGGCACGCTGGTCAGGAGTTTGTTTTTTTCGGACGAGAAACTGTTCGTGCTGCAGCAGCCGCACAATGTGCAAAATGACCGGGTGTGGGCGCCATCGAGGGACAGCATTCCTGAATCCAATATAAACATCCCTCGGTATATGACAGTTAATTGTTTTTTAATTGCAACACGTTGCAATTAGTGAACTTGCAATTAAAAGACGTTGCAATTAACGAAATTGCAATTAGCGAATGGTCACTGTAGCTATAATGTAATGTGGACTGTTTCACTCTATAACTTATATTGCTTGGTATAGCCTGTCTTGAGAGTATTATTTATATGTTATAAATCGAACAATAGCAAATGCAACAATGCAAAAATAACTATGTTCAAATAGGGAACCCGAAAAAAAATTCTCATAGATTTACAATTAAATGTATTGTAACCATACAATAGAATCAATAGTGTGTACAATTAATATCATTGTTCATGGAAATAAGATGACAATACGAGATATTGTTTCCACAATAGAATTTAATGTTAATTGAGGCATCGACAATAGAATAAGGGGGTTGTTATGTATCTTAACTATAGATACAATATTTTTTTCCCGAACAAATCTGAGTCAATTACTGTTGATTGTATTGTTGCACAATTCTAGCATGTAGGGTGAATAGTGGATCTATTGTAATGACAATATGTATTTTGCATTTATCCAATATGTGAACAAGAAGATTCATGTTCGGCATTGGATTTTAATGTTATTTTATATTATTGTATTGTCATTGTATGGTTATTTATATCCGGGAAGTCATCTAGAATCACGATTATGATCAAGCCTAATGTCAATTTTTAACTCCGTCCTCCCTTTCTTTGTTGTCCCCCCTCTTTTTAAATGGACCCAGTAATTTTGCAGCATGCGTTGCGCCGATGAGGCATCCACAGTGACGGAGGGGCGAGATAATTTTGACAGATGGCATCAAAGTGCTTGTCGCTCATCACGAAACATAAAAAAAAAATATTGCCCTTATCGAGAGACGAGCTACAGTAAGCTCTATACGTGCACTTTCCTTCGTAGAAATTTCGTCGCAAAAGCAAACAAAATTACTCGCGAATACAAACAACGGGTTCGGCAAACCACGTAGTAGCGAAATTGGTTTCTCATTTCTTCCAGGTAGGTCCGTACCCAGAAAGCCGCCAAGATAAAGCCCCAAGCAGAGCAGCAGCAGCCGCAGGCGGAAGAAAGGACGGAAAGAGAAAGTGTGTCGTCGTCTCCGGACACTTCATCGTCGTCTACTTCCGCCGTTGCTCTGCATCAGATAGCTGCTGAAAATTCACATCAACAGCTCGAGTTGCATCTCGAACAGGCCTGTTCCTCACACCAATCCACAGAGCAGGGACCGATTGCAAGTAGCAGTAGCAGTGAGCTATTGCTGGTGGTATCACAACAAAACGAAGACGCAGTTTCTGCTGCTCGAGCAGAAACAGCTCCGGCAGGTACTGCTGATACTGCAGACGACAGCTCATTGCTAAAAGTCTGCGAACAGCAACAGGTTCAGCAGTTGCAACCAGAGGAACCGACTCCTGGCAGTATCCGACAAGGTACTCCTCCAAAAGAAACGATGCCAGTCCGAGTTGATATCGTGCCACCTCCACCGAACAACTCGAAACAACTGGGCGTTACAAAATCGCTCCTCTACAATGGATCCAAGTTCCGGGGTTTTCAAAAATCAAAAGGAAACTCATACGAGGTGGAAGTCGTACTACAGGTGGGCGTTTCCGCTCTTCAGACTGACTCGGAATTTACAAGCTATATTAATCATACATTTTTTTCAGCATGTGGACGAGGCCAACTCGTACCTTTGTGGTTACCTCAAGATAACTGGACTGACTTTTGAGTTCCCAACACTCACAACCTTCTTCGATGGGGAGATTATTTCTAAGAAGTACCCATTTCTCACCCGAAAATGGGATGCTGACGAGGACGTTGATCGAAAGCACTTCGTAAGATTTCGCGGAAATCATGATAATCCGATGGGTAGTGATCATCTGGCTCTTCCTTCTAGGGGAAATTTGCCGCTTTTGTGGACTATCAGAAGAATTTCAACTCGGATGACTTCGATTACGATGCCTTGGATAAAAGCGATTACGTTTTCATGAGATGGAAAGAACACTTTCTGGTATGTGATATGCTGGGATATAGCATTCGGAGATTTTAAGGAATCCATTCCGATCGATTCTAGGTACCTGACCATAAAATAAAGGATATCAATGGAGCTTCGTTCGCCGGCTTCTATTACATATGCTTCCAAAAGTCACGAGCTGTCATGGAAGGTTATTATTACCATCGATCTTCGGAATGGTGAGTACGCATTCAATGTGAAACCTAGTGGAATTTTCCAGCGAACTTAGTAGGTAGTTACTGAAGGTGAATGTTAGGTTCAACTCTTTGATCGTTGAAACTTGGGTGTTATTTAGCATATGCAGCATGAAGGTAGGTAACTGCCAAAGCTATACAACTAGAAGGGACATCCATATGGGCTTGAACGAACTGTTAACGAAGACCTCCTATTTTTATATGCAAAGATGGAACGACTCGTGTAGTATGAGTTTGACTCATTTGTAAGTAATACATTTCAGAAGCTGAATTTCAAAGTCTGATGTTTTATGAACTCGCAGCGCTAGGTTTTATTTACAACTTTTTCTAACGTTCTTTATTTTTACTCTTATACGTATGGCGTTAGAGCGCCAGTAGCACCGAGACATACTAAATCATTATGCTCCATTCATTTTGTGTGGGTTGCTTTATCTAGTGCTCTAAAGTTGTAGATATTAGAGTTTTAACATCACAGTCTCAAAAAAAGTTGTAAAATGAAACGCTATAAGTTCATCGCACTACATATTTTGAAATTTAGCTCGTGAAATGAGTCGAGAAAAACGAGCCATACTCATACTAATTCTTTCCTTTCCCCCACCCCAAAAACCGTAAACATAAACATAAACAAACAAACATTTTATTTTGAAAAAAAATCAACACATACTAATCTGATCCGACACCAAGTCGACATTGGGTCAACGCCGACATTTAATTAGCCTGACATTGATCCGGCACATGACCGACATGTGTGTTTGAGTATTTTTAAGGGCCCACGCCCCATATAGGTGTTTTCAGTAATCACGACGGGAGGTGAACCAGCCTGGGGCTGATAATCTCGATAATCAAGAAAAAAGAAAAACGGCGCCATGCATCCTAATAGTAAAGTGCTACTCCCAGCAAAGTACCGTGCACTACTTTGTGTGTGCTTCTCTCATATATGTACATGAATGCAATACAGCACCCGTTCGCTAACTGGGCTAAGTGCACAGCCCAGTTAGCGGATGCTGCTCGGTAACTGGGCTGACATTTCAAATGTAAATAAATTTCGAGGGGGCTTTCGATCAGATTTCGGTTGGCATATTTCATTGCACAATACATAAATTCAATAATGTTGTTATGCTTTATACGTTATTGCGATGTAGCTTATTGTGCACCCCATTGCGCAGAATATTTGACTCAGTTTGTATGGAATTACGACTCAATTTCGCACAATTTAACAATTTTTCACTCCTCCACGAACCTTATATGCCTTATATTTGACAACAAAATGTCAAATACTGATTTCTAAAGTTTATTTGCTTTTTAACTGGGCTATAGCCCAGTTAAAAAGCAGTCCAATTAAACAGCACCCAGTTAGCCTTACGAATGAGATTTAATCCACGGCTGGTCGTCTCAAGACAGAACTCTTTTTTTTTCCCTTTCTTGTACACCGCGTTTGAGCGCGAGGCACCCCGCGGGCCCCCAGGAACGAGGGAAGGGAAACCGGGGATAGGGAACCCACCCTTTTCAAATATAATTTGAGTAGCCTTTCCGCCATCTACTCAGCTCAACGTCTCATTAAACAGTGTTCCAACCGGTGGTTTCCTCAAATCCACCTGCTGAGCTCAGTGCTCGGGGCTCAGCTGTCAACTGGCGGCGTCCAAAGATGACTCGGGGCTGCCCGCCCTGTCACCCTCCTCGCCTGCTCGCTCACGACGTGACTTGCATTGTCCCGCCTGTTTCCGAAACGTACCTCTTAGAAAATCTGACTAAACGGCTATGACAAGTGATGTTACTCCACTTACTTTTGTGTTTATTTTAATTGCTGGATTTCCTTGGGTGATCCTTATGACTGAGCACCGCCTTGTATGCATTACTGTAGAATTTTACTGCAAAGATTGTCTTTGGAAGTTTGTTTTTTACAGTCTTTGCAGTTTTTTTTTTTTTATATGCAACACGAGTTCCGCCACCGGGGGGTAACACTGTTGTCATTTTTTCCATATGTCAGTCTTGTACAATAGCTATTTGTTACCGCCCCCCGACAACCGAATTTCAAACGGAGCTTTTTGTCGGTATTCCGATAAAAAGTGTTCGTTGTGGTGACTGATGTGGTAGACGATAAGATATTGGTACCAAGCTGAAATTTATCATCAAGTCATCATCAAGCAATGGCCGAGTCGTTTCTCAGGGAAGACCAGACCTAATCTCCTATAGCTCCGTTTCTTTTCGACGATTTGACGGTACTACTTGAAGCCGCTATGGAGAAAATTGTTAAGTCCCGAGCGTCTGGCAGTCAAAGCAAAATCCGTCATTGAAATAGAATTGAATTGAGAGCAATCTTCTGCCAACCCGTAATGTGGAAATCGGTTTTGCCTCTAAATCAGCAACCAAGAAAGCGAAAGCGTCTGGAGCTGCGTCTGGAAACGTTCGTAGATAAAGGCTATCTGAGCGCTACAGTTGCTCACAAAGTGAAAGAAGAATATAGACAGCTGTGCTCAATGCCGTCTGCAAAGACGTTGCTTGCCCTCTCACACCACCACAAAAACCATCCCCCCCCCATATAATTGCCACCCACCCACCGTACCCAACTTCACCACCCCCCCCTGCTCTTTCTCCCACCCTCTCCCTTTTTCTTTCTCCCCTTTTCCTTTTTCCCCCTCTCCCCCCCCCCATTTTTTTTTAACCAGTTTATTTATTTATAAGGCTCAATTGCGTTAGCTTTACGGAGCCAAAGGCAAAGTTTGTGGGTTACACACAAAAAAAACTATTTTTTAAACAAATTATGATTCTTCTTCTTTCTTTGGGGGCGATTTTATGTTAGCTTCTTCTTGTTCTTTCGCAATTCTAGCCGACTCTTTTTGTTTACTGATCCCCGTTGACATGAATGCGGCGAACTGCAACAACGCACGATCGCGGGTATCCAACTCCTTCGGTTCATCAATACGTATTTCGGTGTCCACCGGCATGATGACAGATTCCTCCGTTTTATCTTCCAGCACCTCTAGCATATCCAATTCTCCCTCACCTTCAGTTTCTGATCCTCCGGTGGATGTACCTGCAGTTACTGCACATCTGGATGTTTTCTTCAGCTTACCGCTTTGATCCTTTTCTTGACTTTGCACTTTCGGCTGACTTCGACTCTGCCGCTTGGGACAGGAAGCCATCAGGTGTCTCTCTTCCTTGCAGATAAAGCATTTGTCCTTGTTGCCCTGGTAGTAGATGTTTCCCTTCCGGCTGGCAAAGTGCAGCGATGACGGTATTTCCTGCTTCACATCCATGTACGCGCCCCGCACACCAGTGTAGGCCGGTATGCCCAGCTCCGCCGGAAACTTCTCCCGCACGATACGTTTTACGCGTCCATATTTTGATAACACCGTAACGATCTCCTGGTCAGGAACCTCCGGTGGGAGATCGTATATTCGCACATAGCAGATGTGATCCTGGGCATGCGACATGTGCACTTTAACCTTTTTTTCCATTCCCATAATGGAACATCAGTTCATCCGAGTTGGCGGTCAACGCGTACAACATCGACCGCTCAGACTTGAACTTGACGAGAAGGGACTTTTCATCGGCAATCCTATATGCAGCTTCAATTTCATCAAGCTCCACATCCAAGCCTTTGACGAAATTTGCCACTTCGCCTAAGACTGGTTTATCCGCTCCATTGCCGAAGGTAAATCGCACAGTATTTTTCAACTCGCACATTGCTGCTGTAACAAAAGCGACCGGGTTGATGAAACAAGAACAATGCAAATTTATTAAAATGCCGTAGAGAAGAAGGCTATCGCGCGAAAGAAACAAAACTCTCAACCGTCCCAAACGAAAGCAGAAACAGAACTGCCCCGTCAAATCCCACGCATACGGATCCAGCAGAAGGCATATCTGTTGCCTCGGTTGCCTCCGCTGATGTCCCGACCGCTGAATGTGTGAGTACAAAAAGTGTGTCCAAGCGGCGATTCGTACCAGGATGGACAACAAGCTTCCCGTAGATTTTTTTACTATTCGGCGAACGACATTGTGCTGTGCTCCAAATGTCGTGAAATTTTTCATACGATAGGTCTGCCGTTCTCCTTTAAGAAGGAAACAATTTTCATCGAATCGGGTTTCAATAATTGGAAAAAGGGAGTGGAAAAGTTCAAACTGCATGAGCAATCGATGTGTGACAGAAAAGCAGTGATGAAACTACATGCTTTGCGAGCATCAGTTAACGTTTGTGCGCAGATCTCTGACCAAAACAGGGAGAAATGATTGTTAACCGGGCGTGTTTGAAAGAGATCTTTCCATCGCTGTTGTACTTAGCATCTCAGGGTCTAGCAATCTGTGGTCACAATGATGGCGAAAGTAATTTCGTAAATTTGTTGAATTTGCGCAGTGAAGATGTAGGGGAGCTGAAATCTTGGTTGAAACGCGAATCGCATACTTGGTGTAGCCATGGAATTCAAAACGAAATTCTCGATCTTCTTAGCCATACTCTGCTTCGGAAACTTAAACTTAGTGAAGGATCTGATCAACTTCGTCAGGGATTCACCAAAACGGCTCGCGATGTTCCAGTCTATTAAATCAGATGATTCCACCAAACTTCAACCTTTGTGCCCAGCAAGATGGACAGTCAAATTCGTGTTCATGTCATCTGTTTTATCAAACTATTCCGCTTTGGTTGAATTCTTCACGACTTTGGCTGAAAGTTATGCTTCTGATGCTAGTGCAAAAGCTGCTGGGTTTTTGAGAATGATGGAGAAATTCGACTTTCACTTTACCTTGATGGTACTAGTAAAATTATTCGGGTACGTTGACACGATGAACACGGCGCTCCAAAGAATATCGTTACGTCTGGAGGAAGCATACCGAATGATCGAAACGTTGAAGGCAAGTTTGAACTTCTGTAAAAAGGAGTTTTCCGAGGTTTGGGAAAGACTATCATCAGGCAAACCGGCCGAGGTAAGACCTCCGAGGTTGCCGCGAAAAAGGAGGGTACCAAAACGATTCGATCCAGACGACCAATAACAGAAAAGAGAATCAGTCGCAGGGTCGGTTGAAGAGATTCATGAATCCCAGTATCAGGAAATTATCGACAAGATTCTGGAATCACTTGACGCTCGATTTAAAACTAAATCGTTTGAGTTCCTGTTGGAAATTGAAAAGTTTTTGCTAGGAGAAGACGCAAACAAAGTAAACATACTGAGTTTTTATGAGGGTGATGTCGATCCGGAACGCTTGCTGCTGCATCGGGAAATGTTTTTGCAGACCTTAAAGGAACAAGTGTGTTGAGAATATCTCAGATATTGTTGACTACTTCAAGAAAGAACCGCATTTGATTGAACTTCTCCCAGAGTTTGTAAAGTTTCTGAATATATTTGTGACAATTCCGACATCTTCTGCAACACCTGAGCGGTAATTTTTGGGACTTCGAAGACTGAAGACAAACTTGCGCTCCACCATGGGACAACAGCGGCTGAATTCTGTGGCCATATTGCACTTCCACAAGGGCATGGCGAAAGATCTAGACATGGATGAAGTTTTGAATGAGTCTTTTTCACGAAATTGCCAGAGAAAAGAATACTTTTTATATGTAGCAAGCTGAGTGTTTGAAGCCTGAACGTTTTTGTAGGAAAAATCGTAATAACACACAAATGTACTACTGAAAAATGTTTGTTTTCGTTTTTTACTCATTAGAATAGGATTTAAAGACTATTGCCCTTTAAAATACTGATATTTTTATATTTGCATTATTTTGAATAAAAATGTTGCCAGACAGCCCCCCCCCCCCCCCCCCCCCTCCAATTTCCTGAAGTTGGCGCTTCTGATGGTACAGATGTGTTTGCACATAAACAGAACCCTCTGAGAAACACAAATGAAGTTTTTATGAGAAGTGTAAAGTATCGCTTTCACTTTTTTTAAAAACACTATTTAAAAAAACTTGTTTGAGCGTAGTAGTAGCACAGAGAACAGACATTGATGTCCATATACCTTTTCTTGAAAAACGTGCGTAAAAGTTAATATGGGCAGCCGGTATAAGAAGCAAGTGCAGAGAAAAACAAACAAAACTTTTCATGTTATGTGCTAGGTTTTTGATTGATAAACATTGACATGACAGTTATCGCACAAATGCAGCGCCGCCTACCAGCAGCATAACGACATATATTTGAAATGTCGGTTTAAAGTTTTACACAAGTAGCAGACCAAAGATGAACGTCTGTTCTCTGTGGTTGTAGAACGATTGTGATTGGGAAACTAGGAGAATTTAAAATTAACACTTCATTTGATCAATTTTTAAAAAAAAAAAAATTAAACATTGAAGCACTTTTTTTAAATTATCACTAGTAAACGCGAGCAAATTCCTTTAAATTCCACTAGAGAAAGATTATCTTTTGACAGAGTATGTAAAGCAAAGTATGTTTGGCCACATATAGTGGTTGTGTGTAAACATAGGAAGTATGTTTAGTTACAAATAACTATCATATTGATCATATTGTCCACGATTCACCTGATAGTTACGAGAAAACGACTTTCGGACAGCGAGTAACCCTTCTCCGACAGATCACGAACCAGAACTACAAGGTAGGTGACAACATCCGCCTACCTGGCGGATATTGAGAAGCAGTACGCTCGTCTGGAAAGTTTCGGATTCGAAATGAAGCAGTACCTTAAGGTAGCGTTGATTCTAAGCGGAGTCGTTCAATCCATTGACAACAGCTTTTGAAGCACGAAATGAAGTTGAGCTCACCCTAGAGCTAGTGAAGGTGAAGCTGATGGAAGAGGCAAAAAACTTCGGAAGCGCTACAAATGGGCGGAAGCAATGCGTCGCAGAATGTGTCGTTTGCTACCATTGCGGCAAGACGGGACATCTGAAGCGGAATTACAAGACGTTTCTGGCAGAGAGTGGCAGCAAAGTGGACCAGAAAGCAACAATGCACGTCTAAGAGGAACTTTCAAAAATTTGGTTAATTTATGTTCAGTGGGAAAAAAGTTACAGCCAGTTGTTAGTGTTGCAATAATTCCGTGTTCGCCCTTTACATGGGGGTTGCATACGCTTATAAACACACTTTTTGGCTTTTGCATGGTAAAACTTGTGTCACTCCCCTTGGTTTGCGGCTCTCAGTACCTTAGGGTTAATCACTGTTTTTTTTTTTTTTTTTTTTTCAGTGGAAGGTGAGATTCCAGGTCTCAAAATCATAACGTGAAAACTCCAACCTAGTTTCAAATAAAGAAAATTTTCAATCTTATTTCACCATTTAACAATTTCATTGAGTTCACACCATCTTGCGTTTTGCTTCGCTCTAATAAAGCATCTTATTTTTTTCAAGGTATCAATCACTTACTCTGGAGCACGTTCCGGAATCCTGCATTCAGATTTACGAGTTCAGATAAGCACATTTTGGATCGCCTAGACTCGAAACCTGCACATCACGAACGAGACAGAGAAATCGGAAATCTGCGGCTGCATTAGGTTGGGAGATTTGATAATTCTACATTTAGGGCTTTTCTTTGACTATCGGATGTTTATCCAATTAAGACAATGGAGACAAATTTAACTCAAAAGTTTCAGTTAAGTTCGTATTAACGACATTCGTGCCAGTAGCGTACACACAACTATAGAAAATCGGCATATATCAAAATGAGAGAAGTTAAGTAGAGTTTTGCAATGATACTGTTTTGCAATCTAATTTAACAAAACCAGAAGTCACACAAATCTTAGGTGAGTTCTCTGTAAAGGAACCGCACCGAAAAATGTTGCTACCAACTGCTTATATAAAAGAGTAATTATTTGACATATGTGGTCAATGTCAAAAGAAAATATCATTAAGAACAATTAGAGCAAGTTTTAAACTTCTGACTGTTCAGTTTACTTTCCCTTGCTTGATGTTAAACTCAGCGTACTCAAGAAGAGTACAACGTGTCATCTTCTGAATGATCGGATTTTACATTTGGATTATCCATGTTCTCTAAATAGATCTTTTAATACGAAAACTTTAAAGAATATAAAATTGATTGGAGGCAACATCCAGCATGGGAAAGCAGACTGCATTAACATTTTTTGATAGTTTAACAAATTTAAACAGCAATGGTTTTTATTTTTTGTGGCTTATTAATATACGAAGAACGTGCATTCATACTTCAAGTCACATATTTGAAACTCACTCCTGGACAAGCACAATTCGACAAAGATTTTTCATTAGGGCCTAACTGACAAGCGTAAACAATGTCTTTTTCCGCGAATTTCTCGTCATTGAAAACTCCCCTAATCAATCCACTGCGCTCGTTTCGAAGAGGAAGAGTTCATCTATCCGATAGAATTGGAGGCTTACATGAGTAGCTTTTGTGCCACGAGAAATTTACGGAAGAAGCCATTGTTTACGTTTGGCCCTAATGAAAAAGTTTTGTCGAATTAATGTTTATATAAAAATAATAATAATAAAAAAAAAAAAAAAAAAAAAAAAACCATAAAGTTGTACATTTTAAGAAGCAGCACGTGAAAGTTCTTCGATCCACAAATAATCAAGTTAATCAATTTCAAAGTAATATAAATAAAATAGAATACAAAAACTCTACCTGAATGCCATTTTATTATCTTTATGGATTATTTAATATGAAATTTTGTAACTGTATGAAAAGTTTGATAAATGTGGATTAAAAATAACCTTCGGTGTTGAGCTCGAACACCAAGTCGATCTTTAAAGTGAACGAAGATTTGGCGCGGAAATGAAAGCAAACGAAGGAGACTGTCTCGAGACGATGAAACCAGCGAATGAATAGGAATAGCATTTTCCCGCGCAGTAATCTATTATTTTAGACATAAATAACTTTTTTGTTGTTGTTGTTGAACGCATCACGCATTGTAGGAAGATCACAGTAGATAAATAGCATAACAAAAAATACCACATTTTGATTTGTTTTGACCGGATATTCAGAGACATTGAAGAATGCGCTTGAAAATATAGGACAGCGAAATCATCTCTCCATTACGCGATATGTTGAATGTATCCGCCGAATGCCATAAACGTGTATGTTCGGAAAAGAAAGCAAAAGCTAAGGCATTGTACATGATATTAATAAACGTAATAACAGAGTACTACTCTCTATTCGTCAACAGTTTGGGTCAAGAGGAACGTATATATTTTCAATAAAATTAACCGCACTCATTTTGCGGAACAAACTAATGTGATTGCAAGAAATTATTTATATTGATGACAGCCACCTTCCAATGCATCCAATGAAAAATTAAATCACGTCCTTATTTACTTATTCTTGGCCATCTGTCTCCACCGTATTCTTGGATGTCTATGCGATTGATCAGTTTGTACCGGAGAAAGCTCCTACCTAGCCTATTAGGTACCCCCCCTCTCCCTGATTTGACTCTCAGGCAAGACGATTGAAGTCATCAAAAAGCGCTGCATTGAGGGAATTTTGTAAACTTCAAACGGTTACATTGAAAACAAAGTATAACCTCGTCAACAAACAGTCTAAGCGGCTCAACAATCAGCTTTATGGAGCCCATCAGCCTCAATTAAAAAATAACACTAAAGCTTTTGGAGTCACGTGACAGCCCTACCTCAAGCCTTTCGCCAAATTCTAAAATTATCGAGAGCAGACTGATGTAGATAGTATTGCCGATCTGTTAGTCAGTATATATCTTTAATTAAACGTGAGATGAAAAAATTATCGTGTCAAACTATAGAGCTACATAGTTGGTTTTCATGGTTCCCAAATTAGTTGGCTTCGGTCATATCTCACCGATCGTCTCCGTGAATGTGGACAAGGTTACCAGGACGCAGATCACATAGTTTGGTTGTGTGCTGACCACCGCGGAGTCAGATCGGAGCTCTTTGATTCCCTTCGGGCTCGAGATAGACGGACAACCCAATGTATCGGTTCAATTTGGCTGTACATGATTTGTGATAGATGAAGCTTTTATATGTGTTTTTTACAAAGACTAATCTTATTTTGTAGTTGGATTAACTTACATATTTGGGTTAAATTTTTGAAGAATTAGTGCGTGTTTTTTTTTATTACAAATTGTTCAATTAAAAAGTTATAATTTGATTTTCTAGATATTGGAATAGTGTTGTTTTGTAAACTGCGTTCAAAATGCCCACCTCAATTTTCCCATCCATAAAACTGTAATTCCAATTAAACTACAGACGACCGCGAGTAATCGGTTTTACCCAGGGGGTTAGTCACTCTGCCACGCTATGTTTGTGGTTCGGTGTGTCGGAAGGTGTTTCTTTGTTTCTGTATTTCAACATATCTGGCAATACCACAGTTGAAAATTTATGCTATTCGGCAACCATGGATTTTTGACGTAGGACTACGTCTGTGTTTTCAATACTGAGGTACACGTTCGAATTGTGAAAATTTGGAGCGTCACGAAAAATATATAGGTTTTGAATGTTAATAACTAAGTCATTTCACGATCGATTTACAAAATGTTTGCACCAATCGATCGGGACATTTTCTACGCTTCGATTCCAATATCCAAATCTATTGATTTATAACATTCACCTATTGAAATTAACGCAAATATAAGATGATATCTTATAATGTCGATTTTTCAGAGTAAATTTACCAAATACACAGTACTTTCCTAGCACAGACTTCATATTTAAGTAACGAACGTCTCCTAGGCAGCCATGAATGTTATATAAGAGGTACACCTTCGCATTTTGAATTGAAAACTTTGGTGGTCGTGGAGCTGTGCAGAGTAGGATTTGCAGTTGGATCGTAGCCGGCAGCAGCACTGGCGAGCAGTCGTTGCCCAGAGAGGCGTTGGTGCAGTTGGCTATTGTTGCCGATGCTCTCGTCAACCTCGCTGCGAGAAAAATGGCTGCTGGAGCCTACGATTTGGCAGGAAAAATAAACCCAACAGCGGGAGATAATTTCTCACCCGTGTTAGGCAGTATTGGGAGAGGGACAAATTGCTAGAACTAGAAAAAAGCAATAGGTAGTATAAGAGCCCGACCGGTTGCATAACCTTTTGCCAGTCAAGGGGATTTCCTCCTCTTGCCTATCCTGCATGGGGTAGTATGGTAAGGGGTTATGTGCCTGATCGGATACTACCGTTCAATAATGCCCTCCGCTCGTTTTCAAACTTGATCTTTTAATTTTCAAAGCCTGCCGTTGCCCTATACGGAACTATCAATACACTTTCTCTTCATGGTCTATTCGTTCTAGCAATAAATTACCGTCCACTCCTAGCGCTTCGCATGGAGATGATAAATTATCTGCTTCTGACAAACTTCATCAAAGATCGTTACTACCGCGCTTGGGAGAATACAAAAACAACAATCAATGGAGCGGTTCCATATCATTTCAGCAACGAGTAATTTTCATATTTTTTTATTTGCATGAAACCTTGCATACAAGTTTTTGGGGAAAAAAAAACGCCGTTTTGCATACTTGGTTCGCCATTTTGAATCTAGCCTTACTTATGAGAAGGGCCTATGAAAAATGCACATGATATCTTCAAAAAATTGTATCTCGGAAATGGTTTGTCCGATTGGTTTGGTGTCTTCGGCGAAGTTTTAGACAATTGTTGGTGCTATATGGAAAAAATATGCACGGTAAAAAAAAAGTTTGGTTTTTGTGTTTTGAACTAAAATATAGATTTTCCCTTAAAAGTTACATGTCAATAATTTTTTAATTATTCTAATGTTATAGCTGACTGCAAATGCTATCTAGTGCACAGTGGGTTGTTCTGGAGAAAAATAGGTTACAATGAAAATTTTCTTGAAATTTTCAGGGAATGAAGAACTACTAATGAGTTTTGATTTACAACATTTGTTTTATTCAATTTCGTCTCCCATTCGCAATTCCTTTTCACGCCACCCATCAAATTTTGTACAACCGATTTTCCCAGTGTTTTTGTTGTTTTTACCCAAATTTTCTTCAATTCTAGCTCTGTTTTTATAGTTTTGGGATGTTTGCGAAGTTCCGTTTTCATAATTGCCCAGAATTTTTCAATTGGACGAAGTTCCGGTGAATTTGGTGGGTTCATATCCTTTGGCACAAAATTGACTCCGCTGGCTCGGTACCTCTCCAATACGTTTCGAGCGTAGTGGCAGGATGCTAGATCAGGCCAAAACAGAGTTGATTTTTTGTGCTTCTTAATGAATGGCAAGAGACGCTTCTTAAGGCACTCTTCCGTGTAAATCGCACCGTTTATTGTTCCGGAAGTGATGAAGGGAGCACTTATTTCACCACATCCGCAAACCGCCTGCCAGATTAGAAACTTCTTTGCAAATTTCGATAGTTTCTTCTTTCGAACATCTTCCGGAACATCGAACTTCGACTTGGCAACGAAATATTCTTGCCCAGGAAGTTGACGGAAGTCGGCCTCGACGTATGTTTCGTCATCCATCACGATGCAACCGGATTTGGTGAGCAGCTTCGTGTTAAGTTTCCGGGCGCGGGTTTTCGCAGTGATGTTTTGTTTTTCATTCCGGTTTGGGGCTTTTTGCACTATGTAAACATGTAACCCAGCACGCTTCATGGTTTTCTGCACAAAACCGACTGACGCCTTAGACTTTTTAGCGACATCTCGAATTGACATGTTTGGACGGTTCTTGAATTGTTGTACGACTTTCCTGGCCATTTTACTGTCCATTGGACCACTTTTACGACCACTCCCTTCCTTCCTGTGGACACTCAAACGCTCCTTGAAGGTTCTTATTACACGAGACACAGTTGTATTTGCAATTCCAAGCCTTTTAGCAATCCACAGGTGGGACGCCCCTGGATTTTGATTGTGAGTGCACAAAATTTTCTGTGATTTTCTGTGTGCCATTTTTTATCGAATACACCCTTTAAATAAAAAGAACGCAGTCTTCGCAGCTCTTTCGAACACTGAATGTCTTTGAATGGGCGAATACATCTTATTTTACTCATTTTGTAATCTGTAACATAGAAAATATTTTCCAATTGTTAGTTTTGTACGAAAATATCACAAAACATATAATTAAAATGTGTATTTAAAACTTACCTTTGCACCAAAACGTGTTACACTTTCCTTTACAATTATTATGTTATCAAACAACACTGGACCTCGTTCAAAAACACAGGATTAAAGGGCGATACGGTCAAAATTTGGTCAATATCAACTTGACGTATTTCTTTCAATTTTGCATTTAAAAAACCTGAACACCCCTCATTTTGAAGGTGTGTGTGTGTAGAATGTTGCTCCTATTTTGATTTTGGAATTCACTCTTCAGTTGTCAAAATGCCGTCCAAGCAAGAAGAGCAGCGTATCAAAATTTTGCTCGCGCATCGCGAAAATCCGAGCTACTCGCACGCAAAGTTGGCAAATCAACCGTTACAAATGTAATTAAAGTGTTTGGGGAACGCTTGTCGACAGCCAGGAAGTCTGGATCGGGGGAAATCGAAAACCGGAAGCCGCTGAGACGACAAAGAGAGTTGCCGGTAGTTTCAAGCGAAACCCTAACCTATCTCTCCGAGATGCCGCAAATAAGCTGGGTGTATCGTCTACAACCGTGCATCGAGCCAAAAAACGAGCCGGACTATCGACTTACAAGAAGGTAGTGACTCCAAATCGCGATGATAAACAAAATACGACGACCAAAGCGCGATCCCGGAGGCTGTACACGACGATGCTGACGAAGTTTGACTGCGTGGTAATGGACGACGAAACCTACGTCAAAGCCGACTACAAGCAGCTTCCGGGACAGGAGTTTTATACGGCAAAAGGAAGGGGAAAGGTAGCAGATATTTTCAAGCACACGAAACTGTCAAAGTTCGCAAAGAAATATCTGGTTTGGCAAGCCATCTGTACCTGTGGCTTGAAAAGCAGCATTTTCATAGCTTCCGGGACTGTCAACCAAGAAATTTACGTGAAAGAGTGTTTGAATAAACGTCTGCTGCCTTTCCTGAAGAAACACGGTTGTTCCGTACTGTTTTGGCCGGATTTGGCATCTTGCCATTACGGTAAAAAAGGCCATGGAGTGGTACGCCGCCAACAACGTGCAGGTGGTTCCCAAGGACAAGAACCCTCCCAACACGCCAGAGCTCCGCCCAATTGGGAAATACTGGGCTATTGTCAAGCGGAACCTAAAGAAGACCAAAAAAACTGCTAAGGACGAGCAGCAGTTCAAGGCAAACTGGCTTTCTGCGGCGAAGAAGGTGGACAAGGTGGCCACAATCACTTGAAGAAATCATTGTTCCTGATAGTGGGATTTTGTAACTTGTTTTTCAAAATACTTTTAAGGCAGAGAATTTCACTCGAATCTTTAAGCTGTCAGTGTCATTTTAACTCAAAATTTTCCAATCTTTCCGAAAAAAATACTTTTGAAACTGGAAAAATACGGAGTACATCCGAAAAGGGCCAAAACTTATTAAGTTATCAAAAAAATCAATATTAAATCAGTAATATCTTCTAAACGGTGCATCTTAGAAAAATGTTACCGAAGTACTTTTTGCTTGCAAATTTGATTTACTTTCATAAAATTAGGGTGACAAACTTTTTTGACTTTTCTTAATAGCTTTTTTGAAAATTGTAATTTTTTTAAATTTTTTTTTCATTGTAACCTATTTTTCTCCAGAACAACCCACTGTGCACTAGATAGCATTTTCAGTCAGCTATAACATTAGAATAATTAAAAAAATATTGACATGTAACTTTTAAGGGAAAATCTATATTTTAGTTCAAAACACAAAAACCAAACTTTTTTTTTACCGTGCATATTTTTTCCATATAGCACCAACAATTGTCTAAAACTTCGCCGAAGACACCAAACCAATCGGACAAACCGTTTCCGAGATACAATTTTTTGAAGATATCATGTGCATTTTTCATAGGCCCTTCTCATAAGTAAGGCTAGATTCAAAATGGCGAACCAAGTATGCAAAACGGCGTTTTTCTTCCCCAAAAACTTGTATGCAAGGTTTCATGCAAATAAAAAAATACAAGAAATTAAAATTGGAAAAATTTCCCACTTGTTCGTGGAATCGCTCAATGGGAAAAAGCCGCCCGTGACAACGAGACAAGAATCAACTATCCCACGTCACCTGAAGATGGCCACCCGCAACGACGAGTAGCTGAACCAAGAATACCAAGAAGAAAGCCCAAGTTCAATCGCGAACCATGTTTCTCCCCCGTCAACTAAATCCGTCCTTTTCAGGACGACCAAGTCAGTTTGCCAACTAAAGAGTTTGTTTGGTGAAAATTTTCTCTTGTGCTGTTTCAAATTAATTTTAACTACCGCGCCCCGGCTGAACATAGGATTCATTGAACGCCGCGTCACGGAGTAAATCACAAAGAACGTTGAACAACCAACGAACGAAATTCTAGAACGGATAATTCGAACCGAACTGCGACACTTCAGACCGACCATGTGGCTGAGTTCGTTGTAGTTCCTAACTATGCATTGCGGATTAGTTGCTGGCGGTGGCAAGCAAATTAAGAATGTTTCGGTTAAGAAAATCATCCGTCTAGCATGTAATAATTTAAACTAATTATTGTTGCGCAATAATTGAAGTTCGTCCCCTTTGATGCAATTTGTATCACATTGCCTTCGTTGGTACCGCCTTCTTTCGTGCACTAGCATCCGACGCCATTACCTAATAGCTTGCTCTTAGTAGAACATTTTGATTCAGTCTTACGACAGTCGTTAAGCTGTGCAGTGGCTGTAGGATCGCAGTTGGCGGCAGCAAACACCCTGGAGGGTGCACTGGTGAGCAGTCGTTGCTCAGAGAGGCGTTAGTGCAGTTGGCTGTTGTTGCCGATGCTCCCGTCAACCTCGCTGTGAAAAACATGGCTGCTGAAGCCTACGAGATGGCGCGAAAAAAGCCACCCGTGACAACGAGTCAAGAATCAATCATCCCACGTTATCTGCAGATGGCCACCCGTAATGAAGAGGAGATGAACCAGGAAAGAAAGTCCAAGTTCAATTGCGAACTGTTTCTCCCCCGTCAACTAAATCCGTCCTTTTCAGGACGACCAAATTAGTTTGCCAACTGAAGAGTTCGTTTGGATGCATTTTTCTTTTGTGCTGTTTGAAATTTCCATTACCGCGCCCCGGCTGAACATGGCATTGCTTTAAACGCCGCGTCCCGGAGTAAATGGCAAAGCGCGTTGAACAACCAATGAACCAACAGATCCATAAATATCTTCTACGCGTTAAAGATAGTGGCCCTCTCAACCATCGTAGAAAATATAACCGGGGCCGTATCATAATTAAGAGCCACCAAATGCTTTCCAAAGAGTGTACAATAGAATTTTCTTGGCCCTTTTCAGGACTACTGTTTTAAGTCAGCGGATGGCCCGACGTGTATGTTTTTAGCTTTAAATTTTGAATTTATTTAGTGACTAATTTATAAGCAGCTGCGGAAAATATACAGTACTATAGAATCAGTTTTATTGATTGACCGACAAAACCACAAAACGCTTAAATCAGTTGATCACTTACATAATTGTTCCGAATCTTCCGCCGGGACACCATTCCGGTCCAAAATGGCGTCGGACATCGATTTCCGGTCCTTACACGTCGTCTTCATTCCGAGAATATCCATATTGTAGACTATTTGACAATTTTTCACAAACCGGAAGTCGCCATCTTGGATTCCAAAATGGCGTTGGACATCGATTTCCGGCCTCTACACGTTGTCCCCGTTCCAAAAATACCCATATTGTAGGATATTCGGCGGCTTTTCACAAACCGGAAGTCGCTATCTTGCTTTCCACAATGGTGTCGGACGTAGCATAATATGTGAACAGTCCCTCCACAGCACACCATTGAAGGCATAGGTTAACTGAACACCGAGGAAACTAATCTTCTTCATGACACACCAAGTATCCAATAATGTTTTTCGCGTTTTTTGACTGTTTCATTGTATGTACATCCTCAGAAAACACTTAGGATTTTTTAGTTCTTAAACCGCGTTATTTCAAAAATCGTCGTAAAAAAAACCGCGTTGTTTCGAAAATCGTCCTTTAAAAAAAACCGCGTTATTTCAAAAATCGTCGTAAAACAACCGTGTAAAAAGACTTGAGTGTACTATATTTTGGAAAACATATTTTTATGGGAACTGAACTTAACCGCCTATTCAGCATATTGTTATTTGGCCTTTTACCATCTGACATACAGTGACTATTCGCTAATTGCAATTTCGTTAATTGCAAGTTAATTTGCAAGTTAGTGCAACGTGTTGCAATTAAAAAGCAATTAACTGTCATATGCAAATGTCAAGCAGTAATCTGTCATTTAACTCAAGGGGTTCACGAGTGTTTGACAGTCAATTTGACGCTGTCAAGTGTTGCAATGAGCGAATGGCATTCGCTCATTGCAATGTAAACATGTTGCAACGAACGAATGGTCACTGTATTGTTAAAACTATATAGGAGATTGTTAGTTTGTAGTTGTCAACTATAAGGGTAAATGTCGTAACAGTAACGGAAACGGCCGTCAAAAAAAATGGTCCAGGAATGGTTTGTGATTATGCGGGACGTGCACAATGGAGTCAATCATCGAGCAACTTTTGGAAATCGATGCAGAGGATCAGGAATTATTAAGTAAACTTTTCCATTAAATTTTGTTGTTTGTTTAAGCTTTTAAGCTGAACAAAATATGGCGGAAACGACAATCATTTGCTTATTTTGCCGACGATATGTACCTGTAGTTACAAATTACTTATTTTTTCAACACTATGGACCATTCACGACCAACAAATCGACAGCACCATACTCCATATGAGAGGAAATTTTTCAGAGGATAACTCTGAGGCAGCTATTTCGTTTATAGTTCGCAATGGAGTTATCATAAGGCCCAATGTCGCTAACGTAGACAATGGCTTCTTCCGCAAATTTCTTGAAAATGCAAACTCGCTCAAGTAAAATACCACTTCTATTGTAAAGGGGAACTCCTATTCTGTACAATCATCGTGGTAATTCACTATGATTAAGTAAGCATTCTCGAGAAATATGCGGAAGAAGTCAATGTTTACGTTTGCGACATAGGCCCTTATGAAAATTCCATGTCGAGTTATCATAAAATATGAAATATTGTACGCAAATAAATAAAAATAAATACAAGCTTAAAAAGTTCCAAAACATCAGTAAATCAGAAAAACCAAAGAAAAAAAGAAGGAATACCGAAAAACTCAGTAAACCGTAGGCAAACCAACAAATTACCGAACAATTCAGTAGTTGTGTTCACGGTTTATACTTCTACGGAGTTTTCACCAAAGCAAAATACTGCTCAGTTGATTGCTGAATTCTCAGCTGTTTGAAACCCCACCCTCAGCGAAATAAACTTTCAATATTCATAAGATTGCATTATGATTATTTGCTATAAGAAAGCTATAAGAAATAATGATGTTGAAAAAAATAAAAATATGTAGCAACCTAAATTTGAACCTTGAACGTTGAGGTTGGGGGTCGAGTGACTAGACCACTAGTATATATCAACACTTGTAAATGGGAGAGCTTAAAGGCGAACAAGAACAACGTCATGTAAAACAAAATCCATTCATTAGTCAACCTTATAAAATTTAAAGCATCGTTCATAAGTTGAACCTTATGAAATTCTTAAGATTATTTAGCTGAGTGCAGTAAAGTCTTACCGACTTCGGTCATACACGCAAACAAAACCCGCAGTAGAAACTACCATTTCGCAGTAGAAACTACGCAGTAGAAACTACCATTTCGAGGGTTAAATAGATCATTGCACGGAATATATTAACCTCACTCTTTTGACAGTTCAAGGAGCGTGTTTTTACAAGATGTTAGAATTCGAACCGCTCAAACGAAATTTTTCATTGGCTTTTTCCGGATTCTGCACGATTTGATTCAGGAAATTATATAAAAATAAGCACTGGTGTCTGTTTTTCAGCTGTTCTACTTCAATCGTAATAAATTTAGAGCACAAAATATCAAACCGATCTTACCGAAAATATTCTAAGTCCACGTAAACAAGCTCCTTGAACTGTCAAAACTGCATTAGTGACGCTATCGTGCAATGCTCCATTAAACCCATGCCTGCGATTAGATCGACCATGGTTCGGTTAATATCAATATGAGGTCTGTCAAATATACCAGGAATGTTGAAAGTTTTACCATACACATAGTAAATTTGACGTTCAACAACGTTGTCTAGCATTGCCTCGATTACGAAATTACCAGATCTGATCTTTGCGCATCCCTACGGGCCCGAGGGAAACCAGCGAAGGAAGATATCAGAGACGTGATGGGTAAGCTGGACTTGGACTATATGGGGCTAATATACAAGTTCTTGAAACAAATAGATGTATTCGTTTGATCCTCTATTAGCTGTCGCTTTAACATGTCCACCCCGTCCCCTCCCCCGTAATACCGCTTCTATTGTATCGTTACAGCTTAACGCAATGCAACATCTAATATAGCATCGCCAATCTGCTGTTGAAAGCCAACGTTAAGATTCCTACTTCCCCATTCCTTCCCGAATCATTGTAATCCCTAACCTCGACCAAGCCGCGAGTTTTTCGGCTTTCCAAAACTAACCTAGTAAGTAAGTTATTATCGTTGTAAAAATGAAAAAGAACTCGGTTCCGTTATACCTATGGCACTTGAGCCTTATAAATAAACAATTAAGTTAAAAAAAAACGCTGTACTTTGTACATATGTCTGTCCCAGGCATTACATAAACGACAGATTTCTTTCATGGTACCATTGCCGGGTGTTAGGTTGAACCATTCCTACAAAAATCCGTTGTCGTGGCATCAAACATAACGACCCAGTAAAGAAAGTAGCCTTTCTTATGTCGTTTTAGTTTTTCCGGTGTAACACGAAAAGTTTAGCTCAGGGACCTGGCGGGCCATCCTTGTCCTGTAGCTAACATCTCTTACAACCAAACGTCAAAAGATTCATTGTTTGTAAACAATGCTAGCGTTCGTACCCGTAGTTGCAAACGTCAGATGGGCCTTATTCAAATAAGGCCCGCGATATGTTGCATACTGTCAATCGCTAGTAAATAGGATAGGGTTGCCAGGTCCCTGGTTTAGCTACGCCAACACCTGCAAATTATTGACAGCTCAACATTGTTTGTTTTTGAACAAAGGTGCACCTGACAGCTAAACTCAATTTCTACTCGGTGTACGATGGTGCAGTTCGGGTGTAGCCAAACAAAAAACGAAAACGACATTACTGTCATTCTACTGTCAAATAAAACCAAAACAAAAGAAAAATCCATCCGAATCCGCCGAAAACAGAAGAAGCTTCTCCTACAATTTTTGTCAAAAATTGAGCTGAAAATGGCATTTTTCATGCTTCCCAACGTCGTTGAATATGCCTGCGTGTGTGGCCTTTTGAATCCGCTGACGAAATTGTACTTCTGCCGTTACTGCATGAAACTGCGGTGCGGATTCTGCGTTTGTCATGAGGTAAATTTCTCCGTTGCATTTTTCTTGAAGGATATGATGTCATCACTTTTGTAGGTGGATTCGCACTTCTGTTCCAACTGTTTGGAAAACATTCCATCGTCCGAAGCGAAAATTCGGAAGAATAGATGCAACACCTGCTTCAATTGTCCAAGCTGCCAGCATACGCTTTCGGTACGTGCGTCAACTTCAATCGTTCCGGCACCGTCGGCAGCTAGTCCCAGCGAACCTGTAAAAGTTGATGGAGGATCTGGTGGGGATGTTCACAAAAAAGAAAGTACCCCTGACCCATCAACTGGAAAGCCAGTTGCTAGAAAGATGTACTATCTGTCATGTCTTAACTGTCGCTGGAGTTCCAGAGATGTTGGAATTCCGGATCAGACTGTTGCCACGGGGCAGTGGCCGGAACCGGAGTATGCTAATGCGACACGATTTTCCTTGCTTCTGGAGCACTATCAGTCGGTGGTTCTCCATGAGAAGCAGGAAAAACAGGAGCTCTGGCGTCGCAAGACTCCCAAGCAAAGCAAATTTCCCAGCTTGACAGATCGGACCGGGTTGACTGTAGCAATGATCAGACGGCAAATGGGATGGCCCGATAGTAAGGCGCAAGTCAAGTCGGCACCATTACCGATCAACAAATCAGTTGCTAGTGAGACGGTGGACGAACTTCCAGTAGATATCTTTACAAAAGAATTAACCCTTAAGAACATTACTACGCTACAGCAACGGCTGTCACATCCGGCGAAACAGCCGTTTACGGTGAACAAACTGTTCCCTCAGCATAAATTACTCTCTATCAAACGTTCCTTACGATGCCGTCAGTGCGATCACAACGTCATCAAGTCGGAATACAATCCCAGCTCGATCAAATATCGCATTGCAATGTTTGCGGCGTACCATGTTCCAGAGGTTCGCTTCGTCCGGTGTGACCCACTGGTCCAAGGACAAGATTCGACTTTGACTTTGAAGATTATAAACCCTACCATCAATGATATGACAATAACGATCATGGATCTTCCCATGGAAGAAGAGGAAAAGCTAATGATAGAAGAGTTGAAGTTGGCTGCTGAGAGCAGTGTTTCATCGTCGTTGATGATCAGCGGGTTATCTTCGAGTTTGGCGAAGCAAGCTACGCTTCTGGAAGACCCGAGGATGGTGGAAGCGAAAGTTAATGGCACTTTCCGGCTGCCGGATTCATCGTTCGTTATCAATCACCGTGATGACTCGGCCGAGTTTGATGAAGTCGTGCAATCTCAGCAGGAAGATCCAAAGTAAGCCGTACAAGTTTTATTTCTTCATATAAGAAACCCTTTGAAGCATGTTTTAATTTTTAGATTCATAATCTGGCGAAAGGCAAATCAGATAGCAATGAAATTGGCTGTCCAGCCTCGCGAGGGATGCAATCCGGATGAGGAGATTGTTATTGGATTTTCACTGCAGTACACTTATGTGAACACGGTGGTTGAAAAGAGCAGCACACCAACTAAGGGGCCTCAAAAACAGGCCCTTACTACGAGAGTTTACATCAAGCTGGGAAAGATGTCCGGAAATATTGCCCCATCGCCCTAAACTCGAAAAGGTCGGCTTGGCACACAATTATTATTCATTATTTATTAACCGCCTATTGTATCACCCACATATTCTCAATAAACATGTAATCGGCTTACACTGAAATTAACTCGATACGCTTAGTGTTTTTCATTTTATCCGAATTTATTCCTTAGTGTTTGTATCATATAACGAATACGAACGATCTCTTCACTTTTTCGCACATTTGGAAATGTTCCCCCATAGCAGCAGCTGTTCTTGTTAGTCCCCGAGTCTTCAGATGGGGAAATGCGAAATCCAAAACAACCTGGCAAAGGAAAAGCGGTACGTCTTATAGACGACGACCACGGCGACCTCCCTTCCGGCGGGTCGAATCCGATGGGATTGGGGTAACATCTTCAATGCGACCAATCTTCATCGATGAACGAGCCAGAGCTCGCAGAGCGGATTGGGCACCTGGTCCTGGGGTCTTGGTGCGATTTCCGCCAGTGGCGCGCAGCTTAATGTGCAGAGCGGTGATGCCCAGCGACTTGCACTTTTCAGCGACATCCTAAAAGTAACGAGGAAGACACATATTAACATACCTAAGTCCGCTTCAAGAATATCCGTAAACCTCACCTGAGCGGCCAACATAGCGGCATAGGGTGAAGCCTCATCACGATCGGCCTTGACCTTCATTCCACCGGTGACACGGGAGATAGTTTCCTTGCCGGACAAATCGGTGACATGGACGAAGGTGTCGTTAAAGCTGGCGTAAATATGAGCCACTCCAAACACAATTTCACCCTCACGGACTTGTGGTCCCAGTGAGACTTGGACTTCTTCCTTTACGGTTTTGTTCTTGCGAGGAGCCATTCTGCAAGCTGTCGAAAAATAAATGGAATTTACCAATATTAATAATAGTTTCTGGTAGCTTAAAACAATGTCGGTTAAAGGTTAGGGAAGGGGAGCTTCCAGTCAAGCGTTTGACAAGAGCTGACGACGGTCGGTGGTACATGCATGGCAAGCCGATCGATTTTCTAACTTTTTTCCAAGGCAAATAATCAACCACCGTCGTCGTGGCGTATTTATTCGAGTGAATTATTACTTCTTGTGCAAATTTATCACAAAAATATACACCTTCAATCTATTAAATACCGAAAAATCACGGAATTTCGCTTTACCTAAGAATTTCTCTGTTTTGCTTTGAGAAACGGAAGTGTAGAAAAGGCTCGATGATGGGCGACGTTTCGGAAAGAGACTTTGGGACTGTCAGTTCTCCAATGGAACGCACCGAAAGTGGAATGAAATTGAAAAGGCTTTCCTGTGCACGGAAAAATAATGCAACCTTAAATTTGGGTTTGAAAACTGTACACTATGATCATAGTCGGTTCAAAATCACTATACTGCAATAGTCATCCTAACCTGGGGGTGCGACACATCTAAATCCAGATTCAAGATGATCAAAAAATCCCACGCTAGCGAATCAATCTTTGAAAAATCTTGTTTCAGCTTGTGAATCTTAATCCATCAACTTGCATCGTGCTGCATCTTTTTGCAGTAAATCTTTAAAATCTTCATCAAAATCTTTGAAATCTTCTTTCTATCTACTAAGCGTGCGCACATCGCACAAAAGCAAAACAAAAAAAAATCCTGCTTCGGAGATAGAGTCGCACCCCCTGGATGCGCCTCTTGATGACTGATGACGTACTTCACGGTTGTTTCCTCGAGGTGCATTCCTTGTTCCTAGACCACTTGCTCTCATTCGCGTGATTAAATTTAGAACTTCACAGCGGAAATTCAGCTTCTGATCTTCTGTAACCATCGTGTCCATTCTTTGCGTTGTCAGCTCCCTCAATACTTGATTGAGTCTCAATTGTTGCACCAGCTTGCTTAAGAAATGATAGTTGTCTCGCATAAATGTACCGTCTTCCTGTTTCCGCAGCCTGTCCTGATTTTTATTGCTTTTTCTCACTTTAATAAAATTGTCTTTCAAATTTTTCCATTTTTTCATGAGTTTCTCACCTAGAAGGAAAATAAAAACTGGAATGAAAAACATCTATGGTTGTTGATTACATTCGTTTAAATTATCCATTTCATTTCGTTCTTTTCAGGTATTTAGGATCGGGATGTGATCACATTGATCTGCACCTGACGTATAGGGTCGGCCATACAACTATTGGAAAGATTGTAAGAAAAGTATGCAGTGCTATGGGGTGAGCATAAAGACGAGGTTTTTCCTCCGTTCACCGAAGAATGCTGGAAACAAATAGCAGACGATTATCAACAACATTACCAGTTTCCCAATGTTCTTGGAACGATAGATGGCAGGCACGTTCGGATTAGAAAACCGAAAATGAGCGGAACCCTATTCCATAACTACAAAAATTTCTTCTCAGTTGTGCTTCTTGCTATAGCAGATTCCAGTAACAAATTTATTTACATCGATGTTGGGGCATTTGGCAAGGGTTCTGACAGCACAATCTTTGAACGAACAGATTTTTTCAGTAAACTCGAAGATAATGACCAAAATATTCCTCAAGGTCGTCCACTTCCGTGATTTAATCGAGAGAAAAGTTGGTGGGATTTTTAATGGGGTACTGGAACCAGGAATAACAATGGTATAACAACAACAAATTATTCACAAACTTACAAATTTCGTTTCGTTCTTTATCCTGTTTGTCACCAAACGAATGATGCTGGCAGATGCTAATCCATGCCCCTTTTCGTTGATTACGGTCATGATAATCGTCGCGGCTGGTGTCCCAGATTTGCGGATGCCTTTTCACTTCTCCAATGAACAATTCGATGTCTAATTTTTCGTCGTTTGCCATCACAAACTTTTCAATCAAATTTTCGATCAACGAGATGGACTCTAAGCAGCACCTGCACCAAACGGACAAAGAAAAACTTTTCGGTTTGTTTGTTTTGCAGAAGGTATATGTAAATAAAGAACTGTCAAATACCCGCGTTGCCACTGTGGTTCTGTAGGGAAAGGCGGAGAGTTACGAACGCAAGAAAAACGCGTGGCAACGCAGAATGACCGCAAATGCGTGGGTATCAACTGATTTGGACTCGGGTATTTCTGACCGCGTTGGCGTTGCCGCGGCGGTGACGCAGCGTTTTTTAACGCAGGTGTGCACCGGGCCTAATGCCTCGCTTGAGAGGCTGCATGGTAAGTAGGACTAGGTGTTATAAATATGTACGGTATAAGAATAATTCTATATATTGCAGGTCTGAAATGTCCAGTGTTGGACTACGATGCCTTCATCCAAGATACGTTGTTGAGCTCAAAGCTCATGTTAAACATGACCATACACACTTAGAAAATTTTACAGTATTCGGTATTTTTTACCGAACTTTCAACAGCTGAACGTTCGGTAATTCGATTTACTGGATTTCGGTGAAATTTTACAGTATTCCGGTAAAAAAATTACCGGAACTTGTCAAATTTTACCGAAATCCGTTAAATCGTATTACCGAACGTTCAGTATTGAGTATTTACTGTACCCAACCGTCACCCCTCGGTCGGGCCTACGTATCTCTTTAGATGAACCATGACCTAAACGTTAAAGGATATTTTCTGTCAAGAACAAAACGAATGTAAACGAATATGAACATGAATAAACTTGTCATTCTTTGTAACGTGCTTCCAGTAAAAAGACGTGTTTTTACTTCGACTCTGAATCCATGGTTTCTATTTTCTCTCGGTTTTCCGCTGTTTGCTGTTCTCGGTTTCCGCGTTGCTCTGTATTCAGCTGTTGAAAGTTCGGTAAAAAAATACCGAATACTGTAAAATTTTCTAAGTGTGTAACTTAACAACGGGCCGTAAGAATCCGTTCCAATTTATTTGTAAATTGGTGGCTCTATGATGAGAAATAAAGCTTAAGTTTCATAAAATTGTTCATTTTATTTGAGAGACACACATGAAGTTTATGAAGTAAATGAAAAGTATCTGTGGCAACACATAGTGGTTATGAGTACACATAGGAAGTATGTGTGGTTACAAATACATATCATTTGTTGATTGTATTGTAAATAATCGTAGATGGGACACATCCCATGTAACCACGAGGCTATAATAGCATGCATATATAGGGCATATGCATTACGTCTAGTGCATCATTGAAGTTGGAATAATGCTGAAAAGGGCCCCACTAAGATCGAACTAATGCTATATCTTTTGTAATGCCATAAGACATTGCTAAAGTAGCATTATTGCATTGGTAATGCATCACTACATTCTTAAATCTAATCTAACGCTTCATTACTTGACAACTGTTGAATTAATGTGATCCCGCATTAATGATGTCAAATCAATGCAATCCCGCATTAATGATGTTGATTTTGGGTTGAATAAGTGCAATAATATAATGCTTGTGGTTACTTGGGATAGATATCATCATTACTCTTTTATCAGTGTAGTATTCTCGTTGTAGTTCAAACCGGAAAAATCACTCGCGCAAATCAATTTAACTGCTTTTCCGTAAGGCAACAAAGTGTCACATCTAGTGCGCTGTGTATCACAACAGATGCGCTGTACAGCGCACTAGATACGTCACAACTCAATCGTAATCGTGGGTTAGTCACTCTGCCACGTTGTGTTTGTGTTTCAGTGTGTCGAAAGGTGGTTATTTTCAACCATGGACCTTTTTGACGTTTAATACACGCACACTTGCATCGCCTAAATCACATCCGTGGAAGCGAGAGGGAACCAAAACAGTGAGAAAACAAACAAGCGATTCGTATAAGTGGTGCCAGAAATGAAATGATGAAATGATAGTTTTCATGTGGTGGCGAATGTGTTTGGATGTAGCCTGTTTTCTTTTCGACAAGCAGGCTTACTCAAATCGGGCTTTGCCGTTTGCCGGTGCCGTTCAGGTTCCGTTATCATTGTGTTTGGGCCACAAATGTTGCAAATTATCACGGAAAAAATTTAGATAATTATTATTTTCCGTGCATATTGTACATGAATATTTTTTTTATAAACGACCACTTGCGAATTATAGTTCAATTCCGAAAAATAATAGCACAACCCGGTAGAATACCCGTTCCTGATTCCTCTATCAGATTGAGCTACTACTTATTGAAGTTGAGCTATAATTCGCGAGAAATCAATGATTAATGTGCAATACAGCTGACGACATCCCCATCAGCTTCCAGGGACCGACTTTAAACCATCCACAGCGATCAAGTGCCAAACTACGAAACAGATAACATTCTCGGAGTTTCCAGGACCGGTTTATTCTAAACCAACCGCAGCGTTCGTTGTCAAATAGTACGAACCGTGATGTTCACAGTAAAATGGAACAAGTTATCGAGGAACTAGGAGATGTTGGCAATTGATTGAAAGGTACGTGTTTTGCAATTATGCTCGATGATTCTGCACAGAAGATAATTATATTATCTTAATATATGTTTGAGCATAGGATAACCAACGTAATTTGAACCCTCCGAAAAGCCACATTAATTTGATTTATGAATTGGAATCAGGGATTTGGCGGACAGCGATTTTCCTGTAGCCAACATCCCTAACAACCAAACGTCAGAAGATGCATTGTTTGTAAACGATGCTGGCGTTCCTACCCGTAGTAATAAACGTCAGACGGGCCTTATTCAAATAAAGCCTGTGATATGTTGCACACTGTCAAACGCTTGTAAATAGGATAGCCAGGTCCCTGATTGGAATGCATATATTTATATAAGTATGCATTGCAATGCATACATTTGATTTATGCATTGGAATGCATATATTTATACAAATATACATTGCAATGTATATATTTGAGGTATGCATTGGAATCTTGATTGGAATGCATAAATTTGATAAATGCATTGGAATGCATATATTTGATTTATTATTATCAATGTATAATCTTGGTTTATTCATTCAAATGACTGGATAGATCGAATATGGTTTTAGCATGCTATGCATCTACACGGAGAAAAGACAGTCCCGTTTGAAACAACAAACTTGTTTGTTGAAATCCAAACTAAAAAAATGTTGTTTTAAAAATCCGTTTTGTTGTTTTAAGCCAACGATTCAGTTTTGAAACAAACAGGCAGAATGGTTGTTTCTACCTAAAGATATTACCAACAATCAATGTGCAACTAGCGATTTTAAATTGGTTCACTGTTGTAGAACCCCTAGGTCCGAAGTATACCTTGCAGTCTGCACCTTGCAATAATTCTTGCGCTTTTCGGTACCTTCCGATACTAGTATCTTGGTTGTTGTTTTGATTCACTATGTTATTTTGACACAACATTTGAGAATGTGTTGGTGTGAGCTGCGTTGTTAGGGGCGAATCATTGAGCTTGGGACCTAGCTTGGGACCGAGCTTGGGACCGATGTGGGACCGATGCTAGTACTGACTGAGCCAAGAAAAATATCGTATTTGTTCGGGACCTACTGGTTTTAGAGTTAGTCTATAATATTACTACAAAACAACACAAATTATGGTTGTTCTAAACTAACATATTTGTTGTTTCCACCTTGCAAGAGGTTTATTAAACACAGGTTGCGTTCTCAGGGAAACAAATTAAAATTTTAGACTGATTCAGCCAGAGCGGCGGTTAAATCAAACTGATATATTGTTAGGAGAAAAAACAACTAAAAGTTTAGTTTGAAACAAACTATTTTTTTGGGTTATTCCATTTTTCGTCCGGTCCCGCTGCATGCTCTTTTCGCGTATGTTTTCAACGCAGGTGAAAATTTAATTTAATGAATTTAGTGAAACACATATGTAGATTTCTTTTACACTGAGAGAGATCTATAAATGTTAATGTGCGCTTTTCTAATGTTTGTTAGCCTTTTATTCAAATAAATAGTATTTAAATTATTACAAAAGAAATGTCGGTGAACGAAAATGTTTGTTGTTTCAACCGTTTTCGTTCGTTTGTATCAAACAGCAATTCAGTTTAAATCATACTAAAATTTGCTTGAAACAAACCATGAGCGTTGGTAGAACCAACTAACAAATCTGTTTGTTTTCGTAGCTGTCAGAATGAAACAACCAACATAATAGTAAATTCAAACGGATGTCAGTTGAGCATAACTGCTTAGTTCCCGAAACAATAACACAAAATTTTAGTTTGTTTTTACCACCGTAGGTAGTCAAATCAAACTAATATGATGTTTGTGTCCAATTCAACGTGAAATTCTAGTTAAATGAAACTAGAATTTGTTTGCGTTTACCAATCTTTTTTCTCAATGTATGCATACACCGAAGCAAATTTCCGTATACCCTTTATGTGTGAAACAACATAATTTTTTGCAATTTGACTCGATAAATAAAAAATATGTGTGAACAACATACAACTTATGCAATTTCCCACAAATAAAAGCTATGTTGGAAACGAATTAAAATTCACTTGCTCTCACAAATAACATTTATGTGTGAGGTTTATATTTTATATTTCAATGTGCTATAAAATTTATGTGTCTGATTCTAATAAAATGTGTGTGTGGGGTTATAACTTTCATTTAAATGTGTTATAAAAATTATGTGTATGATTCAAATGAAACTCATAGTAACGTTTGTGTGCCAGATGTATTAATTTTATTATTATATTTTTCACACATTATAATACATATAGTCTTCCCGGACTTTCCCTTCCCGTATGGCCTGTTCCTGTTCGTCCTTTTCCGTACATCCTCTTCCGGTACGTGCTCTTCCTGTGGTGATTTTTTTTCACTGAAAACAATGAAGAATTATTGTTTCATAATTTATGTATATAAAACAAACAAATACCATTAAAAATTCCCAGGAGTTGTGCTGGAAGATCAAAACAATTGCCATCTTGACTGCGTCCACTCAGACATTAAAAGTATGTGTGGAAATCACATAATTTTAGACTATAAGATGCGAACTATAAATGTTATGGGAGCTCACACATAACTAATATTTGTAGCGCCTATAAGTGTTATTGGATACCTCATAAAAGGTTAAGGTAGCATTATAATTTTTCTGTCTATGCAAGTATCAATAAGGTGTGGAATATCTTATAAAAAGTATGTGCTCTTACCAAATAAATTTTAAGTTTACAATTCTCGAGTACTTTTTCAAACAGACGTATCTGATTTGGTAAACAAAGAGGGGACGTAAAATTCAAACGTTGAATTCTTGAACCCCATAGCACTCTCATGCAAACTAGGCCATCAACACTAGAAATTACGTTTCCCTAACATAATAGTGATGCTACTTTCCGTGAGGGTGCTGAGAGTTTTGAGAAATTTACGGTTGAATCTTACTTCCCCTCAATGTTTACAAAATCAGATACGTCTGTTTGAAAAAGTACTCGAGAATTTTATTACACGGAGAAAAAACAGTCCCGTCTGAAACAACAAACTTGTTTGTTGAAATCCAAACTAAGAAAATTGTTGTTTTAAAAATCCGTTTTGTTGTTTAAAACCAACGATTCAGTTTTGAAACAAACAGACCGGATGGTTGTTTCTACCTAAAGATATTACCTCAAAACAACACAAATTATGGTTCTTCTAAACTAACATATTTGTTGTTTCCACCTTGCAAGAGGTTTATTATTACCAAAACACAGGTTGCGTTGACTCAGGGAAACAAATTAAAATTTTAGATTGATTCAACCAAAGCGGCGATTAAATCAAACTGATGTTTTGTTTGGAGAAAAAACAACTAAAAGTTTAGTTTGCAACAAACTATTTTTTTGGGTTATTCCATTTTCCGTCCGGTCCCGGTGCATGCTCTTTTCGCGTAAGTTTTTAACGCAGGTGAAAATTTTACTTTAATGAATTTAATGAAAACCTGAAAATAGTATAAAGGCTCGCAGTAACATTTGTAGATTTCTCTTAGACTGAGAGTGGTCTATGTGCGCTTTGCTAATGTTCGTTAGCCTTTTATCAAATAAATATTATTGATATTATTACAAAAGAAATGTAGGTGAACGGAAATGTTTGTTGTTTCAACCGTTTTCGTTCGTTTGTTTCAAACAGCAATTCAGTTTAAATCATACTAAAATTTGTTTGAAACAAACCATAAGCGTTGGTAGAACCAACTAACAAATCTGTTTGTTTTCGTAGCTGTCAGAATGAAACAACCACATAATAGTCAATTCAAACGGATGTCAGTTGAACTTAACTGCTCAATTCCCGAAGCAATAACACAACATTTTAGTTTGTTTTAACCACCGTAGGTAGTGAAATCAAACTAATATGATGTTTGTGCCCAATTCAATGTGAAATTCCAGTTAAATGAAACTAGAATATGGTTGCGTTTACCAATCTTTTTTTCTCAGTGTATAGTGTGCTATTTGTACAAATGAATAAATTAATTTTCCAGTTCACGACCGAAAATTCTCACGTTTGCGAAGATTGCTTCTCGATGTGGCGGATGATCCAGGACTACTTACATGCCTGCGCAGAGGCGAACAATATTTTGTTAACTAGTAAGGAATTGGTTGTCCGGAAACCGTGGCTGGAAAATGATGAAGAAAAGCAGATGTTGATTGGTGTCTGCCGCGTTGTCAAAAAGTTGTATCACGAAATGGAGATTCTATGTCGAAAGGTGCAACCTCCAATTGTATACTATTATCCTTCGAAAAAAGAGCTTAATACGAACCGGAAGCCTACAAAATGGACCAAATCTGTGAGAAATGGGAAAGAGAAGCGAAAGGAAAGCAAAGGGTCTAGCGAAACTGTTGATGTGGTGAAGCAGGAAGAACCGGTGGAGATCGATGATTCAGCTGCGTTCCAGTCTGATAAACCAATAGAGGCAACGAAGGGAGTCAATGAAACCAATAGCGAGTCGAAGGAAGAAGATGATGTGATACTGGACGACACGGTTACGATTGTCGAACAGCCAATGGACCACATCGACCTGGTGGATAGCAGTAGCGATGAGGAGCAGGACACGAGAGATGAAGTAGAATATGACGCTTCTTCTTCGTGGCATAGGATTGAAAGTATGCATGAAAAAGAGGTGTTTAAAACAGTCTGTCAACTCTGTGGAATCACGACTAACGATATGGCGAACCACCTAGAAAGTCATATTAAGCAGTTAGATACGAAGAAAGATCATAAGCAGAATGAACAGCATTCGGAATCGGCTATCAGCAGTAGCAGCAGCTGCTGCAGCGATATAAGTTCCAGCAGTAGTGAAACACAGCCCGAGTATAAGCTGGAGCAGATAAGAACTACGCGAGGCAAATTTAATCAAATGAACTCTAATTTAAATGATTTAAATGAAAGATCACTTGAAGTGGAAGCAAATCCGTTGAAATGTAACGTATGCGGAGCAGAGTTTACCAGTATGCTAACGGCCAGGCTTCATGCTCGATTGCATCCAATCAAACGTGCGTACAATTCGAAAAAGAATTTGAAAAGGGTTGTCCATAAGAAGTCCAAATAAAGAATAATTATTATATGTGGAATATCGAACCATACATACATACTTTAGAGAAAACACAGTGCAATGGCTTGCATTTTGGATTATTGCGAGTAACGCATTTTGAATATAAAAAGAAATGGCCAAGGCGATTTATCCCACTTTAAAATTTGGCGCACATTTGTCCCACTAGAACGAATATTACTCCCAGTGGGACAATTATGCGTCCATATTTCAAGTAGGAAAAACTCACTTATCGTTTCTACGATTTTGTTTCTAGAACTAACAACACTTGTGCATATCAAACTGTAGTAATAGGCATAAAAAAATCATAATTTGACAAAGATTTTTCATTACGGCCAAACGTAAACAATGGCTTCTTCCTTCAAGGTGAACTCTTCCTCTTCGAAATGACCGTGGTGGATTGATTAGGCGAATTTTCAATGAAGAGAAATTCGCAGAAAAAGCCATTGTTTACGTTTGTCAGTTGGGCCCTAATGAAAAATCTTTGTCGAATTGTCCAAATGTCACATGGGACAATTATGCTTCGACCGGCTGTATAGAGGGTGTCTGTAAATTATCCGTACAGACTTTGTCGGCATGCCTCAACACAACCAAGCGGATTAAACTAAGCATACCTACATGGTTTAACATCTTGACCCATTGTCTTTATACGCAGTAAGTTTGGTACAGTTGTGAATTTATTCAAAATGAAGCGACGAATCAAGCGAAATTCTTCGATTTCCATCCGAACGTTGGCGAAATCACGGAAAATGTCAAAATCTTCCGTTGGAGCCATAGTTTACGACGATTTGAAGCTTCAGACATGTAAACTGTGCAAGAATCTCTACTTGACTGACACCACATGAAAGTAAACCGGTTGAGAAAAACAGAGGTTCTCCTGGACCGCTTATCCGAGGGCCGCTATCGGTAAGGACTGTTCACCGATGAAAAAGTTTTCACAATCGATCAGCATCACAACCACCAAAATGATCGGCAGTTGCTTCCTGCTGCTTCCAAAAATCGTGGAAGTATTTCAAGGAGTCATCATCCAGCTTCTGTCATGGTTTGGGCTGGAATAACTCATTCCGGCAAAACCCCTTTGATCTTCATCGACAAGGGGGTGAAAATGAATCAAGCGGTATATCAGAAGCTACTTACTGACACAGTAGCTTCTTGGGCATTGCAGAATTTGATGATGATGATGGTGATGTGAACTACCATCTAATGTAGCAAGGCAACTGCCTATAGCACTGGACTGTTTTAATTAAACGGTTTGATCAAGCTTGCATTGTGGTAAATGTTTCATCATGTCCCTGTATGAATGGCCAAAAACGTATTGTGGGCCCGTAAGCAGATACACTTACGCGCAACCCAGAGCTACAGGGGTCTAAAGAGAATATCCTTCCAGAAACAAGTTCGCATAAACCACAACAAAACCGAACCCCCGCCTAGTAAAAAGTCCCACTAGATGGGGAGAAGAGCCCGCCCCTTCTTCACGAAATGTTAACAACAGGAAGTTGGCAGTCCCACTCTTCCTATCCAAATCGCTTCAATCGGGTGCTCTGATGGTCCCTCCATTTATCCCAACATATGGTGTTTTATAAATATATGCAAAATTTAGAGAAGTAATATGATTTTCTTACCTTGATTTCGAAATCATCTTACCTTGAAGCTTGTGTTAGAGAATTTGGCTGGTAAAATTGGTTAGGGTTATATACCGTTCCCCACTTACTGCTTCAACCTCCCTTTGCTGTAGGGTCGTCTCGATATTTCTGCTGACTTCAGTAACGCATATCGAGACTCACAATGTGTCATATTGCACCGCTAGCGGCCATGGGATAGGGAAGAGAATTGGAGAAAGGAGAGAAGCATTAATAATTGGTAACATGACATGCGCATGTGAGTTTTTCATGGTGATATTTTCATAACGGCCGTTCAGAATGGTTCGACGGATGCATATTAGAGAACATTCCCGATGAGTTTCCACTAGTTTACTCCGTTCCATAACGTTTAGCCATAGAAGACAAGAAACGTTGTACTACGTGCTACATTCGGGAATACCAGGGCAATGATCCCCCATCGCATCTTCAAGTGATCGTTACATTTTCTTCAGGCACTTTTGAACGTTGATTTGGCAGCCTATTCACACATGAAATCTGCCGCGACCAACTCGGCCAAAGAACAACGCGTCCACACCCCTTTTCTGAACCGAAGGGCAGGGTCTTGGGCATCGCAGCATTTAGGAAAAAATGAATGGATTTTTCAACAAGACTGGGTGCCGGCTCATGGAGCAATAAAGACTATTAGTCTTTGCGAACGCATTTTATCAAGCTTTTTAACGAAAGATGACTTCTAACTCACCGGATTTGAATCCGATGGACTATTCGGTATAGTCCATCTTGGAGTCAAGAGCCTGCAGTACACCACATAAATCACTAGAACATCTATAATCGTCTCTTTTAAAGGTTTGGGAACAAATATTTGTCGAAGAACTCGAGGCCATCGTGGATAACTTCGCGAAACGTTGGACGGCGTGCATCTCAGCACGAGGCGGTCATTTTGAAATGAACAAATAAACCTCGTAATTTGCAAACATATATTGCTATAACAAACAATACATATTGATTTTTTAATCCAACAATAAAAGATAGTTTTAACGCCATTTTGTTGTACGGATAATAAGTTCTATTCAAAAATTGCTTCAGATATCAAAGTTCACTACCAAACCCGCGAGGGAGCACAACCTACATGAAAAACATCATCCTAAATGATTTTCATTAAGTGTTTAAAAAACAACGTAAGTTTTTTAAAAGGTTAGCTGTTAAAATTCAAACTGATTTACACAACGAATAAATCATAAGATAATCGAAGAAAGATTAAAAAGACTTGTAGCGCAAAATCATAAGATTTTGTTATGTTTTTTTTTACTATATATCTTGGCTCAGTAATTGTTTTGATCAGGATATCAGATTAGCCGATTAGCTGATAATGCATTGTCGGACAATATTGAAAAATCTTCGTTTCAAGCCAATTGTGAATCTTAACCCATCTACTTGCATCGAGCTGCATCTTTTTGTCAGTAAATCTTTTAAATGTTCATCAAAATCTCTAAAATCTTTTTTCTATCCACTAAGCGTGCGCACATCGCACCAAAGCATAACAAAAAATATCCTGCATCTGAGATAGAGTCGGGTTATATCAACAATCAATATGCAACTAGCGATTTGAAATTGTTTCACTGCTGTAGAACCCCTTGGTCCGAAGGAACACCTTGGAGCCAGCACCTAACTAAACATATTTGCGCCTTTGTTTTGATTTGCTGTGTTATTTTGACAGAATATTTGAGAGTGTAATCGTGTGAGTTCATTATTAGGGGTGTATTATTCCTGGTCAGTTGAAAACCGGAATATACTGCAGTCGCGCAAAAAACAATCGATTATACTCCCGTGTCTATGAATTTCAAAACAATGGCGCATCTAGTTGACCGCTGTATAGCACATCAGAACACACAAAGAATAATGAGTATTAAAATTAAAAAAACCATTGCCAAAATTGAAAAGTTGCGTTGGTTCTTTTTCGTAGAAAGCGGTTTACTTTCAAAACCAAAACCTTCAAACCGTCAATTCAAAATTTTGCTGCTCTACATTTAAAAGTTGAAATTTTTAAAACAAATTGTAGAACTGTCAAATCGAAACCGTGGCATCGTTGAAAATAAAAGCCAATTATTTTTATTCCAAAATAACCTTTCATCCAGAAAGTGTCGTGCAATTTAAATAAAAGTATGCTGTAAAAATACTTTTAACATAAAAAGTTTTCTTTTCAGATGAATTGTAGAACTGTCAAATCCACACCGTGGCATATTTGAAAATGAAAGCAAATTATTTTTATTTGAAAATGAACTTTCAACTAGAAAGTATCGTGCAATCAAAATAAATGTATGCTGTTTTGATTGAAAGAAAAAATGGTTTAACATAAAAAGGTTTTAATTTTCAAATGAATTATTATAACTTTCATAGAGACCGGAACCGGAGGTTGGCATCGTTCAATCACCAATGTTTCCATCCCGAAAGATCCAAGTTGAAATATTTTCTCCATATCTTCCGAATGCACCTGAGCCAGCTCTAGCATCTGCTGCCGCTCGTCGTCGCTTGTGGCACCGCTGCAAAAAAAAGGGATTATTATCAGTGACATGGCCTATTCCGTTTGCATGGTCCGTTCGGAACTTAATAACGCCAAATGTTTATGAACTTTCCTGATAAGCGATTCGTTGGGGCGATTCGCCAAGAGGAACATTTTGAATGTGAAGCTTTTGTATTATTTGACAACAGTATAGAGAAAAAATCCATACGACGATTTCCTTTGTGTTGGTGGATTTGACAGTTCTACAATTTTCATGGTAAAAGAATTCACTTTTAAATTTACACACTGAACCGAAACATAACACTTTCAAATCAAACGAAGAACTTTCGTGGTAGATAATTTTACTTTCAATTTAATGAAAAATAAATACTTTTCAGAAGTAAAGTGCAAAACTTTTAATAAAACAAGATTTATTTTTTGTGTGTCTTTCTTTTCCTTCCCTCATTTTTTTTTTTCTGTTTTTTTAAACAATAATTTCAAATTACTTTTTATATATTTTTTTTCCCCCCCCACCCCCACAACATCAATCATTCCTCTCTCTTTCCCCCACCCATCACAAAAAAAAAAAAAAACAAAGAGTGTATATTTAACACCTCCCCTTTAATTACCCCCCCCGCAAAAAAATACCTTCATTATTAAATGATTTTATATTTTTTTCTATAATAAAACAGTATAAATTTCACAAATATGCCCTCTGAAAAATAATAATGATGAAAAAATAAAAATATAGAGCACCCCGGGTTCGCACCCCGAACGTTGAGGTTATGGGTCCAGAGACTTGCCCACTAGTATACATCAACACTTGTAATTAGGAACGCTTAAAGGCGTACAAGAACAACGTCGTGTGAAACAAAATCCATTCATAAGCCAACCTTATAAAATTCCAAAGCATCGTTCATAAGTTGAACCTTATGAAATTCTTAAGTTTATTCGAGTGTGTAGGACGAAAATTTTAAAATGCTTCTAAAAAATTCAAATGAAATTCTAATTAAAAGTGGTTTGTTGTATAATGGACTCAAGATGATCGAAAAATCTCACGCTAGCGAATCAATCTTTGAAAAATCTTGTTTCAGCTTGTGAATCTTAATCCATCATCTTGCATCGTGCTGCATCTTATTGCAGTAAATCTTTAAAATCTTCATCAATCTTCTTTCTATCTACTAAGCGTGCGCAGATCTCACAAAAGCAGAACAAAAAAATCCTGCATCTGAGATAGAGTCGCACCTTCTGATAATGGAAAAAAAATTCAAAACTACTCAATACACACATTTTCAGCAAAATAAAAATAAAATAAAAATAATGCCCCTGTTGTGCAGATTTTGATTTTTCTTCCATCATACAACAAACCACTTTTAATTAAAATTTCATTTGATTTTTTTAGAAGCATTTTAAAAATTTCGTCCTATACTTTAAGGCCAGGTGCCCACTGATGTGGCGGAGGTGCGGCATCTGCTAGCATGTCAAAACACATGGTATGTGATACCACACCTCCGCCACATCAGTGTGCGCCTCGACTTACATGGGAGCTGTCAGATTTATCACCACTCGGTGTCTTCTTCGTTCAACTTGGATTCTGCACAGAGACAAATTTGATAGTAAATTTTACCATTATTGGGGGCTAGGATGACTATTGCAGTATAGTGATTTTGAACAGACTATGATCATGGTCAAAACGACCATTAAAATAGTTGATCCAACATTTGCCAAAATGTCGGAATAGTCCTTGTTACCATGATCATAGGCAAAAATGCCATGAGCGTGGTGATTTCGACCATTTGCATGGTTATTGTAACCATTATATGCGATAGTCATCCTGACCATGATAGAATTGTCGGTATAACGATAGAATTTTTCTCAGAGCGTATTTTCTACCAACTGAAGAAAACAGACCACCTGAGATATTAGAGTCACCTTGCTCCTGATGACATCAGTATGATTCTACCGCATGTACCGCACCATCATCAGTAGCACACCCCTATTCGGGGAAATGCTTTGCGATGACGCACATTCTCGCCGTTCCTTACCAAGAACAAAGAAAGATGGCAAGTCAAGCCAACTCTTTAGTCGAGCAGGGGTTCCATAAGCAAGAGCGAGATATACAACTCAGAAAAAGTTCATATTCGATCTCACTACTTCGCAACCCTGACTAAATGTTACCCGTTTCTGTTACTCTCACGTAATCACGTAAAACCAACACATCAGCAGGCCGTAGCAGTGGACCAACGAAGAAAACGTCTGCTGCTGTGCTAGTTGAAGTCGTCGTCGCCTGTCTGTCAGTTGTCAACTAGTAGTGGAAGAGAACGGTTCAAAACAAGTGGAACTCCGTATCGTTTGGTACTCGGTTGGTGTATGGTGGAGATTTTCCTCGCCCAAAACGGTTATTTATCGCGCACAGCCACCCGCTGGAGCCGGACTTATCGCTAGTGGACCCCCAGGGGAGTCGAAACATTGCGCTCCCGGACCGGATCGGACCCATCGGTGGCTAGGTATTGGCAAAAAATGGAAATAATTTTTTCCCTTCAAAACGCACACACTCTCTCACTGACCCGACCGAGATCCCGTCGTCACTCTCATCATTCGTCGTTGCATCGAAAAGTCGTCGATGGTTAGTGAGAGACTATTTCCGTCCCACTTGCACCAACATTGTTCAGGGGGGGAACGGTTGCGAAACGGTACGATGTCGATGGGTTTATTTTTTCCTGTTTTTTTTCGCTATCGTTTGCGATGAGTCGTGAGTTGGTGAGAATCGTGGAACACGAAAACGGGCTGAAATGTGAGAAGATTTTGCAAAAGTGAATGACGCTGCAGCGCCATGCCGCGAGTGTTCCGAGAAGCGATAGCGTTCCGCGACGCGAAAACGGAGTTTGACATGACATTTGAACGGGGTTTGCGTCTGAGGAGGGTGTGTGCGGTTTGTTTTGGCTGATTTTGGTGCGGCGGCGGATGCTACACTGGGGCCAAGATAGTTCGTGTTTAAATTTCCTGATTGTTTTAAATGCTTCTACATTAAGTGGTTCTAGATTCCTTCTTTTGAAATGACTGTTCAATGCCAATGCTTTGTTTGACCAACTTGTTTCGAGAACAGTGGTGGTAAGATACTTTTAGATTTGTAAGTATTCAAGGTTGTTCGCGGTTAATCAAGTAATTTATGAGATCCGTACATGAATTCATCATAAATAATCAGATGTGTTGTTGCAACATCCATAGCAGTTCAGATGTAAAATAATTGAAAATTGTACTGCATGTAAATCAGTATGTATGTTTAAATTCAGGTAAATATTTTTGACAATTCATTGATAACTTGAACTATACTCGATATGAGCTCCGTAAGTAAGTGAAATAATGCCTAATGTTGACAGTTGGATGTTTGTTAACACTTATGACATAAAAATGTATGTTGTGCTACATTATTCTAAGAGCTAACAGGTAAAATTTCAAACACTTACTAATTATTGGAAAACTAGGAAAATTTAAACTAACTTCACATGATCACTTTTACAAAAAAAACTGAAAAACTTTTTAAAACTACTACCAGTAAACGCGAGCAAATTCCACAAGAACAAGCTGTTTTTTTTACATTTTTATTGTTTTTAAAACGTGATCAAGTGAAGTGTTACTTTAAATCTGCCCTGTTTTCCTATTACAATCGTTCTACTACTAAGCTCGTGATCGCGCTTTTTTAAAAGTGTTTCTAAAAAATTGAAATGCATTTACGAATCCCTTGTTCGGACAAGTGACGATCACAGAGACTCGAAAATTGCTATTGAACATGTAGCTCGATTTTTGAGTGATTACATTGCGCCTTGACTTACTGAAATTATTTCCCTGAAGAAGGTGCTAGTACCTCAAAAGAGTCTTCAGCTGGTACAACACCGTGATTGTGCTATTCTGCATTGGACGCGACACGAGTGTACTAGCACCGACAAACCGACATGAAACTCAATCTTCACTTTTGATCAATAATCCATAACGACCGATTCAAATGTGCAGCGATCCCATCTGTCAAAACCTTTAGAATAATTTTATCTACAAGTGTTAAACTAACAGGATTATCGTACTGAATAAAATAACCAATTACCAATTACACACTTAGAATTATATGCCGAGTCTCGGCTGTCTGAAACCGAGATCCGCACAGCCGACCTTCTCCGTTTCGATCTCGGCTTTTTTATGTTAACCGATAATCTCGGTTTGGGTCAAACTGAAAACTCATATAGTTAACTGAGAATCTCGGCATGAGCAAACTGATATATCGGTTAAAATTCGAAACAAACAGAAATGAGGTTAACCGAGATTTCGGTTAAATTGTGTGTAAATATTCGAAATTTTGAATTAGATTTTCATCGAAATATTGAATATTTCATGCCTATAGCCAATACCCTATGGTGCCCTAAATGGTGTTTGTGTCAAATCCGGCTGGTACAAGAAGACGTGGAGTACAGCGAGCTAGATGGGCGGATCAGGTAAACCAAGACTTGAAAAGCGTGGGGCGCAACCGAGGAGGAGAGAAGCAGCCATGAACCGGGTGAATCGTTGTAGAATTAGGCTGTTTGACGTTTAGTCACCTTTCTCTTTCTGGCACATGCAGAGGAATGATGGTTTGTTTTCCTCCAAACGATTTTCCTTCTTACTTGCATGTGATCTAAATGGCGCTTTAGTGTGCGTGCGTTCAAGGTCACTAAGCCTAATTGTTGACGAGGTTTCATCGATGTAATTGATGTAGTGCCAATAAATGTATGTTTTTTCACCGTTCCACAAACAACATACGATTTACTCCACTTGCGAATGAATACAATATGGCGCATAGTGGTTGACAGATAAAAAGCCGAGCCTCGGCTTACAACACTGCTAAACCGATATTTCGGCATGATAGGCAGCTGAGGTCGGTTGAGGTTTGGTTAACGTTTGTGCTCGGCTAGTAGTGTTGCCGAGAATCGGTTTAATAATGCAATTACCCAATATTTCAGTTTCAAGTGATGCTGAGACTCGACATCGTACGATGTTTTGCCGAGTTATCAGTTAAATATGAAAATGCCGAGTGAATTCAGCTAAATGTTTAACCGAGCCCGTGAATAATTTTTAAGTGAGTAGATAAAACTAATTTGTCCAGAACTGCTCAGGCATGAACCTTCTCATCAAGTTCCCAAGCGTGTTCGTGGCTTCAATAAACGTTCTCAGCGAATACGAAGATAGATGTCAGTAATATGATTGGAATAGAAATATTAAGACATTTTCTATTGTCATTCATGTCGGTTTGTCGGTGATACAAGCTCGTGTTTTGCTTTTGACACCGTGTATAATTTTTGGGAAAATACCCGAGCCGAGTGGTTAAGATCACATTAAAACTCTCAACACACACCCAGTATGAGCACTGGTTACCACGGACAGAGCAATGCTCGTCGGCCCACCCCCTATTAATACACAATGAAAATTCAAAGGCGCAAATATGTATAGTTAGGTTCTGACTTATTGGTTTGTTGAACCAATTTCAAATCGCTAGTTGCATATTGATTGTTGGGATGACACTGGGTTACCACGGACAGGGCAAGTGCTCGTCGGAGGTGATTCTGAAAAATTTGAAATTTTGACTTATTGGTTTGTTTTCTTGGCTGTTGGGTGACGGGCGCATAAATTAATTGAGTTTAACAAGCACGGCACGGTTAGTAATAACATAAACAACCACGCGTGTTTTCCGCAATCGGACACAATCGGAAACACTCGGCTGTTGTGTTTACCGAAACATCAAACACAATTTCCGAAGCCAAAACACGAGCGTTGACATTGGTGTTGTACCTACCGCGTTGCGTGTTAGTCTGGAAGCACGAAGTTAAAGTGGTGAATCTAATGCACGCGCTACACACTTTAGTGTAAGATGGCAACAGTAGTTCAGTATTCTGTCAAAGTGTCAGCAGCGAAATTATCCGTTAGTTCTGTTTTAACGGATTTCGGTGAAAAATTGACAAGTTCCGGTGATGTTTTTTACCGGAAAAAAATTGGAAAACGGTTTGTGTGGAATTTTGTGTTGAAATCGGATTTCCACCGGAAACGTTCAGAATGTTGAAAAGTTTCGGTGAGGAATCTATGTCACAAAATCGTACATTTGTTTGGTGGTAAGATTTAAAGAAGGCCGGAAAGCGTGCAGTGAAGGTGTTTGGACGAATCGACGCTCAGCACCGAAAACGCAGGAAAAATAGCTCAACGCAAACAGCTGTCAGCATATACCACATAAAGACGTTTAAGCAAGAACAAAATTAATGGATAACTTTGTGTAAACTTTCAAATAAAATACGTTAGCAATCGCTTACTCACTAGAGCCGTGTAGTTCACTTTATCGAGGTGCCCATTGATGTGGCACAGTTGCGGCATCTGCTAGTATGTCAACATATCATGCCGACGTTTGCCACACGCCACCCGATATTTATACGATGTTTTGACGTGCAATGAGATGCCACATGGCGGCACTTCGCTGGGCGCCTCGCTTTATCGCTGGACGAAAACTGACAGATTTGCTAGTTGCTTATTGTTATTTGGTTATTTCTTTTAATTTGACGGTTAAACCAGCGGCTGGTTAGTCATGAAGAAAATGAACAAATTGTTTGGCTCAGGAAGTACTTGCACATCGGTCCCAAGCTTAATGATTCGCCCCAAATAACGTAACTCATATCAACACACCGTCAAATATTCTGTCAAAATAACATAGCGAATCAATACAAAAACAAAGATACTATTACCGAAATGTACCGAAAAGTGCAAGAGTGTATTGCAAAGTGCAATCTGCAAGGTGTACTTCGTACTAAGGGGTTCTACAATAGTGAACCAATTTCAAATCGCTAGTTGCACATTGATTGTTGGTTAAACTGAGATTCAAGCTTGAATGACTGTGACTAAACTATCTGCTCGTTCGCTCGTTGGGTTCAGCCGTTTGGTTCATTCGGCTTCAGTTCCTGCGCGTTTAAAATATTTCATGTTTTAAAGGAATGAGGTTATTAAAATCGCAGTCCAAATGTGTGATATGACAGTGTTAAAGCACAGACGGACAGACACATTAAACATTCGCAGTGATAAAATACTACCGCCATCTGTTGAGTCCGTTGAGCACATCCTGATGGGTGATAATTTGAACAGATGGCGATAGTACGTGAACGCCGAATTCAAATACACCTTCTCTTTCACTTGTATTAAGTTCACTTTTATTTTCTCACGAAATGTTCTGAATGAATGTTTTACGAAAATTTATTATAATTTCCGTGTGAGAAAAAGAGATAGTCAATTTTACAATGTTAGCTTATCTCTGAGAAAAGTAGAACGAGAGTGAAAGCAACTATCAATATGAAACTAGCGATTTGAAATTGGTTCTCTTTTGTAGAGCCCCTTGGTCTAAAATTCTTGTGTATGTTTATGCCTCATTTTTCAAAGAATAATCCGAGGTCCATTTAAAGTAAACAGTCATAGTACAATCCTACTTACTTCAACCAACTGCCAAAATCTAAATGAACCGCTAGCTATTTTGACATTTCAAGTCAATCGGTTGTCAGTGCTGTAAAAAGTCATTTCGTGCAATTGGATATATTAACCGATAACTTGGTTCAACAGCTGAATTTATGAATACAAAACTGTAGCCCTTAACAAATTCATCAACTTTGTCTAACAGTGCCTTGCCCTAAGTAGTATATCGAAAGTGTTATATTCACTGTCATTCAAATGATATTCAATGATGAATACCATTTGAATATTCAGATATTACGCTCTCACGCCTTAGGTATTAAAGTTAGAACAATACATTGTGAACCAATTATATAAAAATAGTCAAGCACAACAATTTCGTCATACGTGCTATTGTGAAAATCAGCTTCTGGAACGAGTTGTTAGCAAATTTAGCGCATTGGGTCGAAATGACTATTTACAGCACTGGTTGTAACACCTGAAGTGCAATTGTAGTACGGTTGTACTAGGACGGGAAGTACGATTGAAGTAGAATAGCGGACTTCGCTACTTCAATCGTGCTACAATTGTACTAGGATCCGGTATCTGGGATGTTCCATACTGCGCATCGGCTCACAGATATGAGAACAGATCATATGTTGGTAAATATTGATCATTACAATGTTAAGGTTCCATTTTCTTTGGTGCATTTTCAATAAATTCAACAGCACAGTTTGCAAAGTTTCATTTCAGATTGGAAAAGCTCGCGTCATATTGGGGAGAATTACAAAAGGACCGAAATGACGCAAGCTTTTAGGGATCTTAAATGATATTCTGCCAAATACCGCTTTAGAATTTTTCGAAAATACTTCAATACTTAAGTAAGTACTTGAACCTACGCAAAAAATAAGCCGAATCACACTTGCATACCTGGGAATTCTCAAAAAGCTTTGAATACATTCGAAAAATTATCCACAATGAAAAACGACAGATTCACACATAAAGTTATATAAGAAATTAACCACTCAAATACTCCGTTTTATGAACTTCGAGGTATTCTCACTACCCTTATTAATTCCTCACTATGGGCCCAGACGGTGAACCCAGAGCTAGCGCAATATCGTTGAATATCTATTGAAGAAGAAAATTCGAATCAAGATGAATGATCGAATGACTTATTTTCAGAAGTCGAACGGCTCGAATTTAGATGACTAAAGCTTCAAGATGCTTAAGATTACTTCTTCTTTCTTAGCGTTTCAAGTTTATTGCTTGCTCTCAACTTAGTGTTCTAAAGGCACTTCCACAGTTATTAATTGAGAGCGTTCGATGCCAGGTACCATTTTTGCATGAGTATGATTGTGTGGCAAGTACAATCATACCCTATGCCCAGGGAGAAATTTTTCCTTAACGAAAAATTCCTAGACCAGACCAGGAATCGAACCCAGTCACCTCCAGCATGGTTTTGCTTTGTAGCCGCACCTTTGTCGACTGAGCTAAGGGAGGACCCAATGATTACTTCTGACCAATGGTTGTTGGAAGGTCGTCAACAAAGAAAAACCAGATCCTGCTCTTGACGATTGGGACGAGAAGAACGAACAAGCTATGGCGACAATCGGTTTGGCCGTGGAAGACAATCACCGTGTCCACATTAGGAAAACTGGTAGAATTTGGAAAATTTCCATGTGAAGCGGGCTCTCAGTACCAAGGTCTCCTTCATGCGTAGAATCTTTGCGTTACGACTGGAGAATAATGGCGACATGGAGGCCCATATCGGACGATTAGTAGATCTTTTTGACAAATTGAACGAACTTCAACCCGGCAAGGTGCTGTATGAATTCTGGCTCGTGGCAATCATGTTCAGCAGCCTTTCCGAGGAATACGACACATTGGTGACGGCATTGCAGGCAAGACCTGGTTAAGCGGAAACTCATCGAAGAGTGGCAAAATCGAAGAAACCGCGGAACAAACTGGTCCCAAGCTCCCTCAATGTTTCTTCTTCAAGATATCAGGTCATCTGAAAGCAGACTGTGAAAAGTTAAAATCCTGGAAGGAAAATCAAAAGATCAAACCGAAGGTAACTAAGGGAACGTCCATTAATTACGTCACGCAAAAATTGACGTTTGGTTACCCCCCCCCCCCCATGTCACGTTTTTTGTATGGACCTTCCCTAAGGAGAAAGCTAACAATGTTTACCAAGGTAACGAGGGTGAAAATTGGGGATTTTTCGTTGGAGATTCTCAAGACCAAGACGAATGTTGGAAGGAGACATTTCTAGACGCCGATGAAGACTACAGAAAGTACACTACGGTTTACGTTCTACGCAAGAATTCGGAAGTACTGCCAAGGCTGAAGAATCATTTGTTGAAATGACGAAGATGCAGTTTGGCAGAAAACCGAAAATCATTCGCTCGGATCGAGGAGGAGAGTATACTGGCAAAAGTGTGACCGAATATCTCAAGAAGAATGGCATCAAGTATCAGTACACCGCTCCTTACACTCCTCAACCAAATGGAACAGCTGAACGCAAGAACAGAAGCTTAGTCGAAATGGCCAGCTGCGTATTAACCGATGCTGGTCTGCATAACTGTTTTTGGGGAGAAGCAGTGGTTACGGCAAACTATCTACAGAATCGTCTGTCGTCTAGATCAACCGAAGGAACGCTGGTTTGGTAGGAAGCCAAGTCTCAAGCACGTTCGCTTTGCCGAGAGAAGATGTCGTCGTGCTTTTGGAAGTTAACCGTAACGTTACCCGCAATGTGGAGCATTAGTCTCCGCACTCAGGAAGCACAGCAAATACTGCACGGATCTAACTAGATCTGTCTACGCTCGAGCAAACAATGAGTACAAAGAACTGAACGACCATTTGTACAACGGTCATATTGACCAGCTTCAACGACGCCTCAAAAAGAATCTGGATTGCCTTCGAATATGACCAACGGCACTTTGGAAGCTGACTCAATCCCGGGAATCGCAGATCTTTTTCGCTCACACTTCAGCAGTGAAATTCACCGATGAAATTCTCGATTCTGATGATATTGTCGCCGCTGTTAGTAACGTACCTCATCTCACTGCTTCCAGTCCACAGATGTCGGTCACTACCGCCATGGTGGTCGCAGCAGGGAAGCAACTGAAGTCATCAAAAGGCTGCCGTCCTGATGGCATTCCTTCGTTTATGCTCAAACGTTGCCTTGCACCGCTCGCGAAGCCTCTAGCAACGGTTTTCAACCTTTCCTTAACGACAGGCATTTTTTCGTCCTGCTGGAAAGATTCGTTTGTTTTTCCTGTTCACAACAAGGGATGCAAACGAACAGTTTCAAACTATCGTGGAATTGCAGCGTTGAGTGCTACCTCTAAGCTTTTCGAGTTGGTTGTTCTCGATACTCTGTTTCGGAGCTATTCACGCAGCATCTCCTTGGAACAACATGGTTTCATGCCCAAACGATCAACTACTACTAATTTAGTCACCTTTACGTCATTTCTCATACGTGAGATGGAAAAAGGACATCAAATAGACGCTATCTACACTGATCTCTTGGCAGCTTTTGACAAAATCAACCACGAGATTGCACTGGCGAAGTATGCTAGGATAGGTATCGATAATGGGTTCCTGATCTGGCTGCGCTCGTATCTGATTGGTCGGAACACGTCCGTGAAGATCGGTAACTTCATCTCAACACCATTTCCTGTCCCATCCGGTGTCCCTCAAGGCAGCCACCTCGGACCTTTCCTATTTTTACTCTACATGAACGACGTTAATCACAGCTTGACATGCCTCAAACTGTCGTATGCTGACGACCTCAAGCTCTACTTTGTCATAAAGAAGACCACAGATGCCATATTCTTACAGCAACAACTGGAAGTATTCGGATCCTGGTGTCACTTAAATCGAATGTCTTTGAATGTGGCCAAATGCTCAGTCATCTCTTTTGGCCGCAAACGCTCGCTTTTTCAGCATGCCTAATCGCTATTCGGTACCGAGCTGAAGCGTCAACAGTTAAGGACTTAGGAGTAATGTTAGACTCCAAGCTGTCATTTAAGGATCATGTTTCGTACATTGCTTCCAAAACTAATACATTGCTTCCAAAACAATACATTACGGATAAAAGCTATTCAGAAGAAGTTTGTCTACATCGCATTACGACGACTTCCTTGGAGAGACCCCATCAATTTATCTAGTTATGCCGATCGCTGTAAACTTATGAACCTTGCATTGCTGGAAGCGAGGCGTGACGTCGCTTAAGCTTGCTTTGTTGGTGATCTTCTTCAAGGCCACATTGATTGCTCAGCTCTACTTGGTCTTCTAGACATCAGTACTAGAAATCTCCGATCCCACGCATTCCTGTACTTTCGACACTCCAGAACAAATTACGGGCGGAACGAACCGATCAAAAGTATGTGCCGTGTGTTCAACCGTTGCTATCCGTATTTGATTTTAACGTTAGCCGTAAATGTAATAAGAATAGTTTTAAGAGGTTTGTGTGCTAAGTTTGTAGTATCTTTGTATGTGTCAGTTAGAATTATATTGAACGGTCATTGGGGTAAACATCTTACCTGATGACAAATAAACTAAACTAAACTAATGATGATGGTGAAGAAGTTGACTTCGGCGACGAACAGTGGTTCTCGGAAGACGCAAATGCCAGCACATCTAGTGAAGATACGTTTGTTGGATTTGACATGGAGAATGAAGTCGAGCAGTTACGAAGGTCAACCAGGTCTACAAAAGGTAAGACACCTAACAACTATGCTTGCGGCGCCAAAAATGAAGATCAACAGGAGTCACGAAATGTTCAAGAAGCGTTGACATTTTCAGAAAGTAAACATTGGAGAAAAGTGACGACGGAAGAGTTACAGTTCATTGAGTCAAACTAAACTTGTGACCTACCTACAGGAAGGCGTGTGATTGGCTGCATGCGGGTCTACAAGCAAATGCGAGATTCATATGGAAATGTACTGTGGTTCAAGGCGAGGTTGGTTGCTCAAAGTTTCAACTAACGCTACGGTACAGACTATTACTAAGCGTTTGCTCCCGTCGTGCGACAAACAACCTTGCGGATATTGATGAGTGTGGCAGCCAAGCGAAAAAAAAATTATTTTGCGTCAAGACGACATTTCTTCATGGACACCTTGAGGAGGAGATTTTCATGAAGTAACCTCCAGGATTTCGGAAAGGTTTGCCGCTTGAAGAAAAGCTTGTATTGTCCCGTTCCTGGAACCAACAACTTCATGAGGTGCTGGTGACAATAGGTTATCAACAAGGTGAGGCTGATCTTTGCTTATACCTGATGCACGTCAACAGCAAGTAGAGTTACGGTTTTTTTTTTTGGGGAAATGATAAGAACCAAGCAAAAACCCTTGGTCATAGAAAACCCCCAACCGACCATACCGAAGAGAGTCCCCGCTACCCCCCCTAGGAGAGGTTCGGTGCTACTTGGGAATCGACGTAGAGCGTGATGTACTTCAGTCTGCCACGTGCCCAAACATCATCTTTTCATCGGTTTCAAATCAGCGTATGATACAATCGATCGAGACCAGCTACGGCAGATCATACAAGAATATAGTTTTCCAGAAAAACTTGATCAAAGCAACGATGGATCGAGTGATGTGTGTCGTCCGAGTATCAGGGACACTCTCGAGTCCCTTCGAATCTCGGAGAGGGTTACGGCAAGGTGATGGATTGTCGTGTTTAACATTGCATTGCAGGGTGTGATTCGAAGAGCTGGAATAGACACGAGTAGCACGATCTTCAGGAAATCTGTCCATCTATTTGGCCTCGCCGACGAAGTTGATAACGTAGCACGTAACTTGGAGACAATGGCGGAAACGTACATCAGACTTAAGGCTGAAGCTGGTAGGATTGGGCTTGTGATTAATGCGTTGAAAACAAAATACATGAAGGGAAGAGGCTCACGAGAAGACAATGTTAGCCTCCTACCACGAGTTCAGATCGACGGTGATGAAATCGAGGTAGTAGACGCATTCGTGTATCTGGGCTCATTGGTGACAGCCGATAACGACGCCAGCAGAGAAATACAAAGGCGCATTATGGCTGGCAATCGTGCCTACTTTGGACTCCGAAAGACGCTAAGATCGAACAAAGTTCGCCGAACTACAAAGTTGACCATCTACAAGACATTAATTAGACTGGTAGTTCTCTCCGGCCACGAAACATGGACATTGCTAGTGGAGAACCAACGCGCCCTTGGTGTCTTTGAACGGAAGGTGCTGCGTACGATCTACGGTGGAGTGCAGAGGGAAACGGAACGGAACCACGAATTGCATCAGTTGCTGGGAGAACCTCCCATCGTACACATAGCAAAAATCGGTCGACTACGATGGGCTGGGCATGTCGTAAGAATATCGGACGACAGCCCTGTGAAAATGGTTCTCGGAAACGAACCGACGGGTACAAGAAGAAGAGGCGCGCAACGAGCAAGGTGGATCGATCAAGTAGAAGGTGACCTGCGGACCCTCCGCGGACAGCCAGGGTGGCGAAGTACAGCCATGGACCGATTACAATGGAGACAACTTTTGTGTACATCAGAACACACCGGCCTTGGTCTGATTGGTAAGGTAAGTAAGTACTTAAGTCTGCAAGCCTTCACGATGCGAAACCATCAAAAATTTACTGGACCCTGGTTACGAAAAACATGGTGGCGATGAACAACCTCTCGCGGACTAATCAACTATATCAAAAGGACAACTTTAATGTGTAGCGGATAATTATAGAACAGACATTTCGACATCAATATCGATATTAAGTCGGAGAACAGCTAGTCCATCGCAGCAGGATTATAACGAACTGAAGAAGGTTTTCCGTTATCTGAAAGGGACTTGTGACTAGAAACTTTCAATTGGAAAACCCAACATGCTACACTTTAATTCACATGAGAACTCAAAAACAAGTTGACTGTCACTGTGTACATCACTCTAGAGGCGTTGTTTATAGTAAGAGACACGCAGAGTGTGAATCACAAAGTACCAATCGAACTGTCAAGAGGAGTACCAAACGAGCAAAGTTAGTAAACATTATAGTTTTGCTGTATAGTACATGAGGTGTATTATTGTAATTACCCGAAAAAAATATTCTCATAGGTTTACAATTACATGTATTGTAAGCATACAATAGAATCTATAGTTTGTACAATCAACAGTATTGTTCACAACGATAAGATGATAATAGCATTTATTGTTTCGGCAATAGAATCTAATGTAAATTGAGACATCGAAAATAGAAAAGGGAGGTTGTTATGTATCTTAACTATAGAAAAAATCATTTTTTCCGAACAAATTTGAGTCAATAACTATTGTCAATAACTAATTGTATTGTTTCTCAATTGTTGAAAATCTTAGCATATGGAGTGAATTGTAATTCTATTGTAAAGACAATATGCATTTTTCACTTATCTGATTCATGAACAATAAGATTTATGGTTGGAAATAGATTTTAATGTTAGTTTATAACATTGTATTGTAATTGTATGATTATTTTTATCCGGGTAGCCTGATCTTTTATGAGAAATGTATCTGATGCTTTGAAACTTACGTGTTATGCTTTTTTATATCAACATCAACATCAACATCAACATTTATTCATCCTAAATAAAAAGTCAAATTATAAAATCCTGTGTGCTTTGCGTAAGACTTAGTGAATGTAATCGATTCCCCATCAAAATGGAGCTGATCCTATGCACCCGGAAGAGTTTTTCTGCATCAGATAAGGAAGCTTGCTGAGGTCGTTTTATTTTATCGAAAATATATCATAATTATATACACGCCACGATTGATTCAAAACAGAAAAAGTCATTTGAAATAATCGCCAAATCAAATTACAAAATATTCATTAGAACCCGGGGGACCTGTTTGAAATACTTTCGCTCTATCTGCCTCTTAAAAAAAGTCTAGTCACAACGTACATTACTTTTTTTCTCGTGCGTTTTGAGCATCCCCAATTCTACTGTGAAGCAGATGAAATGTAAACAAACGCGTGTGAATCGGTTCAACACTGCACCGCCCGAGCCTGCGAATAGTCTAATAAAGAGTAGAATAAGTGGAAACACGGTTGCAGCTTACGAAAAACGAATGTACCTACGGTAGTAGTGTTGTTCATAAATACAAAAGTTTAATATTAAATTGGATGGCAACCTGCACAGGAGAAAAGTAGGGTAATCAATGTGTTTTGGACCCTGTGTTCATCTCATGGAAGTATCCAAAATAAGGCGAAATAACGCAGCGTCCAAAAGACATTGATTCCCGCTCTATGGTAGAGATGGCGGTTTCGTTGAACTTTCTTTTCTTTTTTTTCAATTTTGCATAAAACGAGACGAAGCTTTACACTATAGGGGACGCTGAATAGCTTATGCTAATTGCTTTGTAGCCTTATGTAATTGAATTGGGACAGCAGCGCGACATCGTCATTCTTCATCGTTGTCAGTTCTTGCACCTTCTGCACACTGCTATTCGCTTGCAGAAAGAAGCTTGACTATCGTAAGTAAGAGAGGAAGTGGGCCAACACGTGTACCGAAAGGCATGTAGGTACACATTCATTGATGTATAAGAGAGTGTGCAGAAAGGAGAAGATAAAAAAAAAATGAGGGGCAGTCGAAAAATGTTTAACAGCACAGTGATAAAGAACGAACGTTTGTCTGTCAAATAACAGCAGTCAGCGATGAGTGTAAAGTAGTGCCTATCTCCTCCGATGGTGATGGCATTTAGTGCGTATGGTCAATGTTTGTATGGTGTATGTGCATTACGGTCGGTCGAAGCGCAGCGCGACTAATTTCGTTCATTCTCCCGTTTTGGAGCGCTGCTGGAGGGAGATACCTATGTTGCTGTTTATTGTTTTACAAATTTCTGCTTCATTCGTGCACGCTTATTTCAATACACGACTCGATCGTGTATGTGATCGTTTTCAGGTTGCTTAAGAAAAATCACTTCAATTTTGATTTGACTTCTTACCAATGGCATTTCCTTACTGTTTATTTCCAGATTAATACTTGACTCGGTAGGCTTTAACAAAGATATTGGATACATGTCCGTAATTGGCATCAGTGGCACCGGAATTGGTAACCGTGACGGATCTTGCATCGTGTGGAAGGAATGATTTTACAGTTATCCTGTGCTGTGCCTTCTACTAAAACAGCAGCAACATCAACAATAATTAGAATAACGACAACAGAAATAATAGACGCACTTGGATTAGCAGCAATACCGCCAGAACTAGTAGCACGAGCGACGTCGTGAAATGACCATCATCCTGTTCTTGGTGGACACGTCGGCGTCCATGTGCCAGAAAGCGCACGTCAATGGCGTCCAGAAAAGTTATCTGGATATTGCAAAGGGTGCGGTGGAGACGTTTCTCAAGTACCGACAGAGGTCACAGGACTGCATGGGCGATCGGTACATGCTGCTGACGTTCGAGGATCCACCGAACAATGTGAAAGCAGGCTGGAAGGAGAACCACGCAACGTTTATGAACGAGTTGAAAAACCTGCAGAGTAATGGGCTCACCTCGATGGGCGAAGCGCTGAAGAATGCGTTTGACTTGCTTAATCTGAACCGGATGCAAAGTGGCATCGACACGTACGGACAGGGGCGGTGTCCGTTCTATTTGGAGCCGTCGGTCATTATCGTGCTGACCGATGGCGGAAAGTATTCGTTCAGGAATGGTGTACATCAGGAGATTATCCTGCCGCTGCACGCTCAAATTCCCGGAACAAAGCTGACGAAGGAACCGTTCCGGTGGGATCAGCGGTTATTTTCGCTTGTACTGCGAATGAGTGGGAACCGTGCGGACGAACGAGTTGACGGAAAGGTCCCGCATGATGAATCGATGATCGAGAAGATGTGTGAGGTAAGTGATGACCTGTGTCGGTTTGATTTGTATTGCAGAAGGGTATGTGTCCCTTGATTCAGCCTAATAAGCAGTGGTCGATTACCTTGTTGATTGTTACTCATTAAGTAGAATTGAGTTGTAAACCAAAATCCATTAGCAAAACGTTTGCTTAGAGGGTCTTAATAAGTCGTTTGATGTTCTGAACCAAGAAAAATTAAATAACTTACTTTTAACTGACGGAAACTTTCGATTTAAGTTTCTCGTTTTTTTTAACCCTTATGTGTTCGACACAAAAACACCTTTAAGTATTCGACAGGGTACCCACCAAATTCAAATGATTGTAATTCTGGCAATTATTGACCGTATTTAATTCTTTTGGCACCGTTAGATCAAAAAACTTTATTCGCTTCGTGCATATTATCGGCATTGTCCGTTTGGATTCATCGGGTTCCCGGAAATCCGGGTTTTCGGGGCTGTTATTTGGTACGGAGACACTTGTTGGGCTCCTCCCTTAGCTCAGTCGGTAAAGGCGCAGCTACAAAGCAACACCATGCTGGAGGTGGCTGGGTTCGATTCCCGGTCTGGTCTAGGAATTTTTCGTTAAGGAACATTTCTCGAGTCCCTGGGCATAGGGTATGATTGTACTTGCCACACAATCATACTAATGCAAAAATGGTACCTGGCATCGAAAGCTCTTAATTAATAACTGTGGAAGTGCATTTAGAACACTAAGTTGAGAGCAAGCAATAAGCTTATTGTGAAAGCAATAAGCTTGAAGTGCTAAAGAAGAACACTTGTTGGGCATATCAATTGAATTTCCGGGAATGGATGTCACAACCTTTGGAATAATTCCTAGAAACTATTTCTATTCCATTGTGGGCCATATGCCGACTTGTCCCAGGAACGGTAATTCTTTAACAGGTTCCCGTGGGGCATCGTGTGGCCATTAACATGTTTTGAAGGAAACCCTGGCATTATGGGTACCAAAATTCATGACATTTCCCCAGTACGCTATTTCTCAAAGTTTTATCTGAAGCTTTGTCCTCAGACCGGTCATTCCGAAACAAGTTCCCGTTTGGTCTCGAATGACCATGAACATATTTTGAAGGAAACCCTGGCAATATGGGTTCCAAAATTCATGAAATTTCTTCAGAAAGCTATTTCGCAACGTTTTTTGGCCCTCTGATAATTTGTCCTCGGAACGGTCATCTCGGAATAGGTTCATGTGGAGCCTCGAGTGGCCATGGACAAAACTAACCACAAAACCTTGAGAAATATCCTACTGGCGAAATTTCATGAATTTTAATACATATATTGCCACTATATATATGGCCACTCTAAGCCCCACAGGAACCTGTTCCGGAATGATCGGTCCGAGGACAAATCATCAAATGGCCACAAAGCATTGAGAAATACCCTACTGGAGAAATGTCATGAATTTTGATACCCATATTGCCAGGGTTTCCTTCTAAATATATTCATAAGTACTCTATAGGCCCATCGGGATCCTGTCACAGAATGGCCATTCCGGGGACAAGTCGGCATATGGCTCACAATGGAATAGAAATAGTTTCTAGGAATTATTCCAAAGATTGTGACATCCATTCCCGGAAATTCAATTGATGTTCCCAAAAAGTATTGCCTGTCTAACTGTCATCACCTCTCCATTTCCAGGTAACCGGTGGCCGATCGTACAAGATCCGCTCCCAGTACGTGCTGAACCAATGCATCGAGAGCCTGGTACAGAAGGTCCTACCGGGAGTGGTGATCCACTTCGATCAATTGCTCACCGCCAACAACGGAGAGAACGGAGGCGGCGGTGCCGATCTGCAGTTCCAGTCCATAAAGCGCATGATCTACGTGCAGAAGCACCCGCAGCAGAAAACCTTCCCCGTCGGATTTTGGCCCATACCGGAACCGTACTGGCCGGATCCAAAGGCGAGCAACCTGCCGCCAAGGGATGCTCATCCGAAAATCAAAATTATCACCCCCTGCTGCGACGAACCGGTGATGCTGAGGAACTTTCCGATCGACAAGTACGAGCTGGAACCGAGTCCGCTGACGCTGCAGATCCTATCCAAGAAGGAAACCAACAAGATATGGCCGCTCATCGTATCGAGTGGGATGCATGGGATCGAGATGCCTTTCGGATTTCTCAAGCCGAGCAGCACAATGACAGTGGTCAACCTGTACGTTCTACCGTACAACTATCAGACGTTTCTGCCGCTGATTAACGATCTGTTCCACAAGTACAACCTAAATCCACCGAACGACTGGATCTACAAGTTTGGCAACTACGTAAAATCAATCCCACAGTACTACTGTCCATTCTTGCGGCGAGCACTAGCGTCGACACCGAATGTACCTTACCAGTTGGTGCAATACATACTGCCGGAGAATTTGGACAGCTATCTGAGTCCAGCGGTGGCAACCTATCTGAAACAGATGAAAAACACCGCCAAGCAGGATCAGGAGAACCTGTGTTTAAGGGTATTCAAGCAGCTGAAGCAACCGAAACCGGCATATCATCAGCTGGAGACGGTGAAGCTCAACCCGGGCCTTCCGCTGAAAAGAGACTTGATATCACACCCGATGTTGAAGGATGCATTCAACAAGGTGCACGCGGATATAGCTAGTTTCGATAACTATACAATTGTGGTTCCAACTGTGATGCGACCGGCTTCGACGAAGAACTATCGGAATCCGTTCGACATCCCCCGGAGGGATTTGATCGACGAGATTGCTCGGATGAGGGAAAACTTCTTCCGTTTGCCAACTAGTGGGATTACGGTGTTCACGAAAGACAGTGGACACTGCTTGCCTATTGCGGACATGGGCAACTATCAGGAGTATTTGAAGAATAAGGAAACACCACTGAGGGAGCTGGAACCAACGAATGTGCGGCAGCACATGTTTGGCAATCCGTACAAAAAGGACAAGAATATGGTAATGGTGGACGAAGCGGATTTGAACGAAATTGCACCGATGAAGGGCGGACGGGGTGAAATGGGAGCAGGTGCATTGAAAAACAGGACCGACCCGAACGCAAGACTGAGCCGAAAGCGAAAAGCGGGACCAATTAGGAAGGATTATATTTTCAAGCGGCGATGTTTCGGATTAAGTTTAAGCGCTTCATCCAGTGTGACGTCGGAAACGAGTTCCCTGGCTGATTTTACCTCCGATGACGATAATTCTTCCGTGGGCAGTATGGGATCGGAGTCGGAACTCGATGACGATCACGAAGATCGATTAGTGGTGGACTTTGAGTTCCCCAACGATAAAGATGAGGAGAATCTGTTGAATGCGGACGTACGAAAGTTCATCGAGGGGCCGGACGAAGGCGGAAGCATTGGCGCTGGTCCACCCCTGCCTGATCCCATAAACATCACAGCTCCAGAGTACGCACAACCCGCCCCCATTGCTTCAATATCCTACCATCATCATCACCTGCACCACCACCCGCATCAACTCCATCTGCATCCGGTGGTTGCTCCTCAGTTGAGTGCCGTCATTTCCGGACCAAGTTCAAGCACCAGCTCACCTCTGTGCGTCAGCAACAGTAGTTCTACAAGCACCAGTACCATCAGTTCTATCAGTTTAGCATCCACTAGTGCGTCGTCGTCCAATGATATGAACGATGTGTTGGAAATCTCCAATATCCTTAAGACCTGCCACAATGGTGGCAATAGTTATGCTACACCCGAAGAGCCTCCTCCCGAACCGGAACCTATCAAACCTCATAAACCTCCGAAATCCACCAGCAAGGGAGACCATTCAAACACAAAAGCGGACATCGCTGCTGCCACCATCATCACAAGCACCATCGTCGCCACCACCACGACGCCCACCGGAAGTGAGCGGATTCTCCTAAATGGTGGAGACCATTTCCCACCAACGACGATATCCTCTAAACCGTCAGCACCTGCGGTGCGGAAAGCCCCTCGTCCTCTAACGGAAGCCGAACGGGAGCGGATACGGGAAGACAACTACGAAACCCGTACGATCGTGTTTAAGGACATCCGACGGCCCGGACGTAATTACTCTCAACTGCTGGAGCACCTCAACCTCATCAAAGGCGACCTTCAGATTAAGCAAGAGTTTATTGAAATGTGTGTTAACGAGTCGTTGAGGTTTCGACGGCGGAAGATGGCTGATAGTATCCAAGAGTGGTGGGATGGGCAGCTGGAAGCGATGAAACAGGAAGAAAAGCTACTGCAAAAACAGCAGCAGCAGCAGCAACAACAGCAAGTGAAGGTTAACTGCGTTAACAATAGTGGTTATGCGAATCACCAATCGGTACGGCATTCGCGGCTGCAAGCCGGCAGTGGTAATAGTTCTAGTAATAGTAGTACCAACATAAGCAGTAGCAGCAGTAGTAGCAGTAGTAAAAGCAGTAGTATCCTTTTCTCCCATCAGTCACATCCCCCCAGTAAACACCAGGGGCAGCATAAACATTCGAATCATCAGAGCAGTAGCAGTAGGATATGAGAGAGTGCACGTCCCGGGCGTGTTAATTGTAAAAAATAGAACCGTGGGTGAAACGAAGGAGCTAGTTTCGTCTTAGAATTTTATTTTATCATTGTTCAAAGTGTAGTTAAACGAAAGGACTGAGAACAACCGTTTCGGTAAGGAAAATCGAAAGAGAGCGCGAGATGTTTTGGGTTAAGTAGTTCAAGTAGTTGCTGATGTGCTGGGGGTGACTGTTTCCGTCGTGATGTCCGGATGAACGTGCGTGCGAGAGATATGGATGATTTGTTCCACAAAAGTAATTTTGTTAACGTTTTTTTTTCTTATAATTTTAAATTGAAAAAATGATCACGGAATGAAAGTATAAAATCAAATAGAATCACTCTGATGAAAGCAGAAGAAACAAAATGTAGCGGTAAGAATAAGAGAAGTGGTGTACATAGATAAATGTTAAATAAATTGCCTACATGATAAGAATATGACGCGTTTCTGTTTGTGAGGGACCTTTTGTATTGGCCGTGATGACGATCCTAGGCGGAGTTAGAATCACATTTTGTCCTTTCCTGAAAGGTAGGTGTTTACTTTTTCTATGATTTTCTTACTGACAGGTTACTCAAACATCAACGAAAATATACGTTGGGTTCTTCGTCGTACAATACACTCTTACATTGTCTTACATTTAAAAATCTAGACGTCACTAGTGCTTTAAACTCTTTAAATCCACCAAAAGGTCGAAGGAACATGACTAGGGGTCGCATGATCGCTGACTCTCTGCAAGGTCGTATATAATACTGTCCGATCATTGTGGGACAAATTAACTTGAACGTGGCGCTTGGAGCTCTGTTTACAATTTCGCCGTACCAACAACAGCAGCTTTGGATCCATAATTCAAAGAATGTTTAACAGGGTCGCTCCAGTGTTCGACTTCGACGTGTCCAGCCCAACTTAGCGCCGACGATTCTCGAACAATTTATCTGATTCTGAAATTGACTTAATGAACGTCTTTTAGATTTTAGATTAGGTTAAGTTTAGAAAATTTTGGGACATCAAAATGTGGATTGATGCATTTTATGCAAAATAAAGTTATTAAGCCGGTTGTTTTCGAAGACCGTCTCTACTGGTTGCATGGACGTTGTCTGCAATTAGTTTATACATAATAACGGGAACATGCACGACGTTGAGAGTACTATCGTATTATGCCTGGGACAGACATACAACGTACAACCAACAATCAATATGCAACTAGCGATTTGAAATTGGTTCACTGTTGAAGAACCCCTTGGTCCGAAGTACACCTTGAGGCCAGCACCTAACTATACATATTTGCGCCTTTGTTTTGATTTGCTGTGTTATTTTGACAGAATATTTGAGAGTGTGTTCGTGTGAGTTCATTATTAGGGGCGTATTATTAAGCTTGGGACCGATGTGCTAGAACTGACTGAGCCAAGAAAAAAATCGTATTTGTTCGGTCTTAGAGTTAGTCTATGGTCTACTGGTTAGTCTACTGGTCTTAGAGTTAGTCTATGGTATCGCCAGACAACGGTTTATTTATTTATTTATTGAAAACATCGAATCCACACAGGAAGTGTAGATAATCCGAATTTGTAAATCATATCATTTACTTCAAGTTCATGGACTTTGTCGGTGTTATTCATTTGGGTTGGTTTGGCTCTGCATATATAACATGATTTAAAACTATCAAGAAAGGCTACGATTTGCGATCTTCTGAACTGGTTTCTAGTATCATCAGATCCATTGATTACAAGCATTCGTGGTTGGACCAAAAAGCATGAAAAACCTATGTCTGGCAAGGATAAGCAGCTACTAGCAAAAGAAGCGGTTCAAATTGAAAATGGCAATGAAAATATGAATGTTTAATAATAATTGAAATAAAAATCTGTTTAATTATAGTAACATATAATGAATAAAAATATTGACTAAAAATAAAATGTCACCTTCAGCTGAAAATAATGAGTTTGAAAGGTGTGGTTACCATGACAACGCACATTTTTATAATGTTTGAATCATGATATATAGTAAAACTATCGATATTTGTTTTGAGCATAACTCCCCAGCAGACGAACGTGGACGAACAAACTAACCACCACTTGAAAGTTCTTATAATGTACTATTAAATGCAATCAACTCTATCTGCTCCTACCTGCTCCTAAGTGTGGTACAGCCGTCAAAAATACGACGAAAAAAAACGGAAAAAGTTCAATAACTCGCTCCACTGAAATAATGCAGGTATAGTATGTTCTGGAAAGTTTTGTATTTTGATAATTCAAATAACTTTGTAGAACATTATATTGTCCTTAGAATTAAAATCAGAATGTTTCGGTGAAAAATGTGTTTTTGGAGGTTAGTTCTTATAAAACGCTCTCTATCCCCAGTTGGGTGAAACATACGATATATATGTCTTCAGCAAAGTTGTTTGTATTGACTTTTTCTACAATTTTGCTGAAGACATCAACTCTCTATCTTAAAATACTAAAAAAGTTGAATTTTTATCTCACTTTTAGGGGGATTGATCACAAAAAGTATGCCGTCAAAATATGAAGCTTGTCATATCGATCAACTTTGCTAAAGATGCCATTGCTCTAGCTCCACTATTTAGGGAGTTATCAGTTGAGAGCGTTAAAATCGACTTTTTGACCACTGTGGGATGCTCCGGCGTCTGTGATCGAAGCATTTGCCGATGCGGATTGGTCGGATGACAGGCGTTCGCTCACGGTATACGTCTTTCGAGTATGCGGTTCAAGTGTTGGTTCAAGTGTCGGCTGGTTCACCAGGAAGCAGTCGACCATTTTGCTGTCCTCGGAAGTGGAGCTGGTAGCACCGAGCACGGATGTATGTTACGGAATATGGTTAGTGCGTCTGCTGATGGATTTGGCGATTGAAGCGGAGGTTCCGGTCGTGTGATACATAGACAATCAGTTCACGATTCGGGTGGATAAAGAAGAGTGGGATACCGGCCGCTAGCAGCACGTGGATGAAAAGCATCCATTCGTCCGTGAAGAGATTTAGCGGGGGCGTGTGGCAGTTTGTTACATCCCCGCCGGTGAACAGTACACTGAACCCAAACATCCTCCTTTTATCGAATGAATCCTCCGTCGGCTGATATCGAAACATTGAAATCGCATTTTCGAATGATAGATGCAGGCGGAGGACGATTTTCTAAAAACCAGATGATTATCCTTCTATTGTTGAACAACTAATAATACGCGAAGTGAAATGACCTCCCGTTCAAATTTGGATGAACGCTGTATGAAAAATCGTCATCCCAAAGTGGAATGCGTATTGCATTGGAAAAGCCCTATAACGCAAATCATTTGAAATGAGGATGACAAACATTCCATTTTACATCATTCGGTAAAAACCTATCAATCGCTATCAGAACTGGTACCGTCACGAATAAAGGATCGAAACCCGCTCGCTTTCATCGGAGTCACGGTAAAATATTTCCCGACTCCTTAAATGTTTGTGCTCCCGTTGCAATTTTTGCTCAACGGTTGAGGAAGTGTAATGTAAAACAAATTTAAGTCGTTAATTTGCTTCAAATTATTCATAAATCGTTAATAAATCTACACACTTTTGAAACAGACATCATATTGAATTTAGTTGATTGTCATACGAAACATGGATGATCGTCATACGGATCTAACCATAAGACAATCATCCGATTTCCGAATGCTTTTCGTTAAAGGGCGCAATCGAATTACTTTTCAGCCGATCTTGGGATGATGTTTGGGTTCAGTGTACCCCCCCCCCACCCCCCTTTTCCCCCCCCACACACCTTTAATTATCCTTCCCCCCCCTTTCCCCCCCCCACACCCTCCCCCACCCAAAATTTTTCCCCCCCCACCTTCCCCGCAACCTCTCTACTAACTTTCCCTTCCTAGAAAACACTTTCCAACCATTATTAAACCCGAACAACGACCTATCACATTTCCATCTATTCATCACCAAACCTATAGACCTTGAAATGGTTCATTCTACTGAACTTTTGCTTGCATAAGGACTGAAGTACAAACAAACACACACTAGCTCGAGTTGATTATGTGAATAAACGGCACCCGTCAACGGTGCTTTTGTTGGGCTATTAAATATTACTGCCATGTGGCGACAGAAAGTCGGATTATATGTTCCCATGGATTCTTAGCAGCGGATTTGAGAGGCAGTATGGATTGAAGGGATGAATTTATACGTGATGAATTAATAACGTATAGGCATGATGTTTTATATACATTGCTCAGAGCTCTGTTTGGCGCGCTTTAAGAATGTTTTATTTTTGATTACTAACCAAACTATATGGTTTTAGTATTATTGTTTGTTAAGTACTGAATCTTGAGCTATTTTGAATCGATTATGATTTGGCTGCCCAATAAAATCATGCACATTTTGAAACTTACGCTCCGCTGTATTTGAACGATTGCAAATCGGCTCCTGAACAGTATCTTAAAGTTTGAGCATATTTGATAAGAAACTGGCATTGCATACGCCATTTGAAGTTTACATGGAAATTACTATGGAGAAAGCTAACTATTCCTTTGCTGTTTGCTAGCGTTTTCCAAAACCATTCTGAGTTCAAGTTATTTTTCTAGGATTCCAAAAGTAATATGAAAAAGTTATTAATTATTTAAGAGATCAACTAATCTTTTTGTATGATCAACAAGCTGCTCAGTTAGCAACACTATACAGTCAAAATTGGGCTTTGGGGTTCGTTGGGCTATTTTTAAGTGGGCTACGTTTTAATCGGGCGCGGTGAGCTATAGCCTATCGAAATCGGAGTCAAACATTTTCTTTGACAGTGCATTTTTGCGTTCGAGGGGCTCTTGAATATAGAATTTGAATATAGAGAAAAATAATACAAACAAGCCTCGATAACAACAATCAATCGATGTGTCCCTCAATCCATTTTATGCTTTCACAGCTCAGCCCGATTAGCGAAAGGCTTTCACTAAGTGGGCTACGGGCTTATTGCAACGAACAAAAGTTGGCTGTATTGGGCAGTGTGACATAGTAGTCATGTAATTAGTAGTAATCTAAAGACTGTACTCGAAAAAATGAAACACACAAACATGGTCGCCAACAATTCAGTTTTTGTCGGATTTTCTTTAAACTTTCAGGGAATAAACTAAAAATAAACTTGGGTAATGTTTCCATATCATCGTTTTATTGGATCTCCTTTCCATGCTCAACAACCCCTTCGTCCATGACAACAATGATAAGGTTTTGGGAAATAGTGGGGACGACTTCTTTTGATATTTTTGCCCACTGTTTCTTCGAAGCCACGAATACGAACACGAAGGTGTTCTACGAAGTTTGGCCTTCATGATGGCCTTAACATTCTCAGTCGGACGAAGTTCCGGCGAGTTCGGTAAAACTACATTAAAAACTGTTTTGTCTACCAACATTTCCTCTAGGCTTCTTTAAAGCCGAAATTTGTACAAAGTGGCCCACTCTATAGCCGGTTGTTAAAACAAGTTAATAAAATCTTAAGATATTAAGACCATTAAGATATTGAAAATGTTCTAGTGAAAGATGTTATTACAACTTGAGAACCTTCATAAAACCTATTGGCTGCTATGAAAACGAGTATACGACCAAATTGCCTCAGTTGTCAAACTTTACTGTTATATCGTGGTTGTTCTGCTTTGTTCGATTCTCTGCTCTTCTGATTCATTTAGCAGTAAATAATATCTAAGAAAAAAGCTCTAGTGTTGCGGGAAATTTAGTTTGATCCAAAACAAATTGAGTTTTTTTTACAGCGTATCATGCACCAAATCATATGCGCATTTAATTTTATGGTACATATTGGCACGATAAGAGCCGGAAATTTTTGTGCCTTAGAAATTATAGGGGTTCACAACAACAAACACCAAATTAAAACAAATAGATTAACAACATAACATAACAATATGTATAACAAATTAATCATGAATTTCCAGAAAATGGATGGAATTCAATTAGATTATCTAAAAGAATCGTTTTTTTCCACAAACCAGACGGAAACCTCCCCCTTCTTCGCCACATAGCGGATTCGTTGCCTCCCCAGGATCAGCTGTCTTCGGGTTTCTGCCACTGCCGCCTAACCGCCGCTGGGTCTTCTTGAATGAATTCACCATCCGGGACACAATCGAATGATGGAATCCCAGGTGTTTTCCGATCGATCTGTGGAACGCAGTAGGATTTTCCACGACGGCGCACTTAATTTTTTGGCGGATCTGCTCTTGTTCCGAAGCCATCTCGATAACCATTTGACAGATTGTAATGATATTTTGCCAACGTAAACATTACACTCTTAGTCAAACCATCATCCACATGCTAACAAGCCTAAAGCTTACCATTGTGTCTAATTTTTTTCGAGTACAATCTTTATTCTACGTGGCAGAAACACCAATGTTTTTTTTGTTCTCGAAAAAAAACAAAAGACCAAAATTCATTTTAAGTCGGATATTTTTGAAACTCTCAGGCTATGTTTTGGCAAAGTTGGTTTATTCAACCTCTTCTTCTAGGCTAAATGCCTGGACCTTGGACTTCGAATTCTGTCCAGTTAGAATCCAGAATCACTTATTGTGTTGCAGCGGCACGGAAAGTGACCGCTGCAAGAATTCTTTTACAGCGTTTTATTTACCTAGGTGCCCACTTTCTGTGGTATGAATTTCATGGTATTTCGTGCAGTGAGTCAAAAGTTATTCCAGATGGAAGCCGAGAGGAGAGACAAAATTCTTCACACTCACGTTGATAATCCAACGTGGTCCGCAATAAAAATCGCAAAAACGTTGAAAATCACCAAATCAACCGTGTATGATGTGTTCAAACTGGCCGCAGTTCAGGCCCATTGAGAGATTTTGGGCACTCATGAAGCGGAAGCTTAAGAAAAGTGGAAAAACGGCTCGGAACGCGACTCAGATGACCAAAATGTGGAACAAATGTGCCAAGGAAGCTGACTCCGGAGGTGTGCAGCGTTTGATGGGAGGAATAAAAAAGAAAGTGCGAATTTTCATCAGAAACGATGAGAAATGATTTGTATTGATATTTTTTCCTTAATGTACAGTGAATTACCTTTGTTTTGATGTATTAAACTTATTTGTACGTCAATCCGTTACCGAGATACAGGTGATTTATTATTCCGAATTCTAAATGGACATAGCTTTAACGCAGTTTAAGGCATTCTGGAGGCATTCCACCGACAAACCGACATGAAACTCAATCTTCACTTTTGATCAAGAATCCATAACAACCAATTCAAATGTGTAGCGATCCCATCTGTCAAAACTTATAGAATCATTTTATCTATATTAAATTTATTTGTCCAGAATAGCTCTGACTTGAACATTCTTATCATGTTCTAACGCGTGTTCGTGGTTTCAATAAACGATCTCAGCGTACATGAAGATATATGTCAGTAATATGATTTGAACAGAAATATGAGGACATTTTCTATTGTCATTCATGTTGGTTTATCGGTGATCATTCTGCTTTGTATAGTTAACCGTTGATGATGCCGGTTTTTATGTACGGCTTGCTGAATTTGCCGTGCTCACAGATCGCCTGCCACACCAAGTACTTCTTGGCAAATTGGTCGACCTTCTTCTTCCGGAACTTCTCCGATAGCCGGTAGCCACGCCGGTAGACAAACTTTCTCGCACCACTCATTGGATCTCTCCAGGATATCTGTGGTCGAGCCTTCGGTATCACAGGTGGACAACATCTTTTTGATGGTCAGCAGCCGACACTTGCATTCCGTGCTGTCTAGCGATCATTAAATAAAACAAACCGCCGGCCTTGCGTGCATCGGCTGCCACCACTCCTCTGCTCTTGATCACGCACCCACTGCTCTCCGAGAAATCGACTTCTGCGCCCTTCGTCACTAATCTGCTGACCGAAATCAAATTTGACTCCAGTTCGGGTACGTAATAGATATCAGATAGGATAACTACGTGTTCGTTGCCTTGGTTGTCACAGCAGACCAATTTATCGGAACCGATCCCCTTCAAGTGCATTTCGTTACCATCGGTCATGGTTGTTCCCGGACTGTTCTTCAGCTCACCAAACATGAAAGCAAACGGTGACACCTTGTCAATTTTAGCGAAGATCCATTAGACTAGCGAAGTTCGTTGATACGAAAGAGATGGCCTTACATGTCTTCATCGTCCAGATACTCCGCCTTCAGAGTTTCTTCAGCACGGACACTCAGGTTCACATAGTGGTCTTTTGGTGGTGGTTTTCGAGAGCTTGCCACGTTTCACCCACCGCCTTGCAATTTCGGATGAGAGGATGTTGGCTATCGTCAACTAGTAGAGCAATCGAGGCAAGAGTTTTTGCCTCTCCTTCCTTCCATGCATCTGTCAGCGGATCGGGGGAGGCCTCCATGTCATGCTTCTAAAGGTTTTCGAGGATTAGCAGCATCTCGAACTAGAATCTCCAGCTTTTGTAGCATCCGCTTCGAAGCTTCTCGACGCAAAACTTGTTTCTTTCCATTTCTTCTTTTAAATCGATTTTTCAGAATCTTCTACTATAAAAAACGGCCCATAACCTATATAGCTTTTGATCGGATTGATTGACAAAACAACTGTTCTGTTCAAGGTTTGTGAAATACCTATCAAATCAAATTTATATCATGTCAAAGTATAACATATCATGGCCTTCTTGTTCATCAAGCACCTACTCTTCCAAATCCATTGCGCACTTAGTATATTTCTCGGAAACTTTTTCAAACAGACGTATGTCATTTTGTAAACAAAGAGGGGAAGTAAGATTCAAAAGTAAATTTCTCGAAATTCTCAGTACCCTCACATAAAGTAGCATCACAATCATGTAAAGCAATGTTATTCCTTGTGTTGGTGGCCCAAGTTTGCATGAAAGTGCTAAGGGTTTCGAGAAATTTACGTTTGAATCTTACTTCCCCTCTTTGTTTACAAAATGACATACGTCTGTTTGAAAAAGTACCCGAGATTTATCAAGGGGTAGATCGCTCAGCACAATGAGGTGTATACAGGTGGCGAAGAGCAAGGTGTTCGTCGGTATTAGTAACGAAATATGTGTAAATAATCCATGATTTCGGGTAGTGACGTAAAACTCCAAAAACAAGCGAATAATAACAAAGCAATTTTAGCATCCTTTTAGTGCACAAGAAGGCATTTTTCAGCCGAAACCTTTAAAAAACTATACCAATTACTGAAAATAAACTTTCCACCTGGTGATTTGCTGCTGTTGTGAATTGTTGTTTTTGGAGATCTAGGGAAACTGCCCCCATATTAATATCATTGTTCCTATATTCATCCTACGATGAATCAAAGAATTGGGCAGTTGAAGGATCGGTTTCGTTTTCTAATTATGTTTGCTTACGTTAAATAACTACAACAAACATTACTAACTAATCCTTCAACTGCCCAATTGTTTGATTCATCGTAGGATGAATATAGGAACAATGAGATTAATATGCCCCCCCCCCCCCCCCAAATTCCCAAAAACCCCACCACCTCTTTCCACCTTATAGACCTCATTCGCTCAGCCCACTCGCCTCCTGTGCTATTTTATCTTAGTGTGCTTACAAGCGTTGCAATGTTACATGGGTGTTCCCGAATTGTGCCGAAGGTGCCGATGTGTTGACAGTTTAAACTATTATTTGGTTGCTGTGCCTGGCAACCAACAACGCGTATTGGCAAGGTTGCTAGTTTCTTATTTCTTAACGCTCAACTGTCAAAAGTGTGCCTCAGTGTGGCCACACATGTGGTATGTATTGAAAATCGAAGTTCCGCAGTTATGTAACAAATTCATCTAGTGTGTAAAATATCGTGGCTGGCACATTGTTCTGAGCGACTTACCCTTGTTTTATATTTTTTTATTTTATTTACACACCTCCGCTCCCCCCCCCCCCCCCGCCCCCCACCACCTTTTTTTTTTTTTTTTTTCTTTTCTTTTTCCCCCCCCCCCCCCCCCCCCCCCCCCACAACACCCCACCAAAAAAGCCTTCTGGGTGCTTTTCTCTTTTATTTCAGCCCCCCACCCCCCCCATTTTTTTCAACATTTTCTCCCCCCCTAACCCCCTGCGCCGCCCTCCCTCTTTTACCGGCTGGATTCGTGGCAAACGCCATTTTTGCGGGATTGTTGACTGGCATCCTTACAACGTTGTACCCTTCCAGCATAAGCGACTTTCTGGATAAAGGGCTCACTATTGAGTTGTGTCAGCTCATGGTTCATTCTTCTCCACCATGCGCCATTTTCACATACAGCGCCAAAGATGGTCCTAAGCACACATCGTTCGAAAACTGCAAGTGCTTGCAGGTACTTCTCGAGGATTGTCCACGTTTTGTTCCCCTCTAGAGAACAACGGTTCTTATCTGCATCTTTTACACAATTAGTACGGGGGAAAAATTTACCAGACCTCAGTGTTTTGAGGAGCACGACTTCCGGCTGTTATGCGTCTCCTAATTTCTCTGCTGCAGTTGTTATCCGACGACATCAATGATCCGAGGTACATAAAGTCATCCACCACCTCGAACTCCATCTCCATCGACAATCGCACTTCTGCCTGTGCGAGCTCTCTCGCGCTTGGTGCCTCCTGTAAGTAGATACCTAGTTTTCGACGTTTTCACCCTTAATCTAACCTTTTCTACTTCACGTATCAGCCTGATACGTTCTGATAAAACGTTCTTCAGAAAAGGTCCACGTCTGCGAAGCAAACGAATTGACTGGAACTGTTGAAACCAGTGCCCCGCATGTTAAAGCTCTCACGTTTCATGACACTTCCTAGCGCAATGTTGAACAAGAGGCAGGAAAGACCAATGTCCGATCACGCACCCAAATTCACATAGCACTGTACACCAGCCATCGTTGCCTTGATTAGTCTAGTCAGTTTACCGAGAAAACCATTCGCGTCCATAATGTTTAGACATGACGTACATATGACTTCGATTTAGGTGGGCTACGACATAATTAACATGAGCCCGATTATAACGTTGCCCACTTAAAGATAGCCCATCGAGCAAAATTCGAACTCCTATTTTTACCTCCATCTCTCACAATCTTCATCAAATCAAATACACACAACTTCTAATTTTCGGACACCGGGACGCACTCTTTTATCAACGAAGCGCCCATTCTTCTCAAGGCAGGCGAGCCTCCAGAGATCAGTAGACGTCAGTGTTTGAGCCTGCCTTACAGATGTCCGACTACAGGCAAGTAAAATGCAATTTTTAAAATTTTGGTGCGCCTTTCAGCTGTTTTAGTCAATACACCACGTTTGGCCAGATTCTGCAATTTAGACACCCTATTCCTCTCATCGCTGTCGACACTCCGTCACCGACAAACCGACATGAAATTCGAATTCAATTTTTTTTTTATCGAAATCTATGAAGTTCAATTCAAAGCTACAGCGATTCAGCTGTCAAGACCACTTAATTATCTTATCTAGATAAATTTAATTTGTCCATAATAAAGATTGGACTCGGAAAAAATGTGACACTTTGTTTTGGGTGTAACTTTTTATCGCGTAGGTAAAAATTAATGAAATTTTTTGGTAATACTAGCTTAGAGTGTTGTGTTTATGTGTGCAAAATAGCTTATCGCGATCTGTCAAGTAGTTTTTAAGATGCATTTGAAACAAGAAGAGCTACGCCAGCAAATCTTGGGCGCGGTGTTCGATAATCCTGGTCAGTCGCACAGATGGATCGGCAAAAGCAATCCACCATTCCACCGTGTCCCGCGTTGAGAAGATATTCCAGGAGACGAAGACCATCGAGCGGCGTGCTGGAAGCGGCTGAAAACCGAAAACGGAATACCAAGAGAAGGCGCGGAAGGTAAGGCAGTACTTTAAGAATAACCCGAACCTTTCCACCCGAGACGTGGCCAAAAAGGTCAATTCGTCAAAGTGGTTCGTCAAGCAGACCATGAAGCGGGCTGGGCTACGTGTTTTTAAGGTCAGGAAGGCGCCAAACCGGACTGACAAGCAAAACACGGTGGCCATATTGCGTGCGCGGAAGCTGTACCGTGAGTGGCTGGTCAAGCCAGGCTGTCTCGTCATGGACGACGAGACATATATCAAGGCGGACACCAAACAAATCCCCGGCCTCGAGTTTTTTGTCGGTATGTCCCGCATGGAGGTTCCGGAAAAGTCCCGGAAGAGAAAGATGGACAAATTCGCGAAGAATTATCTGTTGTGGCAGGCGATCTGCGAGTGAGGACGGTACAGCAAGCCGTTCGTTACAACCGGCACCATAAATGGGCAGATTTATCGAGAGGAATGCTTGCAGAAGCGCTTGCTCTCACCTCTCACCGTGGTCCCACGCTGTTCTGGCCAGATCTTGCTTCGTGCCATTACGCCAAGCCTGTAATGGATTGGTACGAAGCGAAGGGCGTTAATGTGGTCCCGAAGGAGGCGAACCCGCCAAATACACCAGAATGGGGGAGGAAATTCAATAAATAAATTATGTCAAAACATAGCTAATATATAGTTATTTAATCCCTGAAAATTTGAGAAGTATCCGATTTCAAATGAATTTTTGGTGATCATTTTTGTGTGTCTCATTTTTTCCGAGTCCAGTCTTTAGATCAGACACGAACCATTTCAAAAGTTTTGCACGCATGTGCGTGACTTAAGGGTTAAGGGTCACCCACAATAGATATGCCTTCGTTCCGTTGAAGTAAATTTGAGAGAAAACCTATAGGAAAACTGTAAAATTCAAGCACGTACCCGCAACGTATCAATTGTGGGCCAGCCATTAGCTTAACGTTGTTCGCGAACGTGGATACAGATGTCAAAAATGTAGTTTAGTTAGAAAATTCATGATAATTTCTACTCTCATTCATGTCGGTTTGTCGGTGATTACGTTGTCGGAGAACAGCAGCCGTTTTTACCCCTCTTACACCAAAAGAAGGGTATTAAGATCGCTTGAAAATTCGACTTTTTATCCGAGGCCCAGAGGGCCGAGTGTCATATACCATTCGACTCAGCTCGACGAACTGAGCACATGTTTTTTTTTTTTTTTTTTTGTGTGTGTTTTTTTTTTTATTTTTTTTTTTTTTTTAGACGGGATGGAAAATCTGCAACCAGACACCTGAAGAACTCAGGGTGTGGGGATGAGGGTGCCAACTCCTCGACCCACTAAAAACCCACCCGTGCCTTTAGCCCTGGTCCCTCCCCGGAACCACCTTTCGGTATTACTTCGGGGAGGGGGCTATTGTGCTTGTTAAGCACCCACTATGTCTAACTACTTAGGGCTTTAGTAGTTAGGTGGTCCCTGCGACCTGCCTTTGGTCGTTTCGCCATTTTTGTTGGAGATCAAGGACGATCTGGGAGGCTGCTACGCATACCGCGTCCCAGACGTCCCGGTCTTGACACATCCTCTGGACCAAGTTATCCGGAGTCGTGTCGCGACCGCATACGGCCATCATGCCGGATCTCGCGCCGTCGAAGCGAGGACATGCGAAAAACACATGTTCTGCAGTTTCTTCGACTCCCGCGCACTCACTGCATGCGGAGGACTGTGCATGCCCATATTTATGCAGGTATTGTCTAAAACAGCCGTGGCCAGACAATATCTGCGTTAAGTGGAAGTTCACTTCACCGTGTCGCCTACCGACCCACCCGGTTAATTCCGGGATTAGTCGGTGGGTCCACCGACCTTTGGTGGAGTTGTTCCATTCCCTCTGCCACTTAACCATGGATGCGGCTCTAGTGGTCTTTCGGATACCTCTTGTTCCACGTTGCTCGAAGCACTCTACGTCCTCTTTTATGACGATGCCTATTGGCATCATCCCCGCTAGGACGCAGACCGCGTCGCGTGATACCGTTCGGTATGCACTCACCACTCTTAGGCACATAAGCCTGTGTGTACTCTCGAGCTTATTTGCGTAGCTCTTGGTACTCAAGGCGGTGATCCATGCCGGCCCGCCGTACCTAAGTATGGACAGGGCGACACTGGCCAGGAGTTTACGCTTACTCCCTTGCACCGCCGAGCTATTCGACATCATGCGGGATAATGCCGATATAGCCATAGAGGCTTTCTTGCAAGCGTAATCGACGTGACTGACAAAGGACAGCTTGTCGTCGATCATAACCCCAAGATACCTCAAGAACCTCTTCGATTCTACTGTGCAGTTACCTGCACTAATCGTCGCATGTTGCTCCGATTTTCGATTGTTCACCACCGTGACCTCGGTCTTATGGTGGGCTAGCTCCAATTGCCTGGAGCTCATCCATCTCTCCACAATGCCAATGGAGTGTGAGGCCGTTAACTCGACCTCCTCGATGGATTCACCACATATCTCCAGGGTGATATCGTCTGCGAACCCGACGATCTTTACCCCGCTCGGGAACTCAAGCCGCAGTACCTCGTCGTACATCGTGTTCCATAACACCGGACCCAGGATCGAACCTTGCGGGACGCCTGCGGTGATCTGCACACGTTTCTGGCCTGCCTCTGTATTATGTGTGTGTGTGTGTGTGTGTGTGTGTGTGTGTGTGTGTGTGTGTGTGTGTGTGTGTGTGTGTGTGTGTGTGTGTGTGCGTTACAAATAATGTCACATCGGTTTCTCAGCCATTTGTGAACCGATTTCAGTTCTGTTGACGGCAAATGAAAGCTACAACATTCCCATAGAACGCTATTGATTTTTTTTTATTCGGACATTTCGTTACGAAGATATGAACGAAACAGTACTTGACGGCCTATTATAATAGTAATCAAACAGTTTAGTCTCCGATTACATACTGAGCTATTTGTGTACCGATTTTAGTTTTGTTAGCGCCAAATTAAAGCTTATAAAATCTTCAAATAACTGGTCAAAATTTCATTATGATTGGATAATCCTTCATGGAGATATGACCAAAACAATACCTGAGAGCACATAATTGTGAGATGAAAATATACTCGTTGCAGTTCAAAACCGAACAAGACCACTCACCCCAATCGATGCCGCTTGTATTCTATTGTTCTGCATCTGGTGCGTTGTATAGCACATTCAGCGGACTAGCCACACTATGCGACTCTATAGAATTAGAGTAGGATCGGTTGGCTCGAGTGGTCCGGTTTTGAACTGCAACGAGTATATTCGAAAATTACACAAAGTCTCCATTCACTATAACTACACAATTTTCAACGAACATGTACTTATTAAGCATCTTGAATCCATATCGATAATCAAAATTGACGCTTAGGATTGTGTAATAATTCATTCTATGGACTGATTATATGGAATTTCTAATATTTATGTAATTTTTCCTTTTATATACCTAATATAAACAGGTCGTTAAAGACTATTAATGGCAATATTTTAATCACATCGATGAACAATACGTTCAGGATTGACAAATAATTCATTTTATAAACTGAATGTATGACATATCGAATATTCCTGGTTCTTCCTGGAATTTCTGATGAAAATATGTATACAGTACCATATTGGCCACATTTGAGTTCGTAATTCTGGTGAAGTGTAAGAAGGGTTCAGTCTCACCATCGGTGGATTAATTCAGGTTTTTTTCGCACTACGGCACCAGTTCACCCGGAGGAGGATTGTCCGATTGTTTATTTCGATTAAATCACAAACCGAACACCGTAAACCGTGAAAAATGGCCGACAGTGCAAACAAGCGCAACATCCCGATCAAGCTCGGTGACTTCAGCGTGATCGATACGGAGTTTGCCAGCATCCGCGAGCGGTTCGACTCCGAGATGCGAAAGATGGAGGAGGAGATGTCTAAATTTAGATCGGAACTGATGAACCGCGAGTCCAACTTCTTCGAGACCACCTCGAGGTAAGTGCGAGATGTACTTGTCCCCCCTTCTCCAGGATACAATTGTATTCCAATATATAGGCAGTTTCAGTCAGCAAAATCCTTAAACTTTCGATTTGGTTCCAAAAATTTGCTTCATTTTTTCATAATCACCGGAGTGAAAGTGGCAGAATGAGTGCGCGAGGAATGTGAAATATCGGGAAAATTTTCGGGGTTCTAAAAATAAAATCCAAGTCACTCTTTTTGTGTCTCTGGGGGAAAAACTCTGCTGGTTGGGCTGGCGTTTCTCTTGGCTGGCTACCGAATCGGGGCGATTTTTTTATGCAAATGTACGCGAGATGAGTTATGCCCTCTACTGACTGGCTGACATCTGCGAGCACTTTTGACGAATTTTGCACGACGCCCGGGATGCTGCGAGCGGAAATCGGTTCCCGGTGGTCCGCCACGGGGGAAAGTTTACGGCGGTAGCCGCCATGACGTCATTGAGTGAAAATTGCGACCGGCTAGCGGGTTTGTTTGTTTGAAAATATTTAGCTTGAAATGGACACCAAAGGCAGAAGGGAGTTGGACGCAGGACGCAGGTATGAGTCATGCTGCTAGAGCGGTCTCTCTCTCTCGAGGTCGTCTTTTTTTATGTCTTTGGAAGCATGTGGAGTTGTGTTTTCCGCTCCAATGTAGGGGCATTGCACGTGTGGATTAAAACAATTGGAGCTTTGTTTTGACGCTTCGGGTTGTGTCATTGCGTGTGTTTATCGATGATGCGAGCCTAGATTGCGCGTTGTGAATGGGTTTGTTATCTTGATTAAGTGGGTATAATTAAGTTGCACTTGGGTTGAAAAGTGGCACCACAATGGAGTTGCGTTCCACTTAAATGTGCACGGGTGTGTGTTATCGTTTATTTACAGGGTGGATTAAATTTTCTACTCTGGCTATGAATAGGGCGTTTATGCTCGGCTTTGATAAACGAAATTGTTTTCGAGTAAAGAATTATATATTTGCTCAGTTCTTGTTGTAATTTCACTACAGATTTATTGTGAGAGCACAGTGGTTCTGTAGATTTCTGAATGCAACTGAAAATGTATAATTCTTCGAACCACGACTAAAATCAGTGACGAATATTTTGTCGTAGCACTACGAAACTCTTTTATTAGATCTGTTTGTCAATAAAATTTCATAACACTTCATAAAATAATTTAAAAGTGTTTCAATTTATGCAAAAAAAAGAAATAGTTTTGAGTAATTAGTAAAATTAGGAACATGGTGTTAGGACTTTTAATTTGTTCGGAAATAAGTCACAACATGATCAATGATTTGATGTCTTTAGCAGACAAGACATCTTGTGGTCTGTGCAAATGGAAAATGCTAATCTATCGGATTTTCATCAACTTCGTCAACATAATTATCTAATTCTATATCGATTTATGTTCAAATAATTAGATTCGTGGGGTTACTTCATGTTTGACATGAGCACCAACTGTCAAAAGCGGATTTAACCCGGTGTTTAACCTCAAAACGGTTTACCTGCACGTGTTCCTCTGGTGGTTTACTAGCCGAAAATAAAATTGGCTTACAGGTAGCGAGTTCTAATCCAATTTGGATACTTGAGCCTTTAAATGATGGATATATTTTCCAGTTAAAAAACAGCATGGGTTCGGAAAACCTACCCTAACTGATAAATGTTTTTGGATCCCAATTTTGACAATCTAAATCTCTGACACTTATTGTCGGATTTTCACATTGTAGGCTGTATGCGTTTAGAGCTTTTGAGCAGGTTGGGTTATTTACTTTCAATTGATTTAATTCATAATGCTTTGGCAGTCCCGCCTATTTCGTTTAATACTTGCAGACTTCCTCAGTACTTCGTACTGTACTGAGTACACTGTTCTACGCATATGTGTCAAATGATATGCAATGATAACGAAATTAACAGGAAATAACTCAAGCCACTCAAAAGCCCTTCATAGGGGATTTCGTTAAGGGGTTCGACCAAAATTAAAAGATAAATTTTTAGGAAACGAATGATTTTTGTGAAGAATTTTATCAGCTACGTTTGTTGTGCAATCCAGGTTATTATTAAGATTCGCTTTTACATATTCGGGAATGGAGTTGTGAAGGATTTTGTTTTCATTGCTTTCGTTTGTTACAGAATGAAGCTTTTTCCAATAACCAAGAGACGATTGTTCGACCTCCTCCGGAAGTCGGCGAAGCTTTCCAGTGATAAGCAGAAAATTCACTTGAATGAGCATTTTTTCAAAATTTTCCCCCAACCTCTACCCCCCCCAATTTTCTTTCTCCTATTTTTAACTGGGATAAATGTGGTAAGACTCATTCCGTGTTTTGACGTAGGACTACGTCTGTGTTTTCAATACTGGGGTACACGTTCGAATTACGAAAATTTGGAGCGTCACGAAAAATATATAGGTTTTGAACGTTAATAACTAAGTCATTTCACGATCGATTTACAAAATGTTTTCACCAATCGATCGGGACATTTTCTACGCTTCGATTCTTATATTTAAATCTATTGATTTATAACATTCAACTATTGAAATTAACGCAAATTTAAGGTAATGTCTTATAATGTCGATTTTTTCAGAGTAAATTTACCAAATACACAGTACTTTTCTAGCACAGATTTCATATTTAAGTAACGAACGTCTCCTAGGCAGCCATGAATGTTATATAACGGGTACACCTTCGCATTTTGAATTAGTTTTTCGGTGGTCGTGGAGCTGTGCAGAGTAGGATCTGCAGTTGGATCGTAGCCGGCAGCAGCACTGGCGAGCAGTCGTTGCCCAGAGAGGCGTTGGTGCAGTTGGCTATTGTTGCCGATGCTCCCGTCAACCTCGCTGCGAGAAACATGGCTGCTGAAGCCAACGAGTTGGCGGGAAAAAGCCACCCGTGACAAAGAGACAAGAATCAACTATCCCACGTCACCTGCAGATGGCCACCCGCAACGACGAGTAGCTGAATACCAAGAAGAAAGCCCAAGTTCAATCGCGAACCATGTTTCTACCCCGTCAACTAAATCCGTCCTTTTCAGGACGACCAAATCAGTTTGCCAACTAAAGAGTTTGTTTGGTGAAAATTTTCTCTTGTGCTGTTTCAAATTAATTTCAATCACCGCGCCCCGGCTGAACATAGCATTAATTAAACGCCGCTTCCCGGAGTAAATGACAAAGAACGTTGAACAACCAACGAACGAAATTCTAGAACGGATAATTCGAACCGAACTGCGACACTTCAGGCCGACCATGTGGTTGAGTTCGTTGTAGTTCCTAGTTGTGCATAGCGGATTAGTTGCTGGTGATAGCAAGTAATTAAGGCATATTTCTGTTAAGAAAATCATCCGTCTAGCGTGCAGTAATTAAAACTAATTATTGTGGCGCAATAACTGAATTTCGTCCCCTTTGGTGCAATTTGTATCACATTGCCTTCGTTGGTACCGCCTTCTTTCGTGCACTAGCATCCGACCCCTTTACCTCATAGCTCTTAGCAGAACATTTTGATTCAGTTTTACGACAGTCGTTAAGCTGTGCAGTGGTCTTAGGATCGCAGTTGGCGGCGGCGAGCAGTCGTTGCCCAGAGAGGCGTTGTTGCAGTTGGCTGTTGTTGCCGATGCTCCCGTCAACCTCGCTGTGAGAAACATGGCTGCTGAAGCCTACAATTTGGCGGGAAAAAGCCGCCCGTGACAACGAGACAAGAATCAATCATCCCACGAGATGAACCAAGAAAGAAAGCCCAAGTTCAATCGCGAACTGTTTCTCCCCCGTCAACTAAATCCGTCCTTTTCAGGACGACCAAATTAATTTTCCAATTAAAGAGTTTATTTGGTTAAAATTTTCTCTTGTGCTGTTTGAAATTTCCATTACCGCGCCCCGGCTGAACATGGCATTGCTTTAAAAGCCGCGTCCCGGAGTAAATGGCTAAGCGCGTTGAACAACCAATGAACCAACAGATCCATAACTATCTTCTACGCGTTAGAGATAGTGGCCCTCTCAACCATCGTAGAAAATACAACCGGGGCCGTATCATAATTAAGAGCCACCAAATGCTTTCTAAAGAGTGTACAATAGAATTTTCTTGGCCCTTTTCAAGACTGACTTAAATCAATTAGCGGATGGCCCTGACGTGTATGGGAATTCGATTGCTGCGTAGTCCTACGTCAACTTTGCGTACAACCCCATTGGGCTGTCCCTTATAGTTTTTTTTTTTCCTTACCTGTTGGTTGAATGGTGGTTTCTTTGCTCCGACAGTGCGAAAGTAAATAAGCGATTACGAATTGTTCGTCCTTCGAAATCATTCGAGGCTTCGACCACACGTTCCAAAATTCGAAAAACTGAACCACCACCAGAAAAATACTCCTCCGTTGAACTTTTGTATGCCGCTTCTACGCTATTGAGATCGGAAGGAGACGAGCAGGTTGCAAAGTTACTTCTAATGGTATGCGATTGTTTGCACAAGGTCCGAAGCAAGCACCTTTCCTGCCAAACTAAGCCCAGAGAAGAGGGTGTCTTTGATCATCGAAGCGGATCTCAGTAGAACTCAGTATCTTCTTGTGAGATCGGTTGCGAAAAATCACCACGCTGATGTATTTCCGTCTTACGACGCAATCCTTAAAGCTAAACAAATAGCATACCCTACACCGAAATCCATCAAAGTAACCGGAACAAGCGCAGAAGTGAAACATCAAGATCTTCTGGATCTGAATACATCCAGAATTGTGCAGGCTTTAGATAACGAAGGATTACTAAATGATTTAACTTAAACAGATCTTGAACTATCCCATTAGTGGGGATGTGATGGAAGCGGTAATCATCCTGAATATAAACATAAATCTTTGGCGAATTTCAGGGGGAGGACTCTAAGAGGACTCTTGCTTACCGCTATAGTGCCGTTACAATCGAAACTTTGCGATACAGCAGAATCTCCCATCATATGGACAAATCCTTCGCCATGCTCAACTCGATACTGCCAGCCGCTTCGAGTGCAATTTGTCAAAGAGACGAAAGAAACTTTGAAAGAAGAAGATGAATGTTTTGCAGATCAAATTGATGTCTTGAAGCCATCTACCGTTGTTGCAGAAAATGGAAAATCATTGAGAATTCACCACCGACTCTCCATGACGATGATATACGAGAAATCAAGGAATATACTTACAGATACTTCTTCGCTGGCAACTTGTTGTGCACATGGCCACACCAACAGCGATGTCTACCAGTTCTGTTATAGAGCGATCAGTAAATAGGGATGTTTTCAAATGTGGCATATCCGTTCTTTACGCACGCATACGTTTCATGGAATGTGTTTTACACGTGTCGTACAAAGTGGCAATACCTTGATAAATAATTACCTTAAACGAACGATATAACAAATCTTTCCACCGTTTCTTTAAAAGTTTAGATGATACCCCAAATAGGTCGTTAAGAAAAACAACCATACGAAATTTATTAGGTTAATGAAATGGAGTGCTAATAAATCGACGGATAAGGATAGAAAAACTCAAATTCAAAATTGATTAAGAACAGAATTAGGATTGTTGGTGGATGTCGTCAAACAAGGTTGGGGCTCAACGAACGATGGAAATACCGCTCGAAAGTTCTTTGGCAACCCTGCCGCAGTATCAGCTATCACAGGATTCGATCGCGATTTAATTGAACGATTTGCAATTATCTTAACGACGCTGGCATCTGGCTGTGAAATTTAAATCAATAAATTTAGGTTGTACGCGCCCAAATGTTGAAAAAAAAGATCCATGGTACTACATGCCTGCATATGTGCACTTCATCTTGATTCATGGAACTGACGTGATGACGTCATTGGAGTTACCCATGGCAGTTTATTCTAAGGAAGCCTTGAAGGCGCGGAACAAAAATATTCGTTCTTTTCGAGAATATACAGGACCTGGTAAATTTCCAAAGAAGCTACAATGACGGACTTGTTTAACAGGTTGTTGTTGACCGGAGACGTAGTATTTTCTTCTTACAGATCAATGAAACAAAAGAAACACGGGGAACTTCCAGAGAATGTGCACCGTCTTTTGAAGTGATTCCTGGTAAATTTCGTTTATATTCGATTGATTTCACCAATAAATACAAATTATTGCCACCATTATTATTCGGCATAATTTGAAAGTATTTCTTACATGTATGGCAAACCTCAATGCAATTTATAAAACCTCTGTTTTTACTCATCTACGAGTGCCTCTAGGATATCTTAACTCAGCCAATAAAACACGCTACAGGCTGCTCATTCACAACTGGAGCGTCCGGCGCTCGCGCACTGCTTTAGTTCGGAGCAGTTTTGCTGGTTTAGATTAGGGTGTCCCTTAAAATTAGTTTTTTTCATTCTAACTTATTAGTTTCAAATGTTAGGAAAAAATAATCTTCAGACGAAGTGTGGAAACCGTTATGATGCATGTTTTTGCTGAACTAAGTGTTTGGGTATATTTTATGGTTCAAAAGTTAGGAATAATTTTAACGAAGAACATGTCCGATTATAAGCAGTAGTCGCTCGTGTGCCCCAGGAGTACCCGTGCTCAGTAATATAGCATTATGTTCCTTGATACGCATTAAAACAAGAATTTGATAGTTTTCTGACCAATTTTCGCCTGAACAATCATTAGCTCGAAAAGAAAAAAACGCATGGTTTTAGTTAAAATTACCCCTAACGTTCTCTATGTTTTGTCGGAAGACCACTTTTACTCATAAAACTAAGAATGAAAAAAAATCATTTTTTTTAGAGGCACCCTGATTTAAAGCAAAAAAATAGCTGTATCATGGTCGAATGAAGAGCTAGGAAAATTGTGTCTTCAGCAAAGTTATTTATTTTGTTGCGGGACTTCAACCTATTGGTCATTCGTTCCAAGCAATTCGCGAAGGTGTACCCATTATATATCGTTCACTGCTGCACATGAGACCTTCCTTACTCACATTTGAAATCTGTGGTAGGAAAAACCTTTTTTGACGTAGGACTTACGTCTCTCTTTTCTATTCCTGTATAGGGGCGCCGTTCTAAAATTTCTAAAATCGCAAGCGTTACGCGGGTTTGGAGACTTTGAGCGATAATATCTCCTCTCTGGCCCACAGAAATTTTACGATAAGTATTTCATTCGCAAGGTAGAACTTCAAAGCTGAGCCCATGTTGCAAACTTAATTCATAACGTTTGTTTAAACTAATTAAAATGTACTTAAAAGAAAAAGGACTAAACGCACAAAGCTATTGGTCGAAAATGACATCATGTTTGCGCCTCGCTCTGATTGGTTCATACTGCCACAGTTACCGTGCCAGCGATTATCGAACATGTGGGGACGACCGACCAATCATCAGTTCTCGCTGTGCATCCGCATGCGACAGACGTGTTTGCGGAGCACGTTGGTAGAAAATGCCGCCCGTGAACACAAGAAGACCAGACCAAGAAGAATCATCCACGTCACCTGCAGCTGGCCATCCGCAACGACGAGGAGCGGAATAAACTTTCCCCCGGTTTGACCAATGAATGATGGTGTCCTGCAGCCCGAGAAGACTGAAAAAAATTTCAATCGCGGACCATGTTATCAACTAAAATCCGTCCTTTTCAGGACGATCAAATCAAGTTGCCAACTAAAGAGTATGAGCTCATCGAAATTTTCATTACCACGCACCGGTTCAATATGGCGTTGAAAAAGCCGCGTCCGGGAGAAAATGGCCAAATCAATCGCCCACATCATCTTCGTGGTCAAGTGGTTAGCGGCGTCGCCCGTCGTTCAAGCGGTTGTTGTTATGAAGTTGGGGGTTCGATTCCCGCTCCAGCCAGTGGACCTTTTTGCTAAACGAAAATGTTCAAACTGGTCTACTTGGTGTTAGGTTAAGTTTTTCGTAATTCACTCTACACCCAAACTAAAAAAGTAAGATTGTAATACAATTTCGCCTGATTTTGTTCCATTCCTGCTATTGATCGTAACTTGGATGAAAAATCTAACATTAGTTGTGGGCAAAAGAGTAGCAGCAATTCGCATTGAAAAATTGAACGTGTGCGTGAGGTTGTGCGCAGTGATATTTAATTGATGAGTAAGAGATGAGTGTTCGGAAGTCCGGTGGCTCACAAAAACTAAATATTCTATATATGAGAGCGGGATACGAACCGCGACTGTCAGCGCGGCGGCTCTTGCTGGCAACCATTAAGCCACTTTGACAAACAAAGAGAAGTGAAATAGAAACCCTACAGTTAGGTCACTTGGCGAGGAATTCAGGGTACAGCAATTAAGCAAATGGACATATTTTCCACCAAGCCATGTGCAACTTGTCGCTAACTAGCATGGCATTGTTTATTTCATAAAACGATGTGTCGATGATCAGTGAGAACAAAAATAGAACACTTCACGGCGGCAATACAGCAGTAGCCAATAGCGTTGCGGCATTTTGTGATACCGACTCATCCATATTGTATATTGTTGGTGAACACAATATGTTGGTGATGATTGAATAAGGAGCCTACAGCGAAAAAATTGTTTCGAGCTATTTTTGCTTGCCAGTCGCTTGCACACACTTCCATGGCTTCATTTGTACCATAAAACGCTTTGTGGATCAAAATGGGCAAAATTGCCTTTTCTGAATCATGAGGATATGATAGCAAAAACTGCAATTGCATTTTTATTGCCACCTTCTCAACTTGTGGGTGTATGTTCATTGTTCAGTCTGTACAATCTATAGTTGAAGATGGTGTAAATGCCGATTTTTATCGTAATATTACGTGCTGCCAAACACTCAGGCCGTCCTGCAGCTCAAGAAGACAGATAACTATCATTAACAGTCAATTCGAGCCGAACTGCAGTTTCTATAAATTTTCGTGGAGAACCAATAGCGGAAGAAGAACCGGAGCCTCACACACCAATAGCATAGGGTTTCATGGTTCTTTAGACTGAATAAAATATAGTAGAAATTTATCAATTCGATGGCATTAATTTCTTCACATCAACAAGCAGTCCTACGTCAACTTTGCAGTTATGTCACTGACATAACTCACCCTTTTTTAAATGACCGTGCGTTTCGTAGTTGCTACTCTGATCAAAACTAGTGTAATTGAACAGAGAACCACATAGATGGAGCTTGGGAGTAGCTTTACATCTTCAATGCACAAGTTTACTAGTTCATTCTATTTATAGATCAGTACCGGCGCCGGCCACGTCCTCATCGTCTTAGTAAGGCAGGTTATTTTTAGATCATGGATTCACTGTGGCAAGTGATGCGATCAATGAAAGCGCAGTAAACTGTCCTTTTTTTAAATTTTAAATCTAGTGGTGATGGAAAGAGGCAAGTGATAAATGGCAAGGAAGGGGACGGGCCTGGGATTGGACTCCCGACCATCTGCTCAGTAAGCAGAACGAGTAACCACTGAGCTACCCAGCCACGTCGACATTTTAAATCTGTGATAGGAAAATACTGTGCATTTAGTAAATTTAGTCTGCAAAACATCATATTTTACTTGCGTTTTGTTCAATAGTTTGAACCCGCATATTCACAAACCATTGCTGGACCTTATTTCTAATTGTTGACGACCATTTACGTTATTGTTACGACATTTACCCTTATAATTGACAACTATAAACTAACAATATCTCAGATGGTAAAAGGCCAAATAACTATATGCTGAATAGGCGGTTAAGTTAGGTTACCATATAAAATTGGCTATTTTCACGAACAAAATTTTTCCTGTACTCTATGCCAAAAAGTTGGTATTTAATCCAGACCACGTGCAGACAATAAGAAACCTTTCAATGGCAATATGGCAAACATTAACAATATGTGTTAATGTAGAGGTTGTATGGTGAAAACGAGATTAAGCTATTGGATAACAATAACATAAAATGTGATGATATATCTTACATTCGAAATATAGTTATGACTATATAGCAATTTTTTTTCGTTATGCGGGAAATTGTTGAAGGGTAATTTTTGATAACTGAATTGATACGCGGAAAATTTCCAACCGATTGATGTAGACATCTTGAAATTATATTTAGCATTGATTGAGGTATTAGCGTTTAATTTGTTTCAATATTTCATGACGCCCGCTATTTTTAGATTTTCATTTGACACCCTACCATTGCTGTAAGACATCCAAATAATCAGTTTTCTGAATTTTTTTTTCTGTCTGACTAAGGCTGTGAACTATTTAGCGAGTTAAAGCGTCTGTGTTCCAAACGTAGAAAACAAAACAAATTTACACCTAAAGTTGATAAATGTTTTTTTTTTAACTAGCCGTGCTATTCTATTTTTGATAGACAAGTAAATAGTTTAGACTAACATTTTCCTAAAAACAATCGATCAACCACAGAGAGATTTTTGAAAATATTAATTTATTTTCGAACTGTCAAGTTTAATAGCGAAATCGTTTTTGATCCAGTTTCAATTAAAACTCAATTTCAATTTGACAGAATTGGATCTGTCTGTCAGTTTGTCCCACTGACTTACAGTTCGGTTTCGCATGCACTTGGTTTGAATCAGTTTCAAACGAATTCGAGATAAAGGGTGTACCGTTTAAAATCCGCACACACAAAATTCATTCTCAAAATTCGAGTTTTTATCCGATCAACACCAAATTTTCAGGGAGTAAAAGAAACAATTAAAGTTAATGTTGGCATGATTCATTTAATTTATTTCGCCTTTATATCCGAATGCGTGAACCTTGGCCTTAGCCCCAGCCATAAGGCTCTACACGACCTCAGAATCGACAGTTTTTTTTGCATATTAACCCATGCTTTCTTCATTTCTTCTACATGCTTCACCACTTTAGTTCGTTTTCGAAGGTGCTCCTTCATAACGGCCCAGTATTTTTCTATTGATCGCAGTTTCGAAGTGTTTGGGGGTTCAGATTTTTCGGCAACGAAATCGAAATCATTCGCCTAATACCACTCTAGCACGTCCTTCGTGTAGTGGCATGATGTCAAATCCGGCCAGAAGATCGTTGGACCGCCGTGAGTCTTCAGGAGAGAGAGAAGCCGCTTTTGGAGACACTCTTCCAAATACACCTGTCCACTCATGGTGCTTGCGGTAGCGAAAGGTGTACTCCGCTTTCCGCAAGTACAAATCGCTTGCCAAATTAAGAACTTCTTGGTGAACTTCGACATCTTCTGTGTCTGGAGGTTTTCGGGAATATCACATTTATCCTTGGCAGTCACATACAGATTTCCTGGAATCTGGTTGAAGTCCGCCTTCACATATGTCTCGTCATGCGTTACGCTGCAGTGTGATTTCGTTAACATCTGGTCGTGCAACTTCCGGGCACAGTTTTTTGGCACCGTATTCTGTTTCTCGTCACGGTTTGGGGACTTCTGAACCTTAAACGTACGTAGTCCAGCTCGAGTTTTGGTATTCTGCACGAAAGTCTTGCTCATATGCAACCTTTTTGCCACATCTCGAACTGAGGCGTTCGGTTTCCGTTTAAAGGCCCCAACCACGCGTTTCTGATCGTTCTCGTTAACCTGACGGTTTTTTTCCGGATCTTCGCCTTCGATCAACCATCAGACGACCTTCGAACCGTTTTATGATACCAGACATCGTGGAGTTCGTGATTCCCAACTTTTTGTTCCGATGGCATGATGAGACAGATTCTTATTCTCAAAGTACTCGTTTCGTTTCGTCGCCATTTTGAAAACTTTTGCGTACCTGATGAAATCAACTCACAGAGTGTAAACAATATACATTAAACTATGACTATGCAAAATTTCAATAAATTTTACCCGACGGATCAAAAGTTAGAGCAATTTGAGTGTGTGCGGATTTTAAACGGTACACCCTTTAAGTAAGAATTCACAAAATGGAACATAGCCTTAGCCTTTATTTCGTGGTTGAAAGTGACAACTTGGAACTTATTTTGTATGTTCGAAAAAACCGCGTTAAGGATCAACCGGTTTTCAATCGAAATTCAACTGTGATTGTCAGAAGGGTTATCAAATAACTTGTCATTTTTAACCACGATATAAAATTAACTCGCCGAATGGTTCACAACCTAAATACATTTCGGAAAACTGAAAGTCTCATAAGAACAGAGGCTGACGAAACATCTTGTTTTTAACCTCAAAAGTGCATCTGGCTACGCTGCTATATGTACGACAACTTCAACAATCACGACCAAACTACGTACCATCTGTTGCCGTATGTTGCGAACGCCGAATTCATTGATCTATTTCCCATTTCGAGCATCAGGCCTAAGACAACAAAAATCCGTAAACAGTTGGCGCGCATTATACAACACCCTCGCAGTCGGAGGACGTAAACAACAACAACAACAACAACAACACTATAGTACCTTCAACTTGTCACGCTTTGCTCCCTCCCACAGGCGCTCACACTCGAACGACCTTTTAGAAATCGGTTATTTATTGGAGTGGTCCCTGCCAAGTGGAAGTCGTCGTTATCCGATACGGGGATGAATCAGGATTAAAAACCGACGGAGGAGACGCAAATCTGCCGTCGTCATCATCATCAAGGCTGTAGTTATTCTTGAAATCAGGGGGAGAAACGTATGAGTCATCTAGATTGGTGGACGAATATAGAATTATGTCGGTCCATTAGAAGAAGTTTTTTTTTTATTGAACTTAGAACGATTTCCCATGGTGGGATGCGTGTGTTTGCCGTTGTCGCCATATCTTGAATCTTAGAGAAGATAATCGAAAGCCAAATCGATTGTAGGTGGACTTGGATGGGTGTTTTGGCTGTTGCTACTGACCTGGATTTGGTATGGTTGAATGCTTTAAATCGATTCTTACTTTAAATGCGAAATGTTGTATTCTAAGCATCTTTATCGATTCGGAAATACTGTGTGCCATGAAATGCAGCTGTTAGCAAACGGTTTCAGCTATTAATTGCAATAGTGCTGATGCAGTTAAAGCACGACGCATTTATGCTTCAAAACGAGCTATTTAATTAAAGATCTTCAATTTAGCTTTCAACAGTACAGTTTAAATTGAATGATTTAAAATGAGTTGAATAAATTTTCTGTTAAGCAACAGCCTTAATTCCTTGTGAGATTAGCAGAAATGCAAGCCGGCTGAAGATAAGTAGAAATACGAGTGCCATGGGTTTGCGTTGCACACCGTGTGAGTGAATAAATATAATAACAGAAGTGCTCAGCGACTGATAACGTGCCGAAATGGTAGAGATAAACAATCACTGACGACAACTGGCTTTGATTGATTTAATGCAATGTCATCAAGGCATTCTCTCATCTCTACCGAATTGTAGTATATCAAGGCCAGCTTTGCCATATTGTTTCGAAGTATATCAGTATTGGAGCGAGGTTATGAAAGTCTTCATTTATCAGCATTTACTGTTTTGATAAATATGTTCACTTCTGGAGAAGCCTCGTTATTTTATTTCGAATTCATTTTTTCCTCTTTTTTTGGCTTTAACTTTCGGAGGGATTGACCAAAGCCCCTTTAGGATAGGCAAAGCACCTTTAGGACCAAGTAGCCTTGTACCACTCGAGAACATCTTTCGAGTCACAAGGCTAAATTAGGCCAAAAAGAGAAGAACCATTGTGTGATCTCAGTGACAGTCCCGGTTTTCACACGAGCAAATTGCGTGCCAAATTATGTGTTGTTTGGCAAACTTTGACACCTTCCACTTTCTAGCGTAGTCAGGGATATCGGACTTATGATGAGCTGTGAAAGAACATATTAATGCAACAAACGGTGTCGCAAATTTTGCTTTATCATGAAATGTCTTGACAAAGTTTATGTTAGGTTAGGTTAGGTTTTTTTTTATTAACGAGACTTAAAAAAATCAGATCACTATGTAAGAAAATAAGAGGGGTTGTGCACAAGGCAGGACCGCATGGTTAACGTTGGAAAACATAACGATTTCACTTGTTTTATCATTTTATTGTAAACTAGCTGACCCGGCGAACTTTGTTCCGCTTTAATCGATTTCATGATTCAAATAATTCCGAACATTCATGATTTAATTTGTTTTTATTAACTTTAAGCTAGGCTTGGCTTATTTGTCACCTAAATTTGTTTGTCGTTCATTTACAATCAATTACAGATTACGACACTTGAATTTACTTGAACTTTATTTGCATGATTTTAGAGGATGACAGAATCTTGCGCCAGTTCAATTCAGTGCTTTGTGATGGACTACATTCTTTGTTCCATTATCCGGCGCGTAAATAAACAAAGACTGATAAAGAATGCAAGAAGCATTCGAGATTAATCCCGCACACTTCTAAAGATTGACCATGTGATTTATTGATTGTTATGTCACCATGACCATGTTAGGCGTACCGGAAATTGTATTCGTTAAAACTCGAAAGGTAAATCGTTTGAAATAAGTGGAATTCTCGGATTGAGCACTTCCTCGCCCTTGAATTTGCCTTTGAGTATCATTGCTTGAATGACATGATTCTTGAGTTGTTATACGACTAATTTTGTTTCATTACACAATTTCGGTTGATTGATGTTCCGGAGCATGATGATAACATATTCAATCTTCAGTCTTAAATTTAACCAAAATCAAATTCTGTTGGATAAATGGTTCCTTCGTCCAGATTAGTCACACAATCAATTAAGATGAATGAACGTAATTGTCCAGGAATTGCATTTTGGATTACGAAATTCAAATCCTCGACATCCTTATTTTTCGTTGCAAAATCGCACGTGCACTTAAGCAATCGTGGTTCTCATAATTCTGGACGATGTTTGGGAAAACACTCGTAATGAGTTCCTCTTTCGTCGTTGTGAAATGGCAGACATTCGGTGGGAACGAAATCAATCCATTGCCAATCGCTAACAATTGATTCGAGAAAATACCGGCCGACGGATCGTTTTTCAAGGCAACTCGCATATTTGTCGTCAACTGTAGCTTCTTTAAATATTGCCCCAAATACGAAAGCTTAAGGCGTGTGGAATGACAGGTAGTGTTTATCGAAAATCAACTGGCAACAAAATCATGGCGCCTCCAAAAAGTCTCGAGTTACTGCGCAGATCTTGCATAGTTCGATCGAGTGCTATTGTGCATTCGTCCCAGATGATGATCTTAAAACACTGCAACACTTTCGTCATTGCCGAATTCTTTGAAATGAGCAGCTTCAACGCAGAATGAGCCTCTCGACCGCCTTCCAACAATGTGGCTGCAATACCTGAAGAGGCGACCACCAGCGCAATATCTGTTCTTGAGCGAACCGAAGCCGAAAGTAATGAAATAAGGTACTTTTCGCTAGTTCCGCCAGGTGTATAGATGAAGAACATGCCTCCATTTCGGTCGTCACGTAAACGTGTCGTAAACGTTCTCTTGCTGAGGAGTCAACAACGGTACGTTTGTTCGAACCACTTGTCTCAAAGCGTCATGATCGCTTTCTCGTTCATGCTCCAACTCTCGATAGAATGCATTGTGTATTGCACGATTTGGAATTGGCATGACAATTTGGACAACAAACTGCCGCACATGAGCAAACCCATGTATTCGATCAAAATCAGCGCCTCGTTGCGCATCTCATCGTTGATTTCCAGCTCGTAATTTAAAGTGGTTGTGCGAGCTCGATGTAAAATATCATCAACCATGTCATCCTTGTATTTGTTCCACAATGGAACACATGTCGAAATGATGATCGCAAACAGGCTACGAATTTGATTCGCAGGTGCAGTAACAATGGCATCGCAAGAGTTGAATCCCAGTGAGTGTCGTTTTCTAGCAATTGCTGACCGCTGACAGGCCTCTGGATATGTCGCACATAGTAGACCATCCACAGTCCGAAGCAACTCGAACGAAGCTGGACCACGAACATTAACCAAAAGCAGAACAATTCGACATCTGTGAAATTGCACCAACAATGTCAGGTGGACTATCAACGTCATCTACGATCCATGTCAAGGATAACTCGATCAAAACGAAAAAATACCATACATAATGTATTGAAAATCTACCGTTTTCTAAGTTTTCATTTTTCCCATAAATTTGTCCAACTTTTTTTTATTTTCCTTTTATAAATGTTCCTTAAGCGCAGTCGAACAGAACAATAAAAAGGCAACTTAAATCGGACGATCCGTTCTCGAGTTATGAGCGGTCTTACGTATGCCACTTTGTTTTGTATATATAATGTAAATATAACTCTTTTGTAGTTATTTGATGGCCATTTGAAGGGCCGTATGTTTGGCTTGTAAAGGTTTTCGCATCGGAAGATTTTCTTGATATGCCTAATGCATCGATTTAATTGATATCTGATTATTCAAAGCGAATATTTGAAGGCGAAATTGTGATACAAGTCTTCATATATCTTTAAAACTAAATCTTTATGGGAAATTTGCACTTTGGTTATTTTGTCTACGTGAGACCTAAACCGCAATTTGCTGTCAAGGATGGGACCGAGATATACGACTTCACTCGATCATTCGATGGGAGTGCTACCGAGGTGGACTTTCAAATTACCAGGCGGAACAAGTTGAGGCCATTTTCAGTGTGGGAACAGAATGGTCTGTATTTTTGCCGCATTGATACAAATCTTCCAGCTGTTGACGTAGTCGGACAGAACATCCGGACAGAGCTCGAATTACTTGATCCTTGCCGATGATGCCAGTGTCATCTGCGAACATAGACAATATACCACCCCACCCGGTAGATGAGGAGCATCTGATGTGAAGATATTAAACAGGCTTTGGCCATCATGATTTGAACCACAGTTGGCACAGTTGGGTCCGGCAGACTCCTCCATAAGCTCGCTTCTCACTATTTCATGCTCTCCTGCGCACTTGCCACAGCGCGGTTTCATACGACAGTTCCTTGTCCCAAGGAAAGACAGTTCAAACACTGCGTGACGTCACGCTTCTTGAGGTGGTACGGCTCGCATTCAACAGTTATGTTGAAGAGAGCTCGCACTTTGCGGCGGTCATTCATTTTCGCCGAGCCCTCCTCCAGATGGGTCAGGTAGAGAAGATCCCGACGGTTTCCTTCCTCATCACGCTTCATGGGGAGCACCTTGATTGGCTTGAGCTTGTTAAGCTTCAGTTCCACGACGATATCCTCCGGTGGGTAATCCGGCAGTCCACGACTAACAACCTTCATGGCTTGTTTCAGGGGGTGTCGTGGGTATAGTAATCGAGCTGTCCGAGGATGTCCGCGATACGGATTCTTGCGAGAACCTCATTTCTAGTTCAGTCTTAGTTTTCCTCATTTTGAAAATTTTAAGAAAACAGCGAAAAAAATTGACAGCTATAAAAACACGTCCACACGCGACAAAGGCTTACTTTGATCCTTTCGAATCGATTTTTGTTGAAAGCCTCCACTATTTATAACCTGTTAATATTAAGAGCACTCGGCGCGGGGGCTTTTGTTAGTTAAAACCAAATTCGTTGGGAAGAAAACTAACATTGACATTGACAGAGTGGTCGGAAATCCGCTCCTCCTATCCCAAACAAAACAAGACACCCACCCCACAACCCCACCCACCAAAGGTTATTGTTTGGCAGGCAATATGCGAGTGTAGTGAAACATCTAGTCCGTACATCACAACGGAGACGACGAACACTCAGAAATACGTTAAGGAATGTCTCCAGAAGCGATTATTGCCGATGATCAGGCAGCACGAAGGTCAAGTAGTGTTTTGGCCTGATTTGGCGTCATGTCATTACGCAAAGGACACTTTAGAATGGTACAAAAGTCAAAATGTATGTTTCGTGCCGAAAGACATGAATCCGCCGAACTGCCCGGAGGCACGTCCAATCGAGACTTTTTTGGCTTTAACCAAAGCAAAGCTTCGAAAATTCATAAAACCAGCGGACGACATCCAAAAATTTAAAAAAGATTGGCCAAAAGTGGTCAAAATGGTGGGAAGTACCACTGTGCAGAAGCTAATGGGTCATGTTCGAGGAAAAGTTAGGAGTCTTGTCTATGATTAAATATTTTGATTAAACGAGAGTAAAATATCATATAAAACACAAATACAACTATGATTTGCCAAATAACATTATTAAAACTAAAAAAAACATGACTTTTTTGTTATTTTGAAAGTGTGCTTATACTTTCTGGAACAGTCTATAACCCATGCTTTCTTGTTCCAAGCTTATCCTCGGTGTCTCAATCCGGGTGTTGTTACTTTTGGTGATACATCTGATACCCCTCAACGCACCACGAGAAGGTGATCTACCGGCTTTACAGGTTGTAACATTAACATGGAGACATTTATAATATTTTTTTATTAAATTTATTACGTCGATCTTTCTTATTATTTTCCACTCACATGAAGTGATTGTCTGAAATTATTTATTTATATGTTTGCACCAACAAACTGACGTGGAACTGATCTAGGAAAATATTTTCGAAATTGTAGATTAAAATTATTGATCAAAAATATAATTCCAGGGACTTTTTTCATTAGGGCGAATCTAACATTGAGGACTCCATTTGATTACTTTCTCTTTCATTCATATGCCAATCACCTTTACGTTTTTTACTCTATTATTTGAAGAGTATGCTAGCCAGCACTGTTGTGTTTCAATCTGTTCTAAAAAATCCCTCAAACGTTTTATAATGGTGCTGTAATAAATTAAAGAGAGCGAGACAGGAGAGAAACTCTCATTGTTAGAATCGCCCTATTGAAAAAAGTTCCTAGAATTTATACATTGTAAATCAAACCTGAGACCAGAAAAACAATACCAATGGGGTGGGTTCGTGGCTTGACTAAATGTTTTGGGTCAACATGGAGTTAGCTTCGCCCATGATAATCTCTGTGACAACGCTGTGACCACCGGGGGTCGCATGAAAGTCTGTTGTTGATTAAGATAAGAAAGATCAAGATAACCTATTAAGTCGATCACAGATCAAAACTGCAATTTAGTTGTGACACTCTGGTGCTACATTCCCGATCTAATCGAAATCCCTCCCCCCCTTCTCACGACTACCATCTAATGAGTTTCAGTTTCGAAATCGTGCCACGCATTCCAATTACCATATTTGCTAAAACGGGCGGCTGAGCTCGATGACCGGTGCGTTTTGGCCTGTGCAAGCTTCCCTAGATGGACTTACAGTTGTCTCCGCTTGGGCTTCGTCTTCACGTTTGCCGACCATTGGACACCGGTGACGAGTGGGCTCAACCATGGCCAACTTGGATTTGTATATTGTTGTTGGGCGAACGCGAGGCATGATGTCATTCGACAACAACAACAGTTTATTTGCAGTGTGCGCGGTGCGGAGGCTTCGTATTGATGACGAAAGTTGCTTCTAATGGAAGCAAAAAGAGCAACGCCTGGAGGCGTGATTTGGTAATATTGATCCAGAGATCATTACATCATTGGCATTTAAATGGTGTAAATTTGACGCTCTGCCAATATTTACGTCGATTTGAAATATTTGTTTAAAAAATTGGTTAACTATTTGAAAGCATCTTTAAAACATGTACGTTTGTTGGTCGTATGTTAAACTAGTAGCTTGACGGTGATAAGTGGAGTGTATGAGAAATGTGTGAGTGTGTTCATTTATTCAAAAATCAAAAATATTAACCATTCGGATTTCCTCGCAAAACTAAATCCTGCTGAAATTTCCCTCGCAGTGTTATTTGACAGTACTTTTTTTAACCATACAGCTCAGTAGATTAGATTCCAGTAGCAGAACAGTAGTACTAATTCCGAAAATCTTATATATTTTTACCGTAGGCAATTGACCAAACTAACAAGTGGATTTTCTTCTCTTTTTCCCTACATATTTTGCTCCTGCCAAAATCTAATAAACCGAATAATATTTTTAAAAAAATTGCGCATGCGCATAACCTCCTTTGCCCCATCCATCAAATAATTTAAAACAACTGTGTCGCGCTCCTGGTCTGCCAACCAACTAAAAACAGTTTTTCCACCAAAAAGACAGCGACATCCAGCAGGTATTTAAAAAAAAACAACGAACGAAATTACGCACTCGCTAGTATATAGTATCGATACTATTCTCTGTTTTTATTTTCTATTTATAGTACCACACTTTATAGTTCATTCTTCTGTTTCTGCAATAATTTATCTCTCAGCCTGTTGAATGTGTAGTTTTTTTTTATTACACTCGGAACACCCACTCGTTACTAAAATGAAACACCGTGACTGATTGTTTGCCCGTTCGTTCGTTACTGTTTTTACCTAATCCAAAAAAAGCCACCTCATTTTCTCAGTCCATTATAGTCATAAAACCCAAAACCACACGAAAAAGCATGACTTAGTTAGCGATCGCTTCAATCAATCATAACCTCACCCATTGCATCACGATCAATTAATCCCTCTTAACCTATCACCAGCATCATTGGTCCGGTCCGATTGGATGTCATCGATGATCGGATATATTCCGAGCGTGAAAGTCAATATTTACCTCCGCCATGTGCCCAAGTGTCAATGCCGTCATTTCTTCGTTTATTCTGTTCGTGTGTCGTTTTCGCGCAGCATCCACCATTTGAAAAGCAGTTTAAATTGTACCGTAAACATACAGGGGGTGGAAAAAATTTCAGTCCGAGTGTGTCATCTGTCAAAATTTATTTGAAAAAAAATAAACACTGACAGAAACGTGCGCGTTTTTTTCTCATTCCCTGTCTTGTGAGTTCACCGCACATTATTTATTACTATTTAATTTATTAATACTGGGTGATCTCACTGGTGTGCTATACTTCCCATCGAGCGTAATATGGGATTACTTGGTGCGATCGTCGCCACGGAAATCAACAAGTGAAAATTAACACATTATGTTGGTTGTATCTATAGTCTGATCGTAGTAGGTTTTCCTTCTAGAAAATTGCGAACGGCCACTGATGCATCACATGAATATTACGTCAACTGGTACTGGTTCAACGGTACGTCATTTTGTGAGGAAAAACGATTGGAGGAAGATGTGGTGTGCTAATGGATTGAAGCGTACTAGAATTATGGCGATGCATTCCACGTGTGTTTATTTTTGCTCATCGACAACGACGACGACGATGACGACGATGACAAGGGTTCTCCTTTTTTAATGAGTGTGATATAACGTAAGTTGTTAACGTTCCACACAATGAAAGTCGTTGTTGGTTTTGGATATTTGATATCAATTACTTAGATTGAAGTTGTCATTCTTGGAATTATAACATGCTATACAAATTGTAGGGGAGAAAACTGTCAAAGAGCTTGTTCTAATTTAACATAGCAGTATTCTGTGTGTGTAGTTTTGTTTGTTTATTGATGACATCTTAGTTTTTGGTAAGACCGAAAGCGAGCGCTCGAGTCAGTACTACCCACACTCAAGGAATGCGGAGTGCTACAGAACAAAGACTATTGCGTTTTCAAAGTGCAGAAGTTGAAAATTCTTGGCCATAACATCTTCTCAGAGGGCATTCAGCCATCAAGCGGTAAAATTGAAGCTCTTCAGAAATTCCGTGCCCCTTCTAGTCCAGAAGAAGTATGGAGCTTCTTGGGTCTGGTAACCTACATCGGACGTTTCTTTTGGCAACCGTCACCGCTCCATTACGTTAGCTAACATGCTCCGGCGTGAAGTTCGTGTGGGGTAACGACCAACAAAAGTCCTTTTCGAAACTAAAGGAGAAGATTTCCAACGAACCTCGCGAGGTGATTTTCAATCCGATGTCTAGACCCTGGCCAAGGATCGAGCGGTGGATTCTCCGCCTGCAATCTTTTACTTTTGTAGTGAAATACCGCAAAGGATTCAACAACATAGCCTGTCCTCTATCTCGTTTGGTTGAACCTAGTGCTGCTGAAGAATTTGACGCGGAAAGCAAATTTATGGTTTTGACTGTACTAGTTAGAGTCGGTGGCCATCGATGTGCAAGAATTAGAGGAGTCTGCAAAGGATGATCGTATCCTGGATTCAGTGAATAAACCTTTAATTCCGATGAGCCAGAAGTTAAAGCGTTTGCCCCGTTTTGTAGTGAACTGGGTTTGGTAGGATACACGGTTGTTCGAGGAAGTAAGCTTGCTGTGCCCACTAACCTACGACCTAGAATGCTGCAGTTGACTCATGAGGGCCATCCCGGAGAGTCCACGATGAAGCGTCGGCCTAGGGACCGAGTTTGGTGGCCGGGAATGAACCACGAAGTTACTGATTATGTAACAGCATGTGAAGGTAGTCGGTTGGTAGGACTACCAAGTAAACCAGAACCAACGTCACGCCACCCGCTCCCTAATAAACATAGCCATCGATTTCCTCGGACCTATGCCGGACGGAGTATACTTGCTTGTCATAATTGACTACTACAGTCGAGTTGATGTATAAGATCACGGCAAGGGAGACAGTAGCCAGATTGGATAAAATCTTCACACGGTTGGGATACCCTCGAACAATTACGTTGGACAACGCTAAGCAGTTCATAGGAGTCGAATTGGAGGAGTACAGTAAGGTTTACGGAATACATCTCAACAATCTCTCTAAGAGGCTCCAGATAAGCAATGCCTTAGGTAGGAATTGGAAACAAGACCTACATGACTACTTAGTGATGTACTACACTACACCGCATTCAGTTACCGACCGTACACCAACCGAACTGTTGTATGGACGAATAATCCGATCGAAAATACTAGCACTGGAAGACATAAAACTGCAGCCCCTCAGGCTGACTTCGCTGAGAAAGATTTGGAGTTGAAAAGGAAAGGAAAGGACCATGAAGATTTACGATACGTCGTGACGATCGATGTGGGTGATTCAGTACTGTTGCAAAGTTTTCTAACAGGGAATAAGTTGCAAATAACATTCAATCCCAAGAAATACGTAGTTGTATCCAGATCTGGACCTCGAGTCCTGAAAGTGGAAAATCGTATGATAGAAACACTGCCCACTTTAAGAAGATCGGTAGCTCGAACATCCCAGTAGAATCAAACGAGTCGGTGCCTCACAATGTTCCTGATCCTGATCCTGATTCATTGAGTGAACCCGAACATGACCAGTGCCGTGAACAAGGCCATGAAACACCTGAGGACGATTTCTATGGATTCGAAACCATCACACGTTCACGCCTGGGACGTACAAAGAAGAGGCCAACCAGAGTCAACGATTATCAGCTATAAAGGTCAATTCTGGAAAAAAGGGGATATGTGGTACTCGAGTACAACCCTGTTAGCGAGAGCGACTTCGGTGTCCGATGGCAACCCTGAAGTACGAACCTAGAAATGTCATTCTCATTCATGTACTGGAAGAGTGCCAATAAAGTAGTTGTGTCTACGGTTAGTAACCAAGCGTCTGTTAACTAGTTGTTTAAATATCTCACTTTGCAATAGTGATAACGATGTGGCTTTCAAAAATGTTAGAATTTCAACGTTGAATCTCATCAACGACTTAGTCTGTATGCTTCTGTTGATTGCCAACGACTGTCGCCCGGTCTTGATCAAATCAGACCGCAGAAACTTTAAAAAGTTCAATTTCCAAACCTTTGATAAGGGCATCTGCTTATTGATCAGTGTTTCTATCAAGTTTAACCTCCATTGTAACGTGGTTGAGGTGGTCGTTTATAAAACACCTTATTTGTCTATGTCAGAGTTTCTCAATCTATAGGTCGTGACTCAGTTGATGAGTCGCCAGGTATTTGCAAAAAAAAAAGTTTTGCAATGTTATTCATATTTTTAAGCAGTTTTTATTTTGAGAATGATTTTTTAAATAGTCAATTTTAATGACCATCAGATTTAATCTTCCGTTCCGTATAAAAACGTTTCCAGAGAACATTAAGCTTGTAGTTTTAAAATGTAGTTTTTTATTCTATTTCAAAATTAGCTCCATTTTGACGTTGGACTACGTCTTTGTTTTCTTTACTGGGATTCAATTTAAAAAATATCGAATTGCGACCGTCTCGAAAAGTGGTCAAGTTTTGAGCGTTAATATCTCAGTCGTTTCTCAAAAGATTTTGAAAATTTTTACACCAATCGATCGAAAATATTTCTACACATCGATTGAATTAGAGAACATTGTTGATTTTGGGCCACATACTATTGAACAATTCCTAAATCTTAAGCCTTTTTTCTTCACCCATCGTCACGCACGTGGTTTCTGGAAATCGCCTTCAAGTATGCACACGCAGCAATAACGACTGCAGCACGGCGGGGACGAAAATTTGCTCAAAGTGATGACAATGCTCTTGATCATTCGCCAGAAGATAGTAAGTTGAGCAGCAATCGAGAAGCGATAAAACGGCATATGGCTCGGCACGTACAATTATAGATAGAAAATAAAGGGTGTTCCGATCAAAATTTGGTCAAACAGTAATGTGTGTGGGTCGATCAAAGTTTTTATTAATAAGTCAAATTCTTTTTCTTTTCAAGTTCATTTAATACAGAATACAGGAGAAATATTCAGCTAAGCTTCCTTTTTACCGAATGCGAATTGCCGGGTCTTTCGTTTAACACCTGCCATAAGATTTTGTACAGTCTCCTTGTCCACTTTATTTGCCGCAGAACGCCAGTTTGCCTTGAACTGTTTCTCGATCACAACAGATTTTTGAGTCTTCTTAAGGTTCCGCTTGACGATGGTCCAATAATGTTCGATTGGGCGGCCTCTTGCGTGTTGAGCGGGTTCTTGTCCTTGGGCACCACTTGAACGTTGTTGGCAGCATACCACTCCATGGCCTTTTTTTCCGTAATGGTAAGATGCCAAATCCGGCCAAAATAGAACGGAACAATTGTGTCACATCAAGAAAGGCGGTAGACGTTTTTGTAAGCACTCGCTCAGATAAATTTCCTGGTTGACGGTTCCGGTCGCAATGTAAACGTTGCTCTTCAAGCCACAGGTACAGATGGCCTGCCACATCAGATATTTCTTCGCAAACTTTGACAGTTTAATGTGCTTGAAAATATCTGCCACATTTCCCCGTCCGGTTGCCGTATAAAATTCCAGGAAGCTGTTTAAAGTCTGCCTTGACGTAAGTTTCATCGTCCTGTACCAAGCAATCAAACTTTGTCAGCATGGTCGTGTACAACTTTCGCGATCGTGCTTTGGCCGACGTGTTTTGTCTATCGTCGCGATCTGGAGTCACCAGTTTCTTGTAAGTCGACAGGCCAGCTCGTTTTTTAGCTCTATCCACGGTTGAAGGTGCCACTCCCAGTTTCTTTGCGACATCTCGGACGGAGAGGTTGGGGTTCCGCTCGAAACAGCGGGCAACTCTTTTTGTCGTCGCTGTGGCCTCCGGCTTTCGATTTCCCCCCGATCCAGCTTTCCTGGCTGTCGACAAACGTTCACCAAACACTTTCAATACGTTGGTAACAGTTGATTTAGCCACATTTAACAATTTCGCCAACTTGCTTCTCTTCCATCGACGACATTTTGATAACTGAAGTGCAAATCTGAAAATCAAAATAGAGGCATGATGCTACACGCACACATCTTCAAAATGAGGGGTGTGCAAAATTTTTAAATGCACGATGAAAGGAAATGCGTCAAGTTTAAGTCGACCAAATTTTAATCGAAACACCCTTTACGCGTGGTTCGTCACAAAAAGAGCACGCTTGTGATCCTGATCACTAATAGAACATCCATTCTGACCGAATTTCTCCTTCCGTTCGATGCTCAGAATTTCGTAGTAACGTTGAATCACACGACTCACCGTTGACTGCACGATTCCGAGTTGTTTTCCGATGTCTCGACGAGAGAGTTGATGATTTTCCAGGTGCTTGCGCAAAATCAATTCACGACGTTGCTTTTCGGGTGACGCAATTTTTCCAATTTTTGAAAAACTGACAGCGATAAAAATACAACAAAAAACACACTCTAAACTACTTCTACCTAAAGCTTCAAGAGAAAATGCCCAATGAGTAATTTTCTACAGCGTTTTTTTTCCGTGATGCAATTCGACGGGACACCCTTTAAATAAGAAAGTTCTTTACAACAATTTGATAACTTTGCTCCAAATACAAAAACAATATACCCCAACGGATTCTGGAATGTCTCTGGAACCATATTGTGGCTATCGAAACAATATGAAATTCGATATAATGGAACTTAGAACACCAAAATCGGTTGAAATTTGGCCAAGTAAGAGCCAATTAAATGAATAAATGTTTTAACGAAACTAAAGTTTCATTAAAACAAATGGACTTTTTTTCGGATGGTGATTAAAAGAAAGCTAAGACAGATAATTGCTTTGTTAAATTTCCCATGGAAGGTTATTATTTAAGCTTACTTGCAAAAAAAGTTTACGCCCTTGCGAGCGGCCTTCCGGCAGTTAACCGGAACATTCGTCATGGCGGAGGAAAACATGCGTGTAGGCATGTTTTTGAGTTCTTTCTTCGTTTTATTTATCAATTCCTCCTCAGTGTTCGCAACAAAATTGTTGGACTAGATCTTACGGTTCAGGTTGGCCCAGAAATTCTCGATGGGACGCAACTGGGGGACGTTGGGCGGGTTCGCCGACTTGGTTACCACATCGTTATTCAGCCGCTCCATCTCCTCCAACGATCGCTTCGAGTAGTGGGCTGACGCCAGATCCCGCCAGAACACCGCGTCTTCGCCCTTATGGTATTTCTTGATGAACGACGCAACTTCCGGCAGGCATTTCGTACTATAAATTTCCCCGTTCACGGCCAGTCCAATGTTGGATTCGCTTATTGCTATCATTTATTCCTGTAGCAATTACATGCACATTTCTATGATAAGCCTTTCCAGTCATGTGTAACTTGAAATTGACCAAGGATTGGACATTGAGCGACAGTTTTGTCGTGTGATTTATGAAACCTACTCAGACGCAACCGACCGAAAATTCTTCCATCGTTCAACACACACCTGTGCGACATACATTTTTATTTTTCACAGTTTACCCTTGACTTGTTACTGTTATACAATATCGTTCTACCGCGCATATTTTCGCGATTTTTCAACTGTTTTATTCGCATTCAGTGTCGCTTGAAAACGTTGCTATTTTTGAAAATCATCCATTTTAACAAACACAGAATACCAACCGAGACAGATGCATTTGTGTAAACAAGGATTTTACCGTTTAAAATCTATCCCGGTTTTACGGCAACAGCCGCGAGCAAGTGAATTCCCAATCATCAATGCAATGCCCGTTGTCAATACTAGACGAACGATGATGATGTCATGCCCATTCAAATAGAATCGTTCAGTAATCACCCGTTGCGATTATCCACGTCGCGTCGTCAAATCTGATTATGTACTTTCCTTTACTTGTATAGTGCAGCGACCATTGTTGATTTTTCGACCCATTCGCACCTGTAGATTACCCCTTTAATTCGCTGCTGGTGTGGGTGGCGGCGCTAGAGAGCAATCAGTTTCCAGATCAAAACAAGCGCGATTGTGTGATCGCCCGTTTTCTGTTGATCGTAGGAGTTACGCGTTGATTCATTTTTCGCGTGGTCGGTTGTCATGGCGTCAACCGCAGTCAACCATCAGATCGATGACATAGACGCGTTGTGAGTAGGTAGTCGTTTGTCGTCGTAGTAACCGAGATTTTACGACTTTCGAGAAGTCATTTTACCATATTAGTACTGAATCTCGCCCGCTGAAGGCCTGCGATACAAGGTTGGACTCCCTTCTTGGAGCCGGTAGGAATGCAGGAAACGACGATGAAGTCATCCGTTCGTTTTACGCCAAGCACCTTCGCGCGGAAATGACCGCACCAAATTGGTTTGCAGCGACTCGTGGCACTGCCGGCGCGACCTTCTTCAGGTGCAGAGAGGTATGGCAAGGAGATTCTACAGTAGAGGACGATAAGATTGTAACAAGCGGTATGTGTGGTTTCGACTGGAGTTTTATTGCACTTAAACTGAGGCGACTCAAGGCAACATTAGTCCCATTCGACTTGGGGCCTCACTTTAAATGGAGATCATAAAAGTTTCCTTTTTCCATATCCTCAAAGCCACATTGCTTTCAGATCTAGACCACATGCCGCTTGGGACTAATGTTGTCTGTTTATGTTGTCATGTGTTTCCATCCACCTTAGTGGAAACATAACTTAACACTAACTGGAGGGCACATGTGGTTTTAGCTTATGTTTGTTGCAGAAAAGCAATAAAGTATGTTGGGTCAACAACCACCGTAAAGAACGCATTTTAAGACCATTAATTTTTGCTTTGCCGATGGAATTCAACAGGCGTAAAATACAAAAATGTATTACAAAAATTAACAACTTCATTAAGTATTTTTGTTTTCTAAATTTTGAAACAATAATATCAGTTTATTCTGGAACTTGTCTAGAAAATATCATGATAAACTGTCTAATTTCGAAGTTCGAGTAGTAGTAAAACAGCGCAATAATGGTATCCTTTTAATCCGGTTCATGGTTGACAGATGGGTACACCTCAATCGGTTGATACTGTTCCCGTGCAAAAAAAAGAAGGAGACCTTCCAAGATTGTAATTTATGGGCAAGGAAAATAAGTCTTTTCCGCCGAATGCTTCCCAAACAGCGGCGACTGCTTTGTATGCGTGCGTTCGTGCATGGTTCGAGACCGGCAGTTGATTGCCGGCCGTTTTTCTTCCTCGATTTCGTCAGTTTGCCACCGAAATAACACGTGTAATGGCACTGCTGACCCAATTTCGCTTTGCCTGTATCTATAGAGCCAGGTTAGAGGAGCTAATGATTCCACTGCCGGGGGCAGAAAATTGACTGCACGCGACACGATGCTTTATTTTTTTTTTCCCGTTTAACTACCTAGCTATGCGTGATGTTGTAATCGGATGATCTATTTTTGCGACAAGTGATTTTATAATTTATTAGAATGTGACCCAATTAGATGAGCAACATCGATTGAAAAACGCGGCATGCGACCGTTTCGTCTGGGATTTTTTTGCGTTCAGTCCAGGTAAAAAACAAGCCGCGAAATGACATGGACATTTTGCGAACAGTGAATTTGCTGCCATAAATAAATTTTAATTGGTGCTTAGAATTTCACGTTCGTCTCTGTTTTCCTTCCAACATGTTCCGCTCACATCAGCCGGGAAATGGGTTTTCCGTTTCCCTATAAGTGTTTAGTTTTGCATAGTTTTCCCACCTTATAATACCCATCTAGCATTCCATCGTTTTTCGTCTGGTAGGTACCGATTTTCACCGCCTATTCCGCTACGGTGTTTTTATTTATAGCTCACACCCGTCGTCGTCGTTGCTTTCGCCGTCGCCACCGCGGTTACGTAGCGCTCCAACGCAAGGGTTCTCATAAACACATATTTCATTCATGGATCATCGTTAGTGTTTTCTTCCCACATTTAAAATAATAGAATGGTTTATATATAAAACACCAACACCGATACCAGTAGCCTCTCTGTCAGTCGGACAATGAGTTTACCCTTAGCTTATTTGATTCTTACCTTCACTCATTAACAACCACACGATTTCACTCAGTGCATTTGCGATTGCTGGCAGCTAGCCAAGATCGGTTCGATCGCTCGTTTGTTAATAAGTTTTTTTTAATAAATTAAAGTTATTAACTCAATTCCACCACAAACACTCCATCGATTCAACATTTTCATATTTACTACCATCAATTTTCCACGTTTGCATCATCTCGTATTTTAGAAGAATTTATAGGAAAATTTATATACACTGTAGCCTTGAATCGCTGACAAGGGCATGATGCTAATAACTACAACATTGTCGAAGTTTGGTTCTCAGCATCATTTTTACAATTTGTCGTCAGCATTGAGTTAGGATTTAGCTGATTTCCGTTTATTTTTCGCTCTTCGTGTATTTATAGCACTACCACATCAAATGCCGCCTCGGCACTCCGGCCACAGAGCAGCAGCACACAGGTCCAGGATATCAACTCGCCTCTGATTCAGGTATGTGTTGCCTTCAATAAGTTATACATTTTTATTCTTGGTTAAGCTTCGAGAAATTCAGAGATGGTTATTTACTAGGTGGGGTGAAAAGTAACCTCCTTGACCTCCAAAATGCGATGCTACTGCAAAAAAGGTTATAGTGCCTTGTAGTCCGTTCATTATTAGGCATACACGCCATATTTCAGTGCGATACTGCCCTCAGTTTTGGTTTGACAGCTGATTGTTGTTGACGTGTTTGACATCATTCAACATGGATAAAAACGATTTTCGTTCTCTCATAAAACATTATTTTTTTAGAGGCAAAACGGCGAAGGAAACAAAAGAAAATTTAAATAAGTATTATAGGGCAAATGCTCCGTCAGATTACACCGTTAAATATTGGTTTCGAGAGTTTCGTGGTGGCCGCAACCCCACTACCGATTAGAACTGAGCGCACATGCCATATTTTGGGCGAGATTCTGCATATGAAAAAGTTATCCTGCCGCTGGGTGCCGCGCATGCTCACTCCACCAAAAACACGAACGCGAGACCACTTCGAAACAGTGTTTAGACTTGCTGATGCGAAATCGGAAGGACTTTTGGCGTCGATGAAACCTGGATCCACTATTACACACCAGCGAACAGAATGAGTGCCCGGCAATGGACTGAAGCCAGCACGAGTGCTCCGAAGTGGCCTAGGGAGGCTCAATGGGTCGGAAATGTGTTGGCGTCGGTCTTCTGGGATTGTCATGGCATACTCTTGGTGGACTACCTCGAAAAGAATAAAACCATCAACAGCGAGTATTACTGTGCATTATTGGAGCGATTGAAGACCGAAATCGCTGCAAAACGGCCTCACATGAAGAGAAAAACAATGTTGTTTTTGCAAGACAATGCGCCGGCGCACAAGAGCATCACAACCACGGCTAAAATCAAGGACTTTCGGCTCCAATTGCTTCCGCATGCACCGTATTCACCCGATTTGGCTCCCTCGGACTATGATTTGTTCCCAAACCTCAAATGATGGCTCATCAATCAAAAATTGAGCTCACGCGAGGAAGTCATCGACGCCGCGGAGGAGTATTTTGCAGACCTTCCGGAAAATTACTTTTTGGAAGGGATCAAGGAGTTGGAAAATCGCTGGAACAAGTTTATCGAGCATAGGGACTACATTGAATAAAGTATAAAAAAAATTAAAAATTTAAAAAAAAAAGGGGAGATTTTTACCCCCCCCCCCTGTATGTTTTAAAAAAAAAAAAACACCCCCCGCCCCCCCCACACCACAAAAAAGAAGTACACTCTTTTTCCATTTCCCCCAAAAAAAAGAAAAAAAAACCCACAACCCCAAAAAAAACAAAAACAAACACCACTTCCCCCAATTTTATTATTTTTTCCCCTACAAAACTACTCAAATATGGGTGAAATCAACTTTACCCATACAGTACTGGCAAGAAAAAAGTAAACACTGTAAAACCCTTTAGAAAATTGATTATATGTTGACTATGATAAAGTATAGCACATGAGTTTGTTTGAAGAAAATTATCTATATTCCATATGTATTTAAATGAATGTGTCAGTTTGCGGACGGCGTGCTTCTTTTACCTGTGATAGATATACTTAGAAAATGTTCAACAATTTAAGCTGGCAAAAATAAAGTACACACCACAGTGACATAATTTTTTATCACTACAGACAACACCATATCGATAAACTCTCCTCTTGTCCACTCATACTGGACGTAACCATTGCAAGTGTCAAACGTTTGTAATCGTGTTTGCGTCATAGATGCAAAGTTTCGAGTTTGTTGTTTGAAGTACATCGAAAGCATGAAAATATCGTTGCAAGTGCGAAAACTTATTGTGAGAGATTGTGAAAATGGTCTCTCATACAGGAAAATCGCGAAAAAGTTCTGAGTCAGCTTTTCTGCGGTTCATAAGGTTTGGAAAAAATATCAACAGCGGGGAAATGTGAGTGATAAAGGTGGCCGAGGAAGAAATCGTTTGACAACCGTCAGACAAGATGCTCGAATACCACGAGAAGCGAGAAGTAACCCGAAAATAACAAGCCGTGCGATCAGAGAAAACTTGTCCCTAAATATATCCGCAAGAACTGTTCGTCTGCGATTGGAACAAGAAGGGCTTAAGAACAAGTTTGCCGTACGCCGTCCTCACATCAGTAAACGTAATAGAATCAAACGATTGGAATTCATTCCTTCTGGAAAACGGTTCTTTGGAAAGACGAAAGCAAATTCGAGCTGTTTGGTACCAAACAACGTCCGAGGGTATGGATCAAACCAGGCGAGGAACTTCTGGACAAAAATGTAAGAAAAATAGTAAAGCACGGTGGAGGCAACATTATGGTGTGGGGTGCTTTTCTTGGTCAGGAGTTGGAGAATTGGTCCGTATTGAAGGAATTATGACAGCCGACAAGTATATCGACATCCTCTCCGAAAATCTGGAGGTTTCCTTGCTGAAGGTTGGGCTCGAGCATGACTTCCTCTTTCAACAAGACAACGACCCAAAACATACGGCTCGTAAACCTCAAACGTTTTTCCGTGGATCACGTATCAAAGTGTTGGAATGGCCGCCCCAGTCACCGGACTTGAATCCGATCGAGAATTTGTAGTCGATATTGGATTCAAAAATGGACAAAACCAATGTTACCTACAAAAACCTGCTCTTTGAAGCTCTACAGGAGACCTGGGAGTCAATTGACGAGCGTTATTTGCGAAATCTCGTCGAAAGTATGCCACGTCGTCTGGAAGCAGTCATCAGTGCCAAAGGACTGAGTTCGAGTCAGTTTTAATTAAATTTGATTACCTAGTTATACTTCTTCTCTGTGTACTTTTTTCTTGAAAAGCAAAAATAAGAGAATAAAAGAATTTCGACTTACCCCGAAACAATAAGTCTTCTAAAATTTTTTGATATTCGTTTTATTGTTCTTCGCACTATTGCCTCCTTTTCGTCCAAAGGAATCATTGTTGTAACTATAGAGATTAAAATATAATCTTTCGAAGAAAATGTAACATATGAGTGTGTACTTTTTTGTTGCCAGTACTGTAAAAAGGGTGTTTTTCTTTTTCTGATTATGGGAAAAAAAAAAAAAAAAAATTTATTAAAATATTTTTTTTTTTTATTTTTATTTTTTTTTTTCATTCACGTTACATTCTGTGATGATTTTTACATATTAACTTCTCGCGTAACAAAAGAAAAGGGCCTATCATTTTTTTCGGCCACGGCAAACCCATCAAATTTGTGGCTCTGCTTGCAACTTAGGTTAGCGGGCACATTTAACATATATGTCTTTGAAAAATGATACATTTCAAGAGAATTACAGCAACCATTCGCTAACTGGGCGGATGCTGCTCGGTATCTGGGCAGACATTTCAAATGTAAATAAATTTCGAGGGCGCTTTCGATCAGATTTTGGTTGGGATATTTCATTGCACAATACATAAATTCAATAATGTTTCTATGCTTTATACGTTATTGCGATGTAGCTTATTGTGCACCCCATTGTGCAAAATATTTGACTCAGTTTGTATGGTATTACGATTCAATTTCGTGCAATTTAACAATTTTTCACTCCTCCACGAACTTTATATGCATTTGACATGTCCCTTGCTGATTTTGACAACAAAATGCCAAATGCTGATTTTTGAAGTTTATTTGCTTTTAGCGAACGCTCAGTTAAAAAGCAGCCCAGTTAAACAGCACCCAGTTAGCGAATAGTTGCTGCATATGCAAGTAATCCATAATTTTTATTTCTTGTTTCGCAAAACTTATCAAAACTATTTGCAGTAAGTTTCCGTTTTTGGCATGTTGATTGTTGGCATGTAAAGGGTTCCGCTTTTGGTAACATTTTGTAGTACATAATATTCAACGATCTATACAAGAAACTGTCTCAATCTTGATACCCATATCCAGGTTGAAACTGAATCAAAAACAAATTCGCAATTGAGGGCCATCCACATTTCACGGAAACAAGAGGAAATGCCCGATTTGAGTGAATCTACTTGGCGTATAGAATACAATTAAAATTCTAATGTACACAGGTTAGTCTCTTTTCCAAAATGCGTAAAATTTTTCTGGTTGTTTGAAGCTAGCGTGTACCAAACATCAAGTGTAAACAACACGAACGAAAGAGAGCCTCCAACTAACTGTTTCCTGTATTGACAAACTTGGTTCAAAAACGCAATTGTTTGTCGTTGTGGTCCGTATAATGCTTGTACTTTATTACGATAAAATTATACAACTTCTAATATTATTTCCAGATCATGACGAATAAGAATGTTTTTCTTTTTTGGAAAAAAGACGAAGCCTTAGTTTAAAGCAGAAATCCGAAATTTTACAACGACTGAAATTGAACAAGACAGAACCGACTACGGAGTGGGCAGATCAACAAGCCGGAAGATAGAGTTTTGTGGAAAAGAAATCCTGCGTCAATCATCGAAGATGGGAAAAAGTACTTTCAAGATAAAATATGTTTCATCTGGCAAGTACCAAAATCATGAACAAGCTCTTTTCTATAGGTTTTTGACAATGAAGGATCCCCATAATATTCTCACTGCAATCTTACTGCTGTTAAATATGCTCAAAAATACGCAACTGAGCGCATTTCAAGCCATTTCAAGTTCAGGAAAAAATGGAAGCATAATTTTAAAAATCGCTATGACATCAGAAAGCTGAAAATATCGAGGGAGACGCTTTCAAGTGATAGAACCAGCATTGCTCCTTTCAAACAACAATTCTTGAGACTAGTGAATGAAAGAGACATTTCAATCGATCAACTTTACAACGCCGATCTTCAGAATGATGCCAAATTTTTCATTGCTTTATTCTGGTGAATCGTCAGCTCGAGGACATAAGGTAGCCCCAACGAATAACGTTTGCATTAAAAAAAATGGACAAAATTTGCCGATTTTTCATGGGTTTACCTTCACCCGCACTGTCAAAACTACCCATGCAGCATCAATCATAGTAACCCATGTGTCAGCAGACAAAATTTGACAACAATCAGAGCATCGAAAGAAAGCCCGGTTCCGGACGGCCGACGACCCTGAGCGACACGAAGCTCGAAAGGATGCTGAAGAGGAAGACCGAGGGAAAAGTGGCTACATCGCTGCGTGCGCTTGGCCGGGAGGTCGGTTCAACCGGCCAAACAGTGAAAAAGTACCTGGCGAACATGAACATACATGTCAGGAAGCGGATGTCGCGCCCACTGGTTTCGGAGCTGCAGGCAATGACGCAGCGGCAGCGGTTGAATAAGATGGTCAACTCGATTTTCCCGGGAAATCGCGACGTGGCGGTGGTGATGGACGACGAGACCTATCTCATGCTGGATGGCAACGACTGGCAGGGCACTTCGTATTTTACTTTCCCCACGAAGGAAGTGAGCTCCGAAGTGAAGTTCATTTCACACATTCCCCAAGAAGGTGCTGCTGTGGCTGCTGTGGCTGACCAAGTTCCCCAAGAAGGTGCTGCTGTGGCTGACAATCAGCGAGAAGGGGATGTCAAAGCCGCTCTTCTTTCGCTCCGGACTGGCCGTGAACGGGGAAATTTATAGTACGAAATGCCTGCCGGAAGTTGCGTCGTTCATCAAAAAATACCATAAGGGCGAAGACGCGGTGTTCTGACCGGATCTGGCGTTGGCCAACGTCTCGAAGCGATCGTTGGAGGAGATGGAGCGACGGAATATCGATGTGGTACCCAAGTCGGTGAACCCGCCCAACGTCCTCCAGCCGCGAAAACTGAGGTATTGATAAATAAAACGAAGAAAGAACTCAAAAACATGCCTACACGCATGTTTTCGTCCGCCATGGCGAATGTTCCGGTTAACTGCCGGAAGGCCGCTCGCAAGGGCGTAGAATTTTTTTGCAAGTAAGCTTAAATAATTACCTTCCATTGGAAATTTATCAAAAGCAATTATCTGTTAGCTTGTTTTTTATCACCATCCGAAAAAAGTCGAATTTTTTAATGCAAACGTTAGAGTTACATTTATGCCTTGCGCAAATGCCTCTGGAAATGACAAATAACCTATGCTTATGAACGGGAAGTCAAAAAGTTCAAGGGTATTCAAGAACATTTTTCACAGAACACATGGATGACCCGAGATATTTTCAATCATGGTTCCATAACACTTTTGTGCCAAGAGTTCGGCAGCATTCATCAAATGTAGGAATTGAGCCAAAGGCTTGGCTTCGTTTCGTTAAGTGCACTGCATATCATTTTAAGGATAAGCTTATCTCTTTCGACGGTCTAATGAGTGTGATCTTTCTCCCACCGAATGTGATACCGATATTGCAACCGATGGATCAATATATAATCCAAATGATAAAGCTAAAGTGTAGAGGAAAGTTACACCACGAGATAACATTTTCATCTACGGATGCTGTAAATAGTTTGAAATGCATTAACTCAAAGAATGTAGCATTTTGGCTTCAAGAAGCTTGGATGGAAGTATAAAAATCGAAACTGCGACAAGTTTGGAGGAATATTGGTGTGAGTGTTGACCCGAAGCTACTGCAAGCAGAAGATGTCCCATTATCTATACCGTTCCAACAAGTTCATGTTCATGTTCAACATATGTCGAGGCCAGATCTGGCCATAACACGACATCGTCCTTCGGGTGCCGTTTTTTAACGAAGGCCGCAACTTCCGCTAAGCACTTCCTGTTGTGCACCTTCCTGTTGATCCCAAGTCCCGATCAACAGAATAAAGGGTGGAACGGTCAAAAATTGGTCAAACATGATTAAGTGCACACTGATTAGTTTATTATATAAATGATCAATCTTTATTTCTTTTTGAAGTTCATCGTCTACAAAACACAGGAAAATTATTTGATTAGGCTTCCGATTTTCCAAATGCGAACTGTCGGGCTTTACGTTTCACACCTTCCATCAAGTTTTGTACCGCTGTTATATCCACCTTATTTGATGCTGAACGCCAATTTGCCTTGAACTGTTTTTCACTTCCAACTGTTTTTTGAGTTCTCTTGAGGTTTCTCTTTACGATTGCCCAATATTTTTCAATTGGGCGCAGTTCCGGCGAGTTTGGAGGGTTTTTCTCCTTGGGTACGATTTGCCCACCACCCCCCCGCTGAGAGTGAAAGTTGTCACGAAACATTTCGCTTTTTAGCCCACAGGTGCAAATGGCCTGCCAAACCAAGTATTTTTTCGGGAGCTTTGACATTTTTTCTGCTTGAATTTATCTTGAACCTTTCCTTTTCCGGTAGCCTTAAAACTTTTCCCGGGAGCAACCCGAGTATGTTATCGTCCATTACGCCTAATCAAACTGGCCTCAAACCTGCGTACAACTACCCCCCGGCGTATGCCCACCGAGGTCACGTACCTTATATGTTGACCCGGCCGTTCGCCCCGGACTTCCCAATTGTTCCGATATCCTGGGAAGGGGGATGCGTGAAAAGCGGACCTATTCCCGGTGTGCGGCCCTGTTCGTCCCCCTATACCGCTTCTGACAGCCCTCAACATATCCCGAACACTTTTATAACATTCATCACAGTTGATTTGGCAATATTAAGTGATTTTGCCAAGTCAGCAAGGGAATAATTTGGATTTGGCTTATGCGCGTGCAAAATTTTGATACGCTGCTCTTCTTGCTTCGACGCCATTTTGACAAACTGAACAGAAAATAGCAAAAACAATATAGAGTCAACATTACGTACGCATACAATTTACAAAATGAAGGGTAACTTTAAGTTTTTTAAATACACGATTTAAAAAACTACGTCATATTTGGAGTCGACCAAGTTTTGACCGTTCCATCCTTTAATCAATGAGTTCTACTGTTCGACAATAAAATCAAATTTTACTATTATTCAAAATATTTGACAACAAGTTACATGAGCTTATGACAGTAAATATGTTTAAGAAGATAAAATTGATAATCAGGAACGAACTCATCAAATCTCGCTGCTATTGGGTAAAAGAGTGTCGATCGTCTATGATCAGCTTGACGGAGATTAACATGAACCAATTTGATGTATTCAGGATCCTTACTTAGCTAAGCAGAATATCGTAACCTACTATCAAGTTCAGCCCTGGAAGTTAACGCTGGGACGTTGGAGGTTAGATGATGTTCTTCTTCGACGTTAGAATAGCCAGTTCCCCGTAAATGGCAGGGTCACAGAATTATTGTGTATTTTGGAATAAGATCTTTTCCGTGCAACTCTTTGTAGTGGATACAGACTCGGCATCGGCACGAACGATATCCAATTGTGTGAATCTGAACAAAACCAACCGTACCAGTTTTAGTGCGAGGTTTACACTCAATCCACAACTGATCATTGAAGCTTCTGATCGCATAAAATGTAGTTTAATAGCGAGAAAAACAAACTCAACAGTCAAAACCTTTCCAAAGTTAAAAAAAAAACAATGGAGAAATAATACATCTGACCAGAGATGGTAAATGTATATCTTTTTTTTTTGCAAATCAGTCACTTGTTGCGAAATTTGCGGCCCGCACACCACCAACAGTTTATGTGTACAGTTCTAGCGAACGCGGTGGGATAAAAACAGAAAGAGAAAAATTTCGTCCTATTGCTGCTGACAGTTTCAAACAGTTTGGAAATAGTGTCTGAATTAAATACGCACGTTTTTGGTAATCTTTGATCCATATAATAAACATCATATAAATGCCGTAATAAGCGAGCAATTATTTTTTAAACCATCGGCTGGCGGCAGCAGAAATGTTTTGTCACCTGTAGAAAACGGTACAGAAATGTCATGAGATTTTCTCCCACGACGGTTCACTTTTGCGTGTGTTCAATTTTGTCGTAATGAAAATTGTAATATGTCAAAATTTAAACATCTAAATACAGTACATTTACCACCACACCATCTGACCGATCTAAACTCACAGCCTACTCTCTTTACAGTGTTTTACCTTGGTATTTAGATGATGTTAGACATTCAAATTGTCAATTACCGCTTAAAGTACTTATTTTTGGGTAAAGGTGCTTTTTATCAAACTTAGTTGTTATGAAACGAGTACCTCAGAATAACTATGTTACTATATGACAGTAATTTAAAAACTACTAGATACTTCGACAACTAGTTTCCTTCCTGGTTCTCAGTCTCTCAACATAATGCTATAACTCCTTTTCCACTATCTCTTTTTTCCAGGAGGATGGTGATAACAAGGTGCTGAAGCTCCGCTTCGATGTCAGTCAGTATGCCCCGGAGGAAATCGTTGTCAAGACTGTAGACCAAAAGCTGTTGGTAAGTGTCCCTATCATTTCCCCAAAAAAGATTTACAATTCACTCACCAACCACCACCATCCACAGGTTCACGCCAAGCACGAGGAGAAGTCCGACACCAAGTCCGTCTACAGGGAGTACAACCGGGAGTTCCTGCTGCCGAAGGGTTGCAATCCGGAGCTGATCAAGTCCTCGCTCAGCAAGGACGGTGTCCTAACGGTGGACGCTCCACTGCCACCGCAGGCCCTCACCGCCGGCGAAACCATGATTCCAATTGCGCATCACTAAATCCTACTAACTAACTACTGTAGTTCCCCTACTTAATGTTTAACCTTACTCGAGGAAGCTGCGCGCGTCACGTGCATGTGTTTTAAAATGCTTTCATCAAGCCATAGTAATCACCCGCTATCATCGTCGATCTATTACCCAATTAACGACAACTAGTGAGAGGGAGAGAGCCGGAAAAGATATAAATCAAAACTAGGCGTGCTTTTTCATGAGATACTCGTTTCGATATTAGACTTTCATACAACGATTGAAAATCAGAAACCATCAGACCCAAACAAAAGGTCTTCAATTGGAACATCACCCATTGATGGATCGCGGTAGCGCAGTCGGACTCATTTATTTGATAAAAGAAGATATTGCTATTTGTGATAGCCGAAAAAAAATAACCTAGAGACGCGCACATAACTACTTAACTATTTTCACCCAGTTTGAAACCATCAACCAACGAACACCACTTAAGTGTAAGCACCCAAACAACATCTACCACTACTCGGAATCAGTAACAGTGAAAAGTGTGGCCTTTACTCGTATTGGGTTCTATTTTCTGGGATTTTTTAACCCTTTTCTACAACAACAACTAAAGAACATTCTAATTCAGGTTCAGGAAAGTTTTACACACATGGGCAATCAATAAAAACACTACGGAAATCAAATAACCAAGATGCAGCTATGATTTTGGCCAGCGTGATATGGCATTCGAAGAACAAGAGCATATTAATCTTGAAGAAGGAAGAAGGAGAACAAGACGAGTCGACCTACAACAATCGTTTGTGTATTTGTGCTTTATTTATTTTATATAACGTAAAATCTGAGAACAGTTTAAGGACATTAAATCAGGACTTATAGATCATGTGTATGAGTGTGTCTGGGGTTGGTATTTTGTTAGGAAAGAAATCCCTTGAATATTCGCTTCCACTAAGTTTCAACATTATCTTGCTATCAATTTGAACAGTTTTATCAATAGAGTTAAATTCGTCAACTTATAGATTATGCTTTAAGATACTAGCTTAAACCTCCTTCAGAGGAGCCCAGGTGAAATCCGCCTGATAGGTGTAGTAGCACAACCAGTACAGTACATTGAACAGCGTGAACGAAGCCGGAAACAGGACCCTGGCTGCCTGGTCGATCAGCGACACACTGTTAACGTGACGGCTGGCACCACCTGTTGGAAGAGATTGTGATTTAGTTAGAATCAAGGTACTTACCTTGTGATCAAAAAGTTCCGGTAATTTGAAAAAAAAACGCATTTATTTCAATTTTTAATTGATATCTTTATTATCGCCTTCAAAGTACTCGCCATTAGAGGCAACACACATATGCCAGCGCTTTATCCAATCATCCATACATTTTTTATAGGCCGATGAATGTATGGCTTTCAGTTCTTCCAGCGAATTCTTTTTTATCGCATCAATCGATTCAAAACGCCTACCTCTGAGCGGAATTTTCAGTTTTGGGAAGAGAAAGAAGTCGCACGGGGCAAGGTCTGGTGAATATGGTGCTTGTTTGATGGTATTGGTGGAGTTCTTGGCCAAAAATTCACAAATAGTGAGCGCGGTGTGTGATGGAGCGTTATCGTGGTGTAAAATCCACGAATTATTGCGCCACAATTCTGGCCTCTTCTTTCGAATTGCCTCACGCAAACGTCTCATAACTTGTAAATAATACTCTTTGTTAACCGTTCGACCTTCTGGAAGAAATTCAGAATGGACGACACCGCGAAAATCAAAGAAAACGGTCAGTAAAACTTTAATTTTGGAGCGACTTTGTCGTGATTTTTTTGGTTTCGGCTCATCTTCGGCGCGCCATTCGGACGATTGTTGACTTGTGAGCATATCAAATTCATATACCCACGTTTCATCACCAGTTATGATGCGTTCCATGAATGTGGGATCGCTATCTGCGTTCGCAATCATCTGTTTAGCGACCTCAACTCGATGCTGTTTTTGCAAAAAATTCAGCTCTTTTGGAACAAGTCGTGCTTCAATGCGTTTCATGCCCAGAATTTCCGTCAAAATGTGTTCGGTCGATCCAAATGAGATATCAAGGAGTGCAGCTATCTCCCGAATGCTAATTGAGCGGTTTTCCATAACTAAATTCTTCACGGAAGCGATGTTTTCATCGGTAGTTGAGGTCGATGGTCGTCCAGAACGCGGCATGTCACTCACGCTTTCACGGCCTTCTTTAAAGTCTTTGTGCCAAACAAATGTACGATTTTGTGACATAGAGTCCTCACCAAAGGCTTTTTGCAACATTCTGAGCGTTTCCGCTGCAGAAAATCCGTTTGCAACACAATATTTCACACAAACGCGTTGTTCCAATTTTTTATCCATGGTAAAAATCGCCGAGCGTCTATTTTTCGACTAACAAAAGCAGTTGTCAAAACAAAACTAATGGATAATTTGCTCTCACACTTTGACAGAATATCAGAACTAGTGTTGCCATCTTACACTAAAAAGATTTTACCGAAAAAATAAAGGCGGCCTTTTTAAATTGAAAATTACCGGAACTTTTTGATCACAAGGTATGCCAAAAAACGCCCGCCCCCCCCCCCCCCCCCCTGCCCACCAACCCCCCTCCGGCCCCCCCCCCCCCCCCCCCCAACCCCCATCCCTTCCTTCCTTCCCCCCTTTCCCCCCCCCCCCCCACCCCCCCCCCGTCTTTCACACATTATTTTTTTTTTTTTTTTCGTAAACCAAAGCCACCAACCAATTAACCCCCCACTTCCTTCAACCTAATTTAAAATAAAGATCCAAATTAAATTCCGCCCACCACCAACCACCCGTTTCCCCCCCTCCCCGACCAAAAGGTGCCGAAAAAGGTGAAGGTTCCGCCGCTCTTCGCCACGTCGAAGGACATCGTTGCGCTTAGGACCTAGCTTGCAGCCATCCAAATTCATCCGCTGTACAAGTTGTGCAGTACGGGCACAAAGATCATGTGCACGACGGAACCTAAGAACCTAACTACCTGACTGCTCACCTAGTCGCCAAGCAGCACGAGTGCTACACTCACAATGCACCCGGAAGCAAGCTCCTGAAGGTGATTCTGAGCGGTCTTCCGGAATTCACTCGGGAGGCAATCATCGCTGACCTGAAAGCGGCGGCACTGAAGCCTCAGAAGGTGTTTTACCCACCAGGGAAAGCCCTCAGCAACAGGGAAATCATCGGGACCATATCTATGTGGTGCACATTGAGAAGGGTTTCGCCACGATGAGTAGATAAAAACATTGAGCCTGAACTTAGTGTCTCAGTCCCAGGCTACCGGATTGTGCGACTTGATCGTTGAGGAAGGGAAGTCGCGATCACCCTGCGCAAAAACATCACCTTTCATCTGCTCTCGAGCTTCCAGCTGCAGTTTATCGAAGCCATCGGAGTTGAGGTCGATTCTGCCGTCGACCCTATCACCGTCAACGTGGCCTATTGTTCCAAGCAAGCCAGCTCTGCCAACGGGACAACAACGGCTTCAAACATCTGCCGACGAGCTCACCATCCTGCTCGATGAACAATTTGGCTTATGACGTGGTCGTTCAACAGTTCATCAACTGAACCGAGTCACCAACATCCTCAGGTGGAACAAGTCTGTATCAAAATCATCTCTTATGGCACTTCTCGACATTGAGAAGGCTTTCGATAACGTGTTGCTTGGCGTTCAAGCTAAAATGATACAATCTCCCCATCTTCCTGGTGAAGATAATTAAAAACTATCTGTCGGACAGGACATTCCGTGTTTCGCTTCACGGTGCTGTTTCCGATGCACAAGAGATCTCCGCCGGTTCCCCCGGGAAAGTATACTAGGTCCACTTCTGTTTAACCTGTTCAACTCGGAAATACTCCCACTCCCTGAAAATGAATCGCCGTCGTTGTTCGCCGATGCTACCGTACAATGGTCCACAATGGTAGGGTAATAAGAGCGCTAACCACGAAACTGAAACGAAACCTAAATGTGCTGTCAGATGATCAGATGATGATCTGCATCAATACAGTGAAGACCCAGGTCATCCTTTTCCATACTCAAATTGCCAACACTTGTTCCGCCTAATGTTTGTAAAATAAGCATAATAAACACAACGGTGGAATGGATCAAATCCTGGCGTTTCTCTAGACAGCAAGCTGATTTTCACGGAGCACGTTGACAAAACTGCCACAAAGTGTAACGTTCTGTTGAAGCTACTGTACCCATTGATCAACAGAAGGTCTACGTTGTCCCTAAAGAGCAAGCTTGCTGTCTACAAACATATCATACTCCCAGTCATCGAATATGGCATGCCAATCTGTGAGAGTTGCGCAAAAACACATCACCTGAAGCTTCACCGACAGTTACGTCACTAGGTGACAATCGAGTCACCCATGTTTTGGTATTCCGAAAGACGGGGTAAGTGACAAACCTCACCCGCGATGAACTCAGTTCATTTGTCGATGTATTCCCACAGTTGCTGTGATGTGACGAAAGTAGCAAAAAAGTGACGGATAGAGTCGGCATCTGTTAAGCACGTGGCAAGTTTTTTGTGGCGTTTTTCATTCGTGATTTCTAGCAATATCCATACCGTTTTACGTTTAGTTTAGTTGACAATAGGTAAAATTGAATTTGAAAGAAAACTTCTGTTTAATTTTCAAACATTTTCCTCTTTCAGACAAAAAATCACAAACAAAAAGCAGTTCGAGCTGATGAGTGAAATTCTTGAGGAGAATCCAGCGGCTGCAAAAGGCCTGAAGTGTGGAGCGAAATCACAGCAAAACTGAACAGCGTGGGCCCACCCACCAGAAAAAATATCGGAATGGCAAAAGGTTTGTTACTGGTGTCTTCAAGAAACAACATATATTTGACCGTGTGTTTTTCCACAGGTGTGGAGTGACCTTAAAATGTAGGTGAAACGAAAGCTCCAGCATAATAGAATTGAGGTAAATGCAACTGGAGGAGGACCAAACCGATTGATTATATTATCGGTTCATGAAGAGGCAGTTGTAAATCTTCTGTATCTTGAAAAAACGACTGATCATGCAGGTATTTTAAAAACCGTACGAAATTGGTTTATACATTTAACAACAAAATCGTTCTTCTAATAAACAGGTCCATCTTTCGAATTCACTTCGCAGCCATCTCCGAGGCGTCAATCGAGAAAAAACATCTCGTCGGAGTCATCGAACGACGAAAACGAAGAGAATCATGGACGTGAACCAGTTGTTGTACCTTCAATAAGGACACCTGTAACTTCAAAGCGTTCCACGCCGAGGAATTATAGGATGAAACTTTTGGAGGTACAAACTGAATATATGAGACAACTTACCGAAAACAGCCGGGAAAGCCACCACATCCAGAAGGAAGCTTTAGAAATTAAAAAGGAAAAACTGATTTTGAAGAGGGAGCACTACTCGAGAATGGAGAAACAAAGAGCAGATGAGCTACACTTCCAGATAGAAGTTCTCAAATATAAGAGAATCAAGCTGGAACTTCAACGGTCGAACACAGAAGTGTAGCGTCATTTTTACATGGTTTAATCTTGTTTTAAAATATAATTTTGAAAATGTATTTTCTGTTTCTCAATTTATTATTAATACAATCAATTGATATAAACATTCCTTAGAAGTGTATTCTAGTCATGACGGTTGATATCTTGATTTCATGGAGGCCCAATGATCTAAGCTGCCACGAGTATTGAAACGAAAGATTTTTCCTAAATAAACAAGAGCTGTCTGGAATACAAGCATTTATAACTATGCGAAGAGATCTCTGCCATGGCGTGATCCTACCGATCTGCTTCCGTGTCCGAATCAGGACCGCTGCCGGCTTCTTGAATGGACACATTGAGCAGAAGCCGAAAACTGGAAAGAGTTTTATCTGTGCAAAAAGTGCTAACCGGCTGTATAGATTGACCTAGTATCTTGGCTCAACTCAACATTCATATCACTCCCTGTAATTCGAGACGCACTGATTTCCCTAGGCTAGGTTTTAGATGCACCGATTATGGCCAGAACGATCCACTACGTGTAACGTGTTGTACTTTTAACAGTATGTACAGTTGGTTTGAGTTTTTGTATTCGCACTAAGAGTTTTAGACAGTGTATGCTGAGTTCAAATATCTTAGTTTAGTTTGTTTAGTTTACGTTTTATTCATGTAGACCGTGTTGTCAGATGAATGTTGCAAATGTATAATAAATGAACTTATTAAAATCAGAATCTCTTCAGTTCCTTTAAGTAATGAAAACGCGTGGTTGGATAGCCAGCAAAACCTAAAAACATAGCATTTTTGAAAAAACTTATCTATAAAACTGAAATACATACATCGCCAATTTTTTGGTATGTTATATAAAAATGTGCAATCTTTCAAAACAAAAATATAAAAACGAGGGAGCTCTCTGGTCCCGAGATCATGAAACTATCAGCAAGAAAACATTAAAATATTGTCTATGTATATTATTAACATTTTTGCCAAAAATATTTTTCGATTAACACCAATAAGTAATTTGTGTTTCTACTTTCCTCTTTTCTCTATGAATTCTTGCATGGTTATGACCTTTATGTAAATTTATGGTGCATGAGCATGAACAATACTAACATTAAAAAAAAAGACTATCGGATTCATATAGGAAGGCTTCGAACAAACAAGGAACAGACAATCAAATAAGTATCATTTCACATAGTAAGTAACTAATTTCATTTATAATATCATTAAATAAGCATGTTCACAACATTTTAAAATAACCCGGTATTTTAGTAAAAAGCTTGTAAATATTTGAAAAATAACTCCCTCACGATTGTCGACTCTAATTAAAATTGTAACTAAAGTATATAAAATATGTTCTAATTAAAATACATACATTGCGACGGCTATCTCCTCTTTCCGAGATTTACCGTCTGTCATTGTAATGCGGCATTGTAAAGTAACGATTTCATGATTTTCTTCTTGCGGTAAAAAAACCGGTCCTAATCGCCCAACCTGAACCACCCACCATGACCTATCCTTGTTCCTTTCCATGGAGTTCAAGGGGTCTGAATAGACTAGCTCGCCATTACCCCTCCTTCATCATCGACTTGGGACCTACTTGCTCTTATTGTCTCACCAAACGCTGCGAAATGAAAATGATATGAAAATGAAATACTTACGACTTCGTAAAAAACGTATTTATTACTAAGAACAAATTCACTCCCCATTCAATATCTTTTCCTTACACACTGAATATCTTTTCCTTTTATACTTTATTAAGATAGATCTACGAAAAAAGAGATTTTTATTCCATGTATACAAGTTTGCAATGAGTTAATCTTTCTGCACACTTACATATACAACACATTTACAATTACACTTACATCAACCTTTCACACATCATGGTTCTCAAATATTCCTCTTTCCTTATAGAGAATGGTTTTCCGTGGTACAAATAATATACAATAATCCGTAATAATACAAATAATATACAATTTGAGTAACCATAAGCATCTTTCAAATTTCTCCGCGCTGATCATGCTGCTTGCGATGCAGGGTGAAACAACATCGTTATGCATACACAGCAGCATATTACACCCCAATAATTCTTTTGCTTCCGGAAAGAGTAGGTGAAGACTCTACGGGGCTGAGCTGCAGCAACCCGGCGGGTCCACGGGTCGCGGATGGTGGGGTTCCCTCAGATATGATGGACAGCTACTAAATACACAAATAAGTAGCCCCGGACGAGCGGCGGGGACTGTTTAGGATGTGGGGGGACTAAGCAGTTGTTGGACTCTGTTGAGTTTCTTCCAAAAACCCACACATATTCAAAAGCAGCCCTGAAAAAGCGAGCCACCCCGCTTTTTAAAAATAAGGGTAAACGTCCAAGCCTTCACCCATTTGAGCGTCTGTTCTCCATGTTAGGGACGGCTCAAAACAGCGTCTGTTCTCCATCTTAGGAGCGGCTGAGTCACCGTCTTGTTAGTGCGCCCAGGACTCTAAATACAAAAGCCGAAAGTCCTGGTTGTGCTCGGGACTGTTAAACAGCAGCATCACGATGGTCCTCCTGCGAGATAGTGGGTTGGTTGTGGGCCTTGCGAGCCGACACCATTAAAAAGGAATCGCTACGAATAATGCACAAGGAAGGAATTCGAATTCTTTTGCTTCTGTGCTCTTTATTTTTGATGGTCCATTGGCAAAATTTGGTTTCCAAGGCCAAAAACAATCGATTTGTTTCGAACCTGTGAGGTAAAAAAAATCGAAAATGTTTCATACCAACCGCTAAATCGTATCAAGCAGCTTACACACTCAGATTTTTTTACAGAAATCTGTAAAATTTTACCGAATTCTCAACAGCTGAACGATCGGTAATCCAATTTGACGGATTTCGGTAAAATTTTACCGAAATCCGGTAAATTTGTTACAGATAACTGTAAAATTTCACCGAAATCCGTAAAATTGGATTACCGAACGTTAAGCTGTTGAGAATTCGGTAAACTTTTACAGATTTCTGTAAAAAAATCTAAGTGTGTACCTCTATTCCAGTAAGTGGACTTCCTTAGCCTAGCTGTGGTGTTCTTACAATAAAACCCATTCCATCACTAGAATCTTTTATTTTAAGTTTAATTAAATTAAATAATTAAAAATCTAAACTAAAGTAAACAAGTGCACAGTTATAAAAACTGAAGGGCCTATGCGGATACCGCAATGTAACGTTATTGAATTTTCATCACTGCATGTGTTAAAAGCATTTAAGCTGATTGCTATCTTATCATAAAAATTCACAAAAATTTTGTGTTCTATATTTATTAGGTAAAAACTTGACTAAATTACCAACATAATGACATAACAAATATGATTATTTATATTTGACAGCAACACCAACTTCATGCATGCGCCCATTTGGAAACTCTCATTGGTTTGACATTTCAAGTAACACAGCCTTACTCACGGTTCATGTGTTCGTCACCATGGAATGAACGCGTCACTTCACCGTCACCCGACTCTCGGAATTAGGTGAGAATTGTCATGTGACACTGAAGTGACAAATCTCACTTGTATCGACGTGACTGTCGGAAAAAAAGACGAAGGGGTTCATCCGTGGTGAGGATTCGAATGAACTCGGTGTTATTATGGCTGCCACGACACCATCACGCCACCGAAAAAAGTGACGCAAGCCGTAGATTTTCTGAGGGCTACTACGAATTTCACTTCACTTCCACCTCACGGAGTTCATTTTTTATCACCGTGTTACCGATAATAGCATGAAAAAAGTGAGGTGAAGTGTAAGTGAAGTGAAAGTGAATGTGAGGGTGATAACCGTAATAAACCCCTACGTTTTGTGGGCATTTGTCATGCAATTGGTAATGATTCCTGGCCGAACAAGTCGTACGGTGTACCTTCTAGAACGTAACTAATGTGGATCTCTCGGAGCGAATCCTAGCAATGATTGCCTCAGTATTGAGCCATACAATCACTTTCTGGTATTACAGATGGCGCAAAAAGCATGGTCAAAGCTGAAGACGGCGTTCCAGGAATGTTGTAGGACTCGGAAGATCAACTTACTACGTAAACTTGAAAATTGTTCCCTTCTTGGCAAAAAATGTGGAGGAAATTATTTCCCGAGCCAGAAAATTGAAGAAACCGGCTTTCGCTGATTCCTTTACCAAGGAGGTATGAACAAATTATTCTGGGGCTCGGTTTATCAGGAAGAAAATGTTAAAAATGCAGCAGGATATGCCGTTGGTACGTGATAGCAGTTCCAGAAGTCTGACCGGACCATCTAAAAACAAGAAAAACAGCAGGAAGTATGACAAACATTACGCATCAAATGGGGAATTCCACCACCGAAAAACCGACATGAAACTAGTTTTCAAAGTTTGATCATAAATCCGTAACGGTCATTTCAAACTGCAGCGATCGCTTATGTCAAAATTTCTCTAACATTTTTTTTCTGCGTGTGCCAATCGCGGAGTTGTCTGCTTTGCTCATTCATCAAAACAAAAACAACAAAATGGGCAGAAACTGCGAAGTATTGGAGTGCCCAAACAATGATGGGCAAAATTTCGGAAAATCATTCTATAGGTTTCCAAAATGCGAGCACACGTAAGTTCAATCAATATAGTTAATAGTGAAATTTCACATTGGAAACAATTTCTTTCCCAGGTGCAGGTTATGGGTGCAATTTTGTGGTTCAACGGAGCTGCGGAATTTGTTCAAAGCATCTGGTCCAGAAGCAGTATCGAAGAAGAAAATGTGCTCTGACCATTTTTCGAAAGAAGGACTTCTGCAACCAAACAGACCAGAGCGAGGGTATGATTAAGTTAAGTGCATGATTGCATGGTGAAATTTATGAATATGCTTCTTTTAGGGTCCGAAAAGGTGTAATTCCTACCATCAAAGTCCCCGGAAATGCCCAGGTGAACGTACAGGAGAACTACAGCTACAACAACTCCTACAACAATGTAAAGAACGAAGAAAAGCCAACGGAAGAAAATACGGAAGACGAATACATGGGTATTGGAATAAGAATCCTTGGAAATCAAGCATGACGAAGAAAGCGCAAATCAACCGTTAAGAGATCACGTTACTATTGAACCATATAGTCGATCGGGACCTGATTCTGTGCTCAATCTACTGGGCTTCAACTATGACAAATCTCCCGCTGTGCGCTATAAAGCTGAGCTTTGTTCCATCAAGCCAAGTGAAACATCTTAAGAAGCTTCTTCATGCAACTGAAACTAGAAGCAAGAGAAGAGGTGTTGCTATCAAACGTAAGAACGATACAATACGACAACTAAAAAACGAGATTGTAGTACTCAAAGCTAGCATAAAATCTGATTCCAAGGTATTAATGGAGCTTAAAAAAGTCCAGTCCTTTACGATAGCCTGCAAAACATGGATAGACGCCCACGAGGAAGAAGATACAGTCGACCTTCAAGGAAGTTTGCCGTTTCATCGTATTTAAGTGGACCACGTACTTATAGATGCATTCAACGCTACAAAGTTCTTTGCCTGCCATCCAAATGGACAATAAAGAAATGGACACAAGAAGTTGAATTGAAACCTGGTTTAAATGCAGGCCTGCTTCGTAGAGTAACAGAAAAGTCGAAAAATTTCAGCGATGCAGATCGGGTAGTTATCCTCACAATCGATGGTATGAGAATAAAATCAAGCCTTAGTTACACCGCCAAGAACGATCGCTTCCATGGTTTTCCTGATTCTGGATCAGGCAAAAAGTTTGAAAGGAACAATTCCCGAAAGGTTGACTACAGAAGCAATAACTGTAATGATTCGAGGCGTCAACAGGAATTTCAAACAGGTACGAACACTTTAGGGATCATTCATAAATGACGAGGCATATTTTCAATCAATTTGAGACCCCGCCTCTCCCTCGTTTTACAATTTCACTATTCCTAATAAGTGGTAATTCACAACTTAGAAACCCTCGTTATCCCTCAAATCCCAACAAACATCGGTGTTGAATTAGAGCTTGTTCAAACAAATTTGGAGAAGCTATTCAGCTATTCTAGAAGAAACAGCTGAATAGTTTCTCCAAATTTGCTTGAACAAGCTCTAATTCAACACCGATGTTTGTTGGGATGATACGTCATTTATGCATGAATTATATCGTTGCATGAGGCTACATCGTTTTAGATATACACACTTAGAACATTTTACAGTATTCGGTAATCTTTTACCGAACTTTCAACAGCTGAACGTTCGGTAATTTGATTTACCGGACTTCGGTGAAATTTTACAGTATTCAGGTAAAAAAATTACCGGAACTTGTAAAATTTTACCGAAATCCGTTAAATCGAAAATCCGAACGTTCAGCTGTTTAAAGTTCGGTAAAAAATTACCGAATACTGTAAAATTTTCTTAGTGTGTAGCCTCACATTTGAACTGCTTCCAGGGATTGGGATATTTCTTGACGTTCAACACTCTAGGTAGCGAAGAGCAGAAGGAAATTATTGAGAATTCAATACGTACCATCAGAAAAGCAGGACTGCAACCAGTGGTGTTGGCAATGGATCAATTTGCGACGAACTTGAAAATGGCTAAGGAATTGGGAGTGACAATTGAAAATCCCTTTTTCTCTGTTGATGGACAGAAGGTTTACATCTTGTGGGATTCCCCTCATTTGATAAAAAATACTAGAAATATGCTAAAAAAGCATAACGCAGTCTTCAAAAACAAAATTGCTTGTTTTCAGGGCTTGGAAAAGCTTTACACAATTGATTCTGAATCAGACCTTCGCCTCGTTCCACGGCTCATTGAAAAACACATAACCGTTCCACCATTCTCAACCATGAACGTGTCACTGGCAACGAGAATCCTTAGCCAGTCTGTCGCTGCGGGGATGCGATATTATGCTAAAACAGGCGAACTAGATCAGCGAGCATTGCAAACATGTGCATTTGTCGAAAGGTAAGGTAAGTTTAAGTTCATTATCTCTAACTTTTTCTGAAACACACTCACTTGCAGCCAATCAAAGGAGCGATAAAAAAGGAGTCATGTCACTGGGATTTCCTACTAGATGCGAAAGAAACCCTGAGTCACATGTAGTATACAAGCAAATCGTGTTTGGATATCGTTCAGGTAGATTTATGTCACTTTCAAAACCATATCCATTTAAGAACCATTCTCGCTCATTTAAAATTTGTAGGCCCCTTCTGAATCACAAACTTTAACAGTAGTTCAACGGTAGTATGTGCGAGGTTTTATCAATAATATCAATGCCTTGAGCCTTTTCTGGGACTATCTTAGCAAAGAATTTGGTTTCACCTTTTTGTGCACCTATAGGTTATGCCAAGACTGTTTAGAAAATTTATTTTCTGAAATAAGACGTCGGTGCGGTGGTAACGACATACCAGATTTTTTTTAAACCCCCCAAAACAACACACCCACAAAAAAGAAAAAAAAACAAAACACCTCCCCACAACCACAAACACACCCCCCACAAAAAAATAACCCCCCCCCCAACACCCCCCCTTTTAAACAAACCCCCACCATAAAAACAAAAAAACAAAAAAAAAAAAAAAAAAAGACCACCACATATATATATATACAGGGCAAACTGGTAAATTGCCACACGCAAAAAGCGTATTAAAACTTAAGCTTGTTCTAAGTGAACGTCCAACGATGAAATGTATGGTTTTTGTTATACCAAATCTTACGTTACAGGTCGCGAACATGTTCTACACAGCAAAATAAAAAAATGTAATATACATCAACGTAATTGATTCTAACGTATTAAAAACTGATGTAATCAAGGAAATACGATGCACAATAACATCCACTTAGTGGAATATTACATCGGTCTTCAAATTACATCAGGAAAAAATATTAGTTGCATGAATGTAATAATCACATATTAAAAACATAAATATTACACAAAAACCAATGCACATAAAGAACTCCGCAAAAAATGTTAAATAATACACGATTTTGATGCTTTATCGCATTTTGTTTTATGTAAAATTTAATCTCGCAACACTGCCAAACTTGTTCTTTTTTTTTTAGCGAATTCGTTTTCGATTCAGTTCCAAACTGGATCGGGTATCAAAATTGGGTTGGCTTTTTGTGTGTTAAACATCAGTGTATACGGTTTTATTTGTAACTCCTATCGGGTTGAGGTTTGCGCTGACAATAAGTTCGGGAATCGCACTAGTTCCAACCTAGGTTCAAAAACGAATTTGATATTTGTTTGTTCACAACACCGAAAATTTTCTTCGTCGTCGCGGCCGTTTTTTCTTTCATTAATATTAATCCAAACAAGTTCGAAGAGGGCTTCAACCACGGAAGCGGATGATTTTGGATTAGAACCTGATCGCCATTTGCTGCGTTGTCTATTCTCTGCGGTAGATTTTTCCAGTAGTTCGACTGGAGGGACCGGTGGAGACATTACCATCCCGGGGACATTCCAGGAATAATAGCAGAGTAGCAGCACAATCACAAATACTATCAACAATAACAACCAGCCGCTACCCACTGTCACAGCAAGCTCGATTGCTGTCGTCGGAATTGGTCGGATTACTGACCAAACCGCAGTTGGTAGGGACGGTTTGCTTTGAGGTGGACAATCCGCTACCGCATCAAAGGACTTTAATACCGTCGATAGGTGCTGTAACCCGCATCGTAAAACCACTCAACTGTTCGCCAATACAGCGAGCCGCTTTCTCCGGAACTGTTGCAGCACATCCTATCGCTTATATGCAACGAAAAACACCTGGACTTCGGTTTATCGGACGTAACTTACGGTAGGTTTGTACAGCAGCTGTGTCGAGACTTCCCTCGGGATCGTGTGCCCTATCGAATCTCTTAAACGTGCGGTCGTTCATATTCACTATCGATTTGGCTAGTCTGGTTTGCAGGCGGGAATATCTTTATTAATCAGTTCGTTTATTTGTTAGGCTGGCGGGAATATCTGAAGTTGGAGAAGTTGCAAGCGGACAAAATTCGCAAACACGGAGAGCCGTTCGTCATGACGATCATCAAGTTCCTCCAACGACGTTTCCCGCAAATTTTGATGGGTAAGTTTGCCGACCAACAGATCTCGAAATCGGCCCAGCTACCCCCAGAGATGTTGACCACTATATTGTTTGCAGGCGTGTGTCGGGAATGTTAGCCAAGAAGTAGCTGAAATCATAATGAGTATGACTCAGTGCAACCTGCTATTGTCTAGTAAGAACCGAGCCCAACAAGTACAAAAGCAACAACAGCCTCCCCCACCAGGTGTGGTCAGGCCGCATCGTGTTCTGGAAGGTCCTTTCAGTGCATCTGCTCTTGGCGTGCAAATCTTCCCAGGGCCATCGGTTGAATTGGCAAGCAATATGGCAGGATTGAACCTGGGTGTTCCTGGTAATAGTGCTTTCAGTTTCGAAAGCGCCTTGGAAATCTTGTATCAACACCAGCGTCACCTTCCAGACTTCTTGAAGGCCTCCGAACAGCTCCTTCTCGTTAATGTCGATGCCGCCAAGCGCCCCTGTGGGAAACATTGGACGCCTACCGCAAACTCCCACTGGGGATAAACTGACCTTACCGAATGCAATACGTTTGATTCATAATTTCCGTTAATATAAAATTTCACATTTTTATAAATGCATTCATATCATCTTCCTTTCGTAATGAAGGTCTATTGTGACATGATCAAGATTAATGTAATTCCCGTTAATGCCTAGGATGTATCGTTGTTAAATTAAGGGTTTGCATAAGTTATTGTTAACCAAATCGCAATGATAAAGACTTAATATGGTAGTTCTCATGTAATTCTTCATAATGTAGGGTTAGATGATCGGTAACAGTTTATTTTGTTTATGTTTGTCAATTAGATATCTGTGTTATTTTTTAGAATCAAACCATCTTTGTGTTTTAATTTTTGCTGTAAACCTTTTTTTTATTATTATTTAATAACATCCGAAAATTACATTTATACTATAAGTTTTACATTGCTCTCTTTGCGTCGCGACTTGTAGTACGTCGCATTGATTTACGTTGACTCGATCAGCTACGTTGCCTCGTTTACATCAACCAAATTACATCGATAAGCAGTGCATCATTGTTTTGTCTACATCGAGACAACCTAACATTACACAACCGATGGAATGACCTATGTGCATCTGATTCTGTGTAATATTCAACAACTTTTTTTGCTGTGTAGAAACCAATTTTTATTTTTTTATTGTTTTTTTTTTTTTTGTTTTTTTAACAAAAATTCCAGAAATTTGTATTCCAAAATCGGAACGGTGTAAAGGGTAGGATGAAGGAATACTTAGATTATGGTTTATTCGGACAACGCGTTTGTGAAAGATGTTTCAACATTATTATCGACAAAGTCTTCTGATAGTACTCGTCACCAGATCACGAGGCTGCTTTGATGGTATGGGCTGATGGAAAATCGACTCTGACATAACTCTGAGGACTTCTTTGATGTAAATAATCTGTGAATTAATTTTCTGTATATTTTGGGAACTTTAATGAAACTTCTAATGGATTTTGGGATCTTCTTGGGGAATTCTGGAAACTTCTTGGAAACGTTCTGAAGATGCTTTGAAAGTTCAAATAACTGCTTTGAAATTTCTACGAACTTTTTTGGAAGGTCTGAGAACTTCTTTGAAAGTTCTTGAAATTCTGGGAACTTCTTTGGAAGTAATGGGAACTTATTTATTTGGGGAAATTTTTTCGGCAGTTCTTAAATTTTATTTGGAAGTTTCGAAAACTCCTTAAAAAGTTCTAAGATTTTTTTCGATTCTTTGATGTAAATAATCTGTTAAATAACTTTTATGAAACGTCTGCTAACTTGCTAAGGAATTTTGAGATCTTCTTTGGGAATACTGGGGCTGTGCTTTTGAGCGAAGAAGACGCTTTTTTTCCCGTCCTAGTTACAATTTTGGGAAAATTGAAAAATAATCGTGTTTTCGATCGAAATTCACATTAAAAATGTACCAAAGGGCTCCCCAACGGGTTTTGCTCACTGGTGTTGAAACAAATCTATGCATTTCCGATCGATTTTCAGAGGAACTTTCATGTCCGAAAATAGTGCTTTTCCCCTCTGTCGTGCGTGAATTGATGAGGAGTCGAAAAAAGCTGACGTCTAGGATCACGGTTCTCGGTGGCAGTGAAATGAAGTGCAACTTTTACGCTGAAAAACGGCGAAAATTTGGTTAAAAAGATTGAAAGTATAAAGTTACGGTCGTTCGGAGTCGATTGGTGATATTTTTCAGTCCGGTCGCAACGTAATAGCAGTGGAAAAAGTGAATTGTAAAAAGTGTCCATTCTTGGGTCTGCTGTCTGGTCGTTCAAAACGAACGGCATGAAAGCTGCTGCTGCTTGCATCGAACGTGAGCTGGCGATTGCTACGTTTGAGGAAGAATATTGACGACGGAAAATCTGAGCAGAAATAAAGTGCCAATATCTAGAACTAGATTTTAGAAGAAAATACCAAAACCGTGCCAAAGTGAATTTTGATTCGGTGTGCAGGCTTAGTTTGTAAATTAATCGGTGTAAGAAGAGTGTATTAGACGCAGATATCATGTTACTACCGGAAGGTTTCCGACACGTCGGCGACGGCCGGCTTGATGTGGACGAGTGCCGACTGCAGCAGCTGCGGGTCCAGCAGGACTTGGCCGAGATCTAGGACATCGAGGAGAGCTAGTTTGCAAAGCAACAAATAATTTATTTCTACCAAATTTTGAAGACAATATCTAATATCCTGTTTTATTTTGTCTATTTTGTTTTGTTTTGTTTTTCGTTATGCTTGTCTCTTTTCAGTCACATTGGAGCGGCCCATTGCTTTTGGCGGAAAGTGCTACATACTTTCAGCGTATCGTTAACCAAAACGAACCCTGCTGCTAACCTTTCCTCAACTATCCAACATCCCAGTGATTTCTCGTGGAAGTGCAGAGGATTTCTCGGCTTCCTCCAAAGCGAGTATCATGTCAACACGTTCCTTCCCATTCCCTACTTGACCAGCATTCGGGCACAGCCGGCGCCGGTATTGCTTTATAATGGGTCACCAGTTTTTACACATTGAGGATGTATGTTAGTCCCAAACATCATCTGTTGGTTCTTTGTGTAAATACAGCTGATCTGGCAATAACGGAATTGCATCCGTGGCCGTCCAACAGAGTGTCGTTGAACTAATAAATTACAAATTACAAAACTACTGGCATTCCATAAGCCATTACATCAGCTGGAAGACTGAATTCTGGATTCTTGTGCGAGGTACCACAGCCACATGTAAGGGGTTCTCAAAGCACCTAAGAAATCAACAGAGTCAATATATGTGGCCATTCTAGCAGAGATTCCAGTGCTGACTCTTTGGTAGCGTAAAGCTAGCTGACAATGTACATATCTAGAAGGTACGTACACCAATCTCGATATTTCAAATGTACAATTGATATTTCACACTTCCGAATACTGTCGAGTCGTCCAGGGAAAGATTGTCATCATTGCATTGCACCAATGACATTGAATTTTGCTAGAAATAGAATAAGTGCTGCAAATTCAACCCTTTCGGACATGTCCCCCGGAGAAACCAGCAGCTGATGTTATGAGACAATCCCCTATCATAAACCATTCCCACCACATCTACTCACCCCTGCCAGTGGCCTCGCGTTGCCTTCTCCGGCGGAACTTATCGTCGCCCAGGAAGCACAGCCAAAGTTGCTTCCAACGGGGCTCTTTCGGTGGTTCGGTTTGCGTCGTCCGTTCCATCGTGGAGAGGTGCGATGTGGTCGGTTTGAACATGTGCTGGGGATCGTTGTAGATCGGACAGATTAACGAACTGCGTCTCCTTGCTGCCATCAATCGCTGCGGCGAATCATGGATTGAAGCCGCCCGCGAACGCATTACCCCACTACCGGCAGGTCCACCTCCGATGTTCAGTCCTATCTCAACAACATTGTCGATGTCCTCCCATTCGTCTTCGTCCAACGGTATCTCGCCACTGCCAACCTTTAAATAGAGCAGAAAATGCGGTTAATGTTAACTATATAAATAGTGCATGCATTTGCGATAAGCGACTAACTATCCCTTTCCGTACGGAATGCGTTAATTCAAAAGGCAATTCTCGCACGATTTCTACAACAGTTGTAAAATGAAGCTTCTCTTGGTAGTTTCGATAGTGATTGGAATTTGCTTCCACTTGGTTTGCTCTGGAACAATGGTGAATATTATTTTTTCCCTCTTCCGAAGAAATACGAACATTTTTAACAAAGTGACAATATTCTCCCAGCAACCCTTGCGGCAATCAATCAAAGATGGCATAAGAGCAAAGGACGTCAAGGATTATGGAGATTCGGTGACACCTTTTACGCTAACTCGCAAGCCACTGATTCGTAAGATCGTTGTACCACCGATAGAGGTCATCACAATTGGGAAACTTTCCGATGAAACTCGATCCAGGATGATTTTTTCGAGGACGGAATCTCGCAACAATCAGCTCTAAAGATCAAGATTTGAGGGAATATAAGTTTCGTTAAGCTATTCAAGTTCAATAAACTGTTGTCGTTTTTTATGTGACAAATTGTTTCACACTAAATAAGATTTTTCAATATTGATAGTAAGATTCAACTGTGAAATATATTCTAGTGTTAGTAAAGTGCATGTTCTTAGAGTTTAATCGAAAATTGTGAATTTCTTCGACAGAGTCTCTAAAATATATCTTCAGTGACCAATTGACTCGTCAACAGTCTTGGACCTCCATTTTGATAAGAATTCCTTTTTGTCTTCTCCGAAAGACATGAAAAACTTCACCGGACAACTTGTATGTCCCCAGAATACTTAAACGTCTTCTTCAGAAATCTTGGATGTCTTCTAAAGAAAATATGTTATCTTTTCCAGTTGATTTCGAAGTATTCCCCCAAAGAATTCATTAAAAGGTTCGAAGTTTTCTCCGGAAAAAACGTAGAAAACGTGGGAATCCTGCCAGAGAAAATGTGAAAGGATTTTCTCTGACGACATGAAAATTATCCTTCATAGTACGCCGAAAGTCTTGAAAGAAGCAGTGATGGTCTTGCCCTCAGAAAACGTGAAAGTTGTCCCCTAAAAGACGTGGATTCTTTCAAAAACACTTGATAGACTTCGTCATAAAAAATCTTCTTCTGCTAACGACTTGAAAATCTTCTCCAGAAACAATTGACAGTTTTCTTCAAGAAGACTTGGAGGTCCTCTTCAGAAAACTTGCAAGTCTTCTACAGAAGACTTAGAAGTCTTCTCGAAAAAAATTCTTCTTCTGCTAACGACCTGAAAATCTGACTTGAAGTCATCTCCGGAAGACTTGGAAGTCTTCTCCGGAAGACTTGGAAGTCTTCTCGGGAAGACTTGGTAGTCTTCTCCAAAAGACTTTCAAGTCGTCTCTGGAAGACTTGGAAGCTCTCTTCGGAAGACTTAGAAGTCTTCTTCTAAAGACTTTGAAGTCTTCTTCGTAAGACTTGGAAGTTTTCTTCGGAAGCCTTGGAAGTCTTCTTCAGATGACTTGAGAATCTTCTCCAGAAGGCTTGGGAGTCTTCTCCAAAAGACTTCCAAGTCGTCTCCGGAAGACTTAGAAGCACTTTTTGGAAGACTTTGAGGTCTTCTTCGTAAGACTTGGAAGTTTTCTTCGGAAGACTTGGAAGTCTTCTCCGGAAGACTTCAAAGTCTTCTACGACTTCGGAAGACTTGAAAGTCTTCTCCGAGTCTTCTTCCGAAGACTTGGAATTCTTCTTCGGAAGACTTGTAAATCTTCTTCGGAAGACTTGGAAGTCTTCTCCGGAAGACTTGGAAGTCTTCTCCGGAAGACTTGGAAGTCTTCTTCGGAAGACTTGAAAGTCTTCTACGGAAGACTTGGAAGTCTTCTCCGGAAGACTTGGAAGTCTTCTTCGGAAGACGTGAAAGTCTTCTCCGGAAGACTTGGAAGTCTTGTTGGGATGACTTGAGAATCTTCTCCAGAAGACTTCAAAGTCGTCTTCGGAAGACTTGGAAGCTCTCTTCGGAAGACTTAGAAGTCTTCTTCCGAAGAGTTTGAAGTCTTTTTCGTAAGACTTGGAAGTTTTCTTCGGAAGACTTGGAATTCTTCTTCGGAAGACTTGGAAGTCTTCTTCGGAAGACTTGGAAGTCTTCTTCGGAAGACTTGGAAGTCTTCTTCGGAAGACTTGGAAGTCTTCTTCGGAAAACTTGAAGTTTTCTTCAGAAAACTTGGAAGTCTTCTCCGGAGTATTCCGAAGAAGGATTAGATGTCTTCTTCGGAGGACTTAAAAAGCTTCTCTAGAAGTCTTGGAAATCTTCTCCAGAAAACTTGAAGTCTTCTTCGGAAAACTTGGAAGTCTTCTCCGAAGACTTGAATTCTTCTTCGAAGAAGGCTTAGAATGTCTTCTTCAGAAGACTTGAAAAGTCTTCTCTAGAAGACTTGGAAATATTCTCCAGAAAACTTGAAGTCTTCTTCAGAAAACTTGGAAGTTTTCTCCAGAAGACTTAGAAGTCTTCTACAGAAGTCTTCTAAGTCTTCTACAAAATACTTGAAAGTCTTCTCCGGAGGACATGAGAATCTTCTCCAGAAGTCTCCAAAAGACTTCCAGACTTCTGAAGAAGACTTGAAAGGAAATCTGTTTCAGGTAGACTTCTAGGAAATCTTCTCCAGAAAACTTGAAGTCTTCTTCAGAAAACTTGGAAATCTTCTCCGGAAGACTGGAAGTTTCTTCGAAGAAGGCTTGGATGTCTTCTTCAGAAGACTTGAAAAGCTTCTCTAGAAGTCTTGGAAATCTTCTCCAGAAAACTTGAAGTCTTCTTCAGAAAACATGGAAGTTTTCTCCAGAAGACTTAGAAGTCTTCTACAGAAGTCTTGAAAGTCTTCTACAAAATATTTGGAAGTCTTCTCCAGAGGACATGAGAATCTTCTCCAGAAGTCTCCAAAAGACTTCCAAGTCTTCTTCGGAAGACTTGTAAGTCTTCTACGAAAGACTTTCAAGTCTTCCGAAGAAGGCTTGGAAGTCTTCTTCAGAAGACTTGAAAGGAAATCTTCTCCAGGTAGACTTCTAGGAAATCTTCTCCAGAAAACTTGAAGTCTTGTTCAGAAAACTTGGAATTCTTCTCCGGAGTATTCCAAAGAAGGCTTAGATGTCTTCTTCAGAAGACTTGAAAAGCTTTTCTAGAAGTCTTGGAAATATTCTCCAGAAAACTTGAAGTCTTCTTCCGCAAACTTAGAAGTTTTCTTCAGAAGACTAAGAAGTCTTCTACAGAAGACTTGGAAGTCTTCTTCAAAATACTTGGAAGTCTTCTCCGGAGGACATGAGAATCTTTTTATTCATCGGAAGACTTGGAAGTCTTCTTCGGAAGACTTGGAAGTCTTCTTCGGAAGACTTGGAAGTCTTCTTCGGAAGACTTGGAAGTCTTCTTTGGAAGACTTGGAAGTCTTCTTCGGAAGACTTGGAAGTCTTCTTCGGAAGACTTGGATGTCTTCTTCGGAAGACTTGGAAGTCTTCTTCGGAAGACTTGGAAGTCTTCTTTGGAAGACTTGGAAGTCTTCTTCGGAAGACTTGGAAGTCTTCTTCGGAAGACTTGGAAGTCTTCTTCGGAAGACTTGGAAGTCTTCTTCGGAAGACTTGGAAGTCTTCTTCGGAAGACTTGGAAGTCTTCTTCTGAAGACTTGGAAGTCTTCTCCGGGAGACTTGGAAGTCTTTTTCGAAGGACTTGGAAGTCTTCTTAGGAAAACTTGGAAGTCTTCTTAGGAAAACTTGGAAGTCTTCTTCGGAAGACTTGGTCGTCTACTCCAGAAGACTTAGAAGTCTTCTCCAGAAGACTTGGCAGTATTCTCCAGAAAACTGGGAAGTCTTTTCTAGAAGACGTGGAAGTCTTCTTCGGAAGGCTTGGAAGTCTTCTCCGGAAGACTTGGAAGTGTTCTCCTCAAGACTTGGAAGTCTTCTTCACTGAAGACTTGAGAAGCTTCTCTAGAAGACTTGGAAATCTTCTCCGGAAAACTTGAAGTCTTCTTCAGAAAACTTGGAAAGTCTTCTCTAGAGTATTCCGAAGAAGGCTTCGAAGTCTTCTTCCGAAGACTTGAAAGTTTTCTCTAGAAGACTTGGAAATATTCTTGTGAAAACTTGGAAGTCTTCTTCAGCAAACTTGGAAGTTTTCTCCAGTAGATTTGGAAGGTCTACTACAGAAGACTTGGAAGTCTTCTACAAAATACTTAGAAGTCTTCTCCGGAGGACATGAGAATCTTCTCCGGAAGACTCCAAAAGACTTCCAAGTCTCCATCGGAAGACTTAGAAGTCTTCTTCGGAAGACTTGGAAGTCTTCTTCGGAAGACTTGGAAGTCTTCTTCGGAAGACTAGGAAGTTTTTTCCGGATGACTTGCGAATCTTCTCAAGAAGACTTGGGAGTCTTCTTCAAAAAACTTCCAAGTTTTCTCTGGAAGTCTTCTCCAGAAGACTTGGAACTCTTCTCTGGAAAACTTGGAAGTTTTTTGTTTCGGAAGACTTACAGGTCTTCTCCAGAAGACTTGGATGTCTTCTCCTGGATACTGGATGTTTTCTCTTGGAGACTTAGATGTATTCTCAGGAACACTTTGATGTCTTTTCCAGAAGACTTGGAAGTCTTCTTCAGAATACTTGGAAGACTTTTCCAGGCTTCCAAGTCTTCTAATAACTCTCCAGAAGACTTGGAAGTAATCTCCAGAAGACTTGGAAGTGTTCTCCAGAAGACTTGAAAGCCTTCATCAGAAGACTCTGGGGTCTTCACTAGAAGGCTAGGAAGTCTTCTCCAGTAGACTTGGAAATCTTTTCGAAATGACTTGAAAGTTTCCTTCAAAAACTTGAATGTCTTTTTCATATGATTTAGCTGTCTTTATTTAACGTTTTTACGCCTGAGTATTTCCCCCCGAAAATGTGAAAATCTTCTTATAGAACACTCTTTTTTTTCAGCAGAAGTGGAAATCTTTCCCAGAAGACGTGGATGTTTTCCTCAGAAGAAAGGGTTGTCTTCTATAGAGACGAGAGAGTCTTCCCCATAGGACCGAGAAGTGTTTTCTAAGAATGGAATGGAATTCATAAAACAAGGAAAATTTCACAATCTTCTCCAAAAGACGGTTAAGTTATCTCAAGAAAGCAAGCAATTCTTCCAAGCAGAAGACATAGTTTAACAACAAACCTACCTTCGTGAAGTAGTGCACCCCGGCAAACTCCAGCAGCGTGGCAATACAGTAGATAAAATTCATCAGCAGAAACCAATCCAGTGCGGTAGCGTACCGAACCTTCGGCAGATCCGTCCTCGAGTCCAGACTGATCGTTGACAGCGTCAGCACGGTGGTAATGCCCAGTCCAACTCGGTCGCTGGTTGCCTCCCGGTGTATCCAAAACGAAACCCACGATAGGACTACGATCAGGATACACGGGACGTACACCTGGATCAGGAAGTATCCGGTGTGCCGTTGGAGATTGAATGACACGTGAAGCACGGAGAACTCGCCTTCTCGCCGGGCAAAGGTGTAGTTCTTCTGGTGGAAACTCATCAAATCGAACTGGCTCAAGGTCATACCGGGTACGAAGTTAACGGAATCATCATTTTGCCACTGGTAGATCAGTTGTTGACGAGAGTAGGCGTAGCTGCCCAATACCAGCGGGCAAGATTGGCGGTCCATCGGAAAACTCCGCAGTTGCATCAGACAGGATGCCTTGATGGTCAGTCGCATCGAATAGAGGATTTCTCCATCTTGGCTTAGGCGGAGGAGTTTGTTCGGAACCGTGATGGTGTGCACGTGAGAGTGTTTGCCGTTGTAAAAGTAGGTATCCGGGCGCCAGATTCGTTCGACCATCTTGATGCTCAGCGAGAGGCTGTTGATGGGGCCGTGGAAACTCAGCCGCTTATCACGCCAATACTGTCGGAAGTAGCAGTCCATTGAGTAGTCCATGTCCAGTTCCGACACCGGTCCCATGCTTCGAATCAGAATGTTGGTTTTGACAATGGTTGGAATTCCTGAAATGAGATGCTGTTAGATTGCTAGCATTATTTGAGAACATACTTCGAACTCACCCTGTCCATGCGTAGGCATTTGCGAATTTTCATAGCTTTTCAACAAGTTCTCCAAAATCAGGGTTATGTTTTTGCTGAGTTTATCGTCGGCAGCACTGCGCTTCTTGACCTTTCGATAGGAAGCAGCAATGGCATCTTCGTAGGATGATCCGTTCAATGGTTTCATCGCAGAAGAAGGTCGTGCTCCTGTTTTGAAGAGTTGATGCTTATCGGCCATGAAGCCGTCGATTTCCTCCGTAGGGAGGCTTCGTCGTCGAGGGGCAGTATTGTAGATGTAGTAACGTTGGAATTTTTGCTGCTGGGGCTGTTGTTGCGGTGGTGTTTGTGTCTGATCTAGTAGGCCAGCTGAGGCACTCGGCATTGAGATGTGACGTAATCGTCGCAGTTCGAGAGGAAGGGGTCGGTTGCTCCGCTGGGTGTCATCGTCGTAGTCGGTCTTGTAGACGTAGGTGGAGGAGTTGCGCTGCTTGCGGTTGTGAGGTGAACTATTGATTCTAGAACAAAAGATGAAAAGGGGTGAGAAATTCGTGATTTTTCCACTGAAGAAACTTACCGCGGAATGTAATAAAAATATTTGTGCTTCCGCAGGTGCCCGGTGGAAATGTTGGCGGCAATCAGAAGCCCATTGTCGAGGGTGTTATGCTGCTGCACGTGGCCTCCCTTGACCGAATAGCACGAGACGAACGTGATTAATCTGTTGGGAATTGGAGACAAAGGAAGTGGAAAACAAAAAAGAAGAACGCCATTTAGTACGATTTCTCCGCCCTTCGGATGGATGCTTCTCACGATGCACATTTTATAAATTGATTTCACAGGTAATCCCTTACCTTCTATCGCTTTTACCTGTTCTTTGTTGGTGTATATTTTTAAGCGAGGACTTATCCAATTTAAATGTTTCTAGTGGGAAAAGTTTAATCACTTTGAAATTGTTCTCTCTTTACTTCCATGCGAAACGGAATATTTCATTCGATATCGCAATTAATTTACATTCTAATTTAGGAAGTCAATACTTACTTTTTAGTTTCAATCTTACAGAAACGTATTTTATTATTGGTTCTCGAAAAAATGTAGGATCTCAAAAGATACCCAGCTGAGACCGTGTCGTCCTCACCGTCGTACGAGAAGAGGCAAATTTTGCAGCCATTCTGGAGGGTACGTGCATGGAGTGTCTTTGTTGTTTTCCATTTCACTTGAGGAGTTGGTTGTTTCTGTCCCTGGCATTTATCATTTTGGAATTTTCTCCTCCCGCATTTTCCACCGAATCATGCAGAACAGCGGACACATGTGTAGTTTTCCAAAGTCAAGCAGCTAGGGCGTAATCCGTTTTTCGGTCGCAGTTGTTCATTTTTTTTTCTGTTTGGGACGGTAGTTAAAACGGACCGACTACCAAAATGGTCTCTCACATTTATTTCTTTAATGATGAAGATCCTAATGTTTTTGTTTTTGAGTAAGTAGGCAGTTCGATTTGGTAGGTATTGTCTGGGAAGGCTATAAGATGATTTGGTCGAATAATGACATGCAGGTTACTGATTGGGTTTTGAATCCTCCATGGCTTGATGCTTATTTATTCTAAGTGGTAAATCGAACAAAAAGTTGAGATTTCCATTATGCTAGAATAAGAATTCATTTGTTAAAATGTACCATTGAAGGTTCAATTAGGACACATACATATTTTGTCTCTCTTAAAAGCCAAATTTTGCCGGTTGTGAGAGGACGTCAAATTTTTTGTTCGAACGGGGATGAAGAAGCTACTCGAGGAACGGATAGCCCAAGACCGGAAATGTTAGAACTTGCTCATCCATCGGATCGCTGAAGACCTGTTGGAGTACGCTAAAGACAAGCGCACGGCAAAGGACATCTGCGACGGTTTGAAGAACGCGTTCGAGCGCATTGGAATCACCGGGAAGCTGTTTTTATAGGAAGCAATATCAAGAGCTGCTGTTGAAATTGAAAGACGGTGAGCAGGAGAAATGCTCTTGCTGCAGTTTGAGAAACTTCTACGACAGCTAAAAGTGGCCTGAGTAAAAATGGACGAGAAGGACGTAATCATTCCGAAGTCCTACGATGCTCTGATTACTGCGTTGGAGACGATTCAGCCTGACCAGTTAACGCAAGAATCACGCATGAGTAGGTAAAACAAGCGAACCACAGTTCAATCGGAAGCAACAGCATGGTGCAAATGGAGAGAAAAAAAGGTATAATAAATAACACTCACACAAAACAACAACAAAACTACCAAAAACACCACACCATTTCCCCGCCCCCCCGCCCAAAAAACAAAAAGAAATAATTATACTCCCACAAATACCCCAACACCCCCAAAATTTGGAGAATTTATTCAGCTTTCTTTAAGAAAAAGCCGAGCATCCCCTCCAAATCCGCCCGAACAAACAGTCACTCAGCACGGATGTTTGTTGGGTTGTAAGGTGTGGCCCAGTTAGAATTGGAACATAGACTATTGCGCATACTTCGGATATACATTAACAAAATAGTATTCTGTTTCAACTGAAATGTTCGATTTTATGTGAACTTTAGAGGGAAAATACAAATAAAAACTAATCATCTCGATTTCGAAGAAATTTGCGGACTTTTCCCGGAATACGTTTCATCAACCGGCGCACATTATTCTCGTCAATCGTTTTGGCAATCTTATTCCACTTGGTTCTCAATTCATTGATGCTTTTGACGACACTGCCATTCACCTTCAGCTTCCTCTTCATAATAGCCCAAAATCTCTCTATCGGTCTGAGCTGGGGACAATTTGGTGGGTTGAGTTCTCTCGGTATAAACTGAATCCCGTTGGTTTCATACCACTGTAGCACCGTTTTACTGTAATGACAGCTTGCAAGATCTGGTCAAAACATGACAGGTTCATTGTGAGATGCTGGTTTGCCTTAATGTTCTTTATGGCTTCGTTCCGCAGTTGACGGTTGACAAAGTTTCTCTGTGCTTTTTCAAAACACGCCCCACGGTATTTCGGGGAAAACCCAAAACTTTAGCAAATTTTGGCCCAGACAACGAAGGGTTTTCCAAATGATTGCGCACAATTATTTTTCTTCTTTCTTTTTCCATTTTGTATTTCTCTGAAACACGTTCGAATTGCACCGCTAAAAAACACTTTTGATGTTGTTATTGTTATAGGGAACACATAATATGTCATAGTTTACAAATCCGACCACTGGGTCGCTGTAAGAATCAAAAATGTTTGTTCCAATACTAAATGGCCCACACCTTATTTTATCGTTGGGAGCATAGATGCTAGAAAGATTAAAGGGCGAACACGAAATTATTGCGACACCGAAAATGTCATGCCAATTTTCTTATAATGTTTAGAATCAAACCAAAATTTTAGGGTAGTTTTATACATATATTTACTTCAAAAATCAAAAGAAAAGTTAATCGATGGAGCCTTGAGTGTAAAATTGAACGCATTTTTGCTTGATGCCCTCCATCAAAGTCTTTACAATGTCATCCGGTACTAGTTTCTCAGTTTTTTTTTCCATTTTCTTAACATGTCCTTCTCGTCTTTGACTGTCTTCTTGCTCTTCCGAAGTTCCCGCTTCATCATTGCCCAGTACTGCTCCACCGGGCGCAGCTCCGGACAGTTTGGCGGATTCATGTCCTTTGGAACAAAATGGACAGATGGCCTCATACCACTCCAGGACACTTTTAGAATAGTGGCATGATGCCAAATCTGGCCAAAATTGCGGAGCTTCGTCGTGCTGCTGCAAGAACGGCAAAAGGCGCTTCTCGAGGCACTCAGATTTGTAGATCTCGCCATTTACTGTGCCCTTTGTCACGAAAGGCTCACTCCTCAGTCCGCAAGAGCAGATGGCCTGCCAAATGAGATATTTGGAGGTGAACTTCGACATTTTCTTCTTCGTAAATTTGTCGTCCACATAGAACTTGCTCTTGCCGGTGAAAAACTCCAACCCCGGAATTTGCTTAAAATCGGCTTTTGTATACGTTTCGTCGTCCATCACACAGCAGCCATATTTTGTCAGCATCTTCTCGTAGAGCTTCCGTACCCGAGTTTTAGCCGTCGATTGTTGCCGCTCATCGCGGTTTGGGAAGTTCTGTACCTTGTATGTATGTAGTCCAGCTCTCTTCTTTGCATTCTGGAAGTAGCTCTGCGACATGCCGATCTTCTTAGCCAAATCACGGCTTGAGACGTTGGGATTTGCTTTAATCATCCGCTTCACCTTTCCCTCCGTCTTTTTGTTCTCCGGTCCCGGTTTTCTTCCAGCTCCTTTGCCGTGGTCCAACGTCAACCGCTCCTGGAACCGCTTCAACACTCTGGAGACGGTTGAATGGTGAATGTTCAACATTTTTCCCAACTGCCGGTGCGACAGGTCAGGAAATTCCAGGTGTTTGGAAAGAATTCTCTCGACTCGCGTTGGTTCACCTCCATTTTCGTTGAATCGAAAAACACGACTTCGAGTATGACAGCATGTAAACAATACACATCAATGAGAAAGTTGCAAAATTTGGTTGATTTTTACCCAATGGTAAAAAAGTTATGCCCTGTTGAATGTGTCGCGATAATTTCGTGTTCGCCCTTTAGTTTATGCTCCTTTTACCTGTGGGTAGACTTATGGCATTTGAATCAAAAGTCTAGCAATAATTTGCCAAGGTTAGAGCGCTTTATCTCGCTCACTGAAATTTAGATTGAAATTTAAAATTTACAGAATAATACATTAAGTTATGTATTGTATAATAGTCTAATAACACATCACAAAAAAACAATCCACGTTAATCCATCCAAAACTACGACTGACAGAGCAGGTAAAAATTTGAGTTCGTAGTTGCATTTCGTGCCTTCTGGCAACTTTGCTTCTATTGATGTCCAAGCTCATCAGTTTAGCACCACCCGGGAGAGAATTGGTCCTATACCCAATGATTTCATTATCTCCAATCCGCTCAACCAATCGCAATGTTTTGTGATATAGTGGACGGATTATTATAATTTGAAATAACTCAATGCAGACGTCTTCCAAATTTGGCAGATCGACAGGCAATTGGTGGAGACCCACTTGATACACCATAGCAAGATGCTTAGAGGCGGACCGGAAGATTTGATGAGCTACCTCTCCCTATCAACACCTGCTATGATGCATGAGCGCAGAAAAATGAGTAGTTTCTGGATTCGGGTGCCACATATCACGGGCTGAAGGTAGAATCGTTTTTCGAAGCGCTGCATCCGTTGGCGAGGACAGTTCACATTGCGGTGGCAAAATCGTCGCCAAGTCGGCCGGGACAGTTCGAGTGGACATGCTCATGGATGTTGTATGTACCAGAGATGCAATGTAACTTATTTTCGGTTTGTCATCTGAAAGACAGCGGAATGACGGTGAAAAATTCCCAGTGGAAAAGTATCCATAGAAAAGGATAACCGGGAAGTGTGTGTTGGTCAGATGAGAAGCCAATTTTAAAATTGGACATAAATCTTTGAAATGTGGCTGGATCAGTGGAAGCGAGTGCGATGTCTTCAAGGTAGGACGGCTTTGAGTTGTGGCATCGGCGATACGGTCATCTGGGAGAGGCGCACATGAGAAACCTCTTGAAGCACGGAATGGTGGATACTACTGCGACAATAAAAACGAAAATAAACTGGTGACATACAGGGTGTCTCACAATAGGTGTCACTAAAACAAAATGGGATTACAGCAAAACAAATCAACCAAATCATAGCATTTATTTTTCATTTCAAAGATACAGGTTATAGAAATAAACCAAATTAATTCAATCCGAATCTCTCGCCCTCTTTTCCTTGATAACATTGCGCAAATGCTTTGCAAACCCATCGCAGCTGGCACGCACGATTTCCTAAAGAATTTGGTCCCAATTATCAACCAAATGTTTCTTGAATCGATCTAAAGTAAGCCCTTTCGTAGGGCCTATATGTTGAAGCATATAACCCTGTATATGCAGGCCATTCTTCGCTTGTGATCGGGCAAATTTTCCGCGCACCACGCTTGTGTCTTGTTTGCCTTGTAAGCTGGAGCTGAGTCCTGTTGGAAACAATATGGTGTATTCCGATACAGCATTGAAGCATGAGGATGCTCGATGTAATATTCAGTGTTGTTTTTTACGTTAGGTTCTATGAAAAGAAGAGGAAGTTTTCCTTTTTGCGAAACGGCGCCCCATACCATGATTTTCGATACATTCTGATAGCGTTCTACAGCTAGAGTTGTGTTGTTAGTGATGTTAGTATTGTGCCACGCGGACACAAATCATTAAATTAGAGTGTTTTTTCCGCTTTGTCACGAGTGAATTGATGATTACAAGCAGTTTAGAAGTTGATTATTGACAGAGTGTGAAGAGAGAAAAAAGAAAACAAGTGCAATGTAGAAAACGGCCATTTGCTGGTCAGAAGCAAAGAACGAAGCTAACGCACATGCGTGCGTGACTAGCTGGCATATAATTTCAGATGCACTCATCGCGTGGTGTACAGATGGAGAGCTGTGAAGTGTGCTTTTCGAATGCTTTTTGGCCAAGTTAAATCGGATAATATTTCATGAAGTTAGAGCACTACAAAGTAATCAAAAATTTGCCTGTCCCGATCATTTTGTCTATCCGCTGTAGGTTATTAATTTAGATGAGAACATAATTTTTCTTAATATTTATAACTTAAAATTTTTGATGAACCTTTAAATTATATTGGATTAATTGTTGACCTGAACAGTGGTATTTGTTCCATAGGAAATCGTTTGGGTTTGGGTTTAAGATCGATTCAATAAGATTTTAGGAATTCAAATGTAGATTCACGTGAGTTGTTGCATGTCAAAACGAACTTTTACGTTTTCGTCGGACGTGATGAAAGTTCGCATTGGCGGCGACTCTCTTTAACGTTATTCATCGAACGACGATTGGATTCCTCAACGACCTTCATGACGTTGCTTCGGAAGGTCTCAACGTGACAATTGTGGAAGTGAATTTAGAACACTAAGGCCGTTTTCAGCGGTGTTCTATTATTTTGGTCTAGTTTTATAACAGTTCCAAAAATATAGACCACCAAAAATAGATCAACTATTTTCCATTTTCACCGCCATTGTTCTAAATTTTGTATGATGACGTCCATGTGGGCTGCAAAATGGTGAGTAGACAACTGGGATGGAGCGTACGTCCCCGCAACATAGCACTGGTCCTCACAAGTTCCTACCTCATGCTTCCACGGGTCAAGAGATGACAAAGACCGCCAGCTAAGGGTTGCGTACTTAGCTGGTAGTGCAGCCTGGGCACTGTTGTCCTTCTGACTTCAGCTAGATTGAGGAGGTGCGTTCCGAGCGTCTGTCCACCAAGGAGGTGCAGCTCAAACAGCTCCTGGCATCCAGCGGTTGAGTAATAAACGCTGTATCGCGTCAGCTATACCTTAGGAAGCAGTTCCACCAACGCGATGTAGGAAGGTGGCATGCTGAAATCTTACCCTACCACAAAAAATGGAAGTATTCTTTATACGGTGTATAATTTCAGATCATCTATGGAATTCCCAAGTGTTGTTTAATAATTTTAATTTTTTTGTTTCCTTCGTGGCAATGATAATGCAAGTACGTCTACAATTGCAGCTGGACATCAGTCTACAGACATGCAGACAGTACAAATATAATTGTTACTATCATTTTATATTATAACATCCCTTCACAATATTTTTAAAGCTATTTTCAGGTTCGCATTTATGCATCGTCGTAAGTTTTAGCCGACCTAACCCACGATATGTATTTGAAAAGATAGGATGGTTTTTGACGTTTTTGTTTAGAAAGGATCATACGACAAATTCTACTAAATAAAATTTCAAGAAAAGTTTAATAATTCAAAAACTAAAATTGTTTATGATCTCTCATTTTCTATTGCACAGATATAAAGAATTATTTATGGGCCCAGTAGAAAGCAAGAGTTATCGGAGAATTCAAATTTCATTTTTTCTCTCTGTTTGTTTTTTCTTTTTTGTGGATTTATTAAGCTTCCGTTTTTGGGCAGTAATCATAATCATATGAAATTTATTTCGGCTAATTGTTTGCTTAAATTTTCTTTGCTATTCTGCTTGGCTGCCCGGTGATCAACTTTCTTTCATTATATCACTTTGGAAATTTTCGCCATTTCAGAGTTTCAATCATCTAACATCACAGCAGAAAAGACAAATAGGTGCATTTAATTTTTATGTGTATACTATTACAACATCGTATTGTTTTCATCATATCATCATTATATATATTAGTATATCATATTGAAAATATTTACTAAAAGATTAATAATAATAATTAAATTTCATTTGCTTCAAGTTTACAAGGAAATTGATTCCAGATAGTATGTACAGATATTTTATTTCATTGTATGTAAAGGTGTTTTTCTATGAATTTAAATCATTGAATATTATTAAAATTAATAAATGCTCTTCAATTCTGCTGATTATGTATATCTATATGTCATGAATAAATACATATTTTTTTGATTCATGTATAATTAAATGGTTTATATTTTATTTAGTTGCAATAAGACCTTCACATTCCAGAGTTATATTCATCTGCCACTGATTGAGCTGTAAAGATGCACCAAGCTGCATATGATTATCATATGCCTATTATTACAATTTTAACTATTTCATCATATTATTTTATTTATAACCATATTTAAATTACAGGATGACGAATTCCAACCATGGCATATTTTAATTAAATATTATAGTATATTTCATTGCTCTATTACATACTACATTTATTGCATATTATGACATATTATGTACATTATATATAATAAATACTGGGTTGGGAAGGAGCATCAGGGTATCATTCAAGCTGAAATTGGACGATGGTTTGATTGACTGCCTGAGTCTAGGAGGGAACGAGCATTATCATTTTCTTTATCCTACCGATTCGATTGTGATGCTGCGAATTCTACTCCAACAGTTTCAGTGAGAGTGACGCGCCCTTCTTAACAAGCCATCCTGTAGAAAGCTTAATAAGTATTGCGAATTGGGTTATTCGAATTGTTGGATCGTATCGTTGGAAGGAGATTCTTAATTTCCGTGGATTTCGCGTGAGTGTCTCTGCTTACGGGTCCACCCCTCCGTTTTTGGCCCTTCATACAGCGATATTGTGAATTCAGATCGGTGGCTCAATTTGATCTTGCTATTAAGTGGAGCTGCATCCAAGCCAAGGGCATGAAGGGATGGTGGCTACCATACATACATACATATGACAGTTTTATTTTTTTTACATCGAAAACTGTTCGAAAATGAAATTTGGAACGCACCGGTGAAAATGGAAAATTTCGTTTGGTCTATTTAATTGTCAAAATTTAGAATAGACCACGACCGCTGAAAACGGCCTAAGTTGAACTCCTGGCAATAAAATAATTATGATGAGCAATAAACTTGAAATGTCATTGTTAAAGAAGACATTGCCCATTGACATCGAATTCAATATTTGAACATTTGGATATTGATTTTCTGCAACCTGACCGTAAAAATCAATCCTCATCCACTCTAATTAGAAATACGAACGAGCCCAAAATTAGCGAGACATAACCGGAGCTCAATAAATAAAATCCAATCAATTAGAAGAATGCCGCCAGAGCGAATCAACTCAGTTGCCAATGCCTTGAACGTGATTACCAAGCCCAGCTCCAAACAGCAAATGTTACCTTCTTCCTCTTTTTCTATGTAGCCACTGACATGTAAGGTCCCAAAAAAAACAAAGCGCAATTGCAACCTACCGGATATGCACACGATTCTAGCTTTTATTTTCGACTGTTGCTGCACCCAGCAGGCGATACTCTCGTGACCTAACATCTCCCGAGCACAGAAGATGATCACCACAGCCACCGCTACACCCACCCTACAGCATACATGCAGGCTAATAAAAATTTCAATAAACGTTCTTCTCGACAAGTAGTAGACCGTGAATTCCTGTCGTCAACGAAGAAAACGCTTTAAAACGGTAACGTGCAACCATCCACAAAAAGTCTAGCTCCTAGCCATAACGTTGTTTACCTAACCCGGAAGATCCCTTTTCCCGGAAACGTGTATGTACGACTGTTTACAATTATTTACCTTTGCCCAGAAAGTTGGTCTGTCCGGCTGCATCCATGTCACGTGTTCATCGTAGCCAGATGGAAGCAAACAGCGCCTAGTTGTTCCACTCGGTTAAGTTCCTAACTGGGGAATATACGTGATACGTGGGGAAAGTGGTTTGCATCTGCTACTGTTAGCTGAATTAGTGGCTTGCATGTTCTGCGGCTTGCGTTACGGTCAAAGACGGATTGCGTACGAATGTTGTGACTGTCTATACAGCTCGAATCGATTGCGAAATGTTTTATGAATTTAAGAGTTGGTCACCCAAAAGTTGAAAAGGTGGCAAAAATGCAATTGCAGTTTTTACAATCATATCTCGAGAAATCCGCATGATTCAGAAAAGGCAATTTTGCCCATCTTCATCCGCAAAGCGTTTATTTTATTGCTGTACCGCTTAGTACCTCGTGAACCGAAGCAACTGTTTTTTTATTGGGATGTTTTGGATGGATTTGGTATTCTGCCATTACGGAAAAAGACCCTGGAGTCGTATGCCGCCAGCAACGTGCAGGTTGTTCCCACCGACAATAACCCTCCCAACACGCCCAATTGAAAAATACTGGGCCATCTTCAAACGGAACCAGAAGAAGACCCAAGAAGCAGTTTAAGGTAAAGTAACGTTCTGCGGCGTTCATAGTGAACGAGGTGGTTGTACAACATTTGATGGCAGGAGTTTAACAAAAGGCTTGGTCATTCGGATTCGGTCAACCGGAAACTTCGCTGAATATGTGCTACGACGCGTACGTTAGCGTTACAAACACTACATATCTTAAAAATCCCGCGTCCATCGAGTAAAAGGTAAACATAACAATAACAATAATACAAAGATGACAACTTATTCATCGGTATCGGTGTTAGACGTCTGTCGGGTGGCAGCATAGCTGTCACCAGTGAGCGCAGCCAAAAATTGAGGGGAACGGTATGCTCCACGGCAGTGTTCCCAGAACTTCAGTTCCGTTGTCACAACATCTTCTCTCTAAGGAATGTATCGAAAATAAGCTATCCACGTACATTTGCGATGTACGCGTGTATTTGTGATGGTTTAAATGTGTTCACAATAGCATGCTGTGCATTTGACTGTCATCTTTCGTTTGTTTACTTGTGCAAGGTTTAAATTATTCTTTTCAAAATGCTGCGCATTGAAAAAGACGTGAAAGTTTAGGTTTTGGACACATAGCTACGTGAAAAGGGTGTAACTATGCGACAATTGGCGAAGCGCTTTGAAATTCATTAGGCGAGTGTAAAATCTATCATGACCATGTTTGAGGAAAACTATTCTTTGCATGAACTGCCAGGAGAAGGCATAAAACCCGGATATTCCAACCCTAATATGGATCAGAAAGTGGTAGCTTTATTTCGGAAGAACAAATCACTATCGATACGTGATTTGGCCAATAAAGCGGAAACCAGCGTCGGAATGTTTTAACGTATTGAGAAACGGAACAACCTGAAAACCTACAAGAAGCAGAAAACCGCCAAACAAAGTGCAGAACAGAAGCAACGCGCAGCAACAAGGGCCCGGAAATTGTATTAACGAGTTTTGCAGCGACCGGATGTAAGTATTTTGATGGACGACGAGACCTATGTCAAAGAGGACTCAAAACCCTTCCAGGTCCACAATATTAAACTGCCGTCGTAGGAAAGGATGTAAACGATGCAGACACGTCGATTCAAGTGGAGAAGTTAGGTTGAAATGTGCTGGTATGGCAAGCAATATGTTCCTTTGGTATGAAGTCTACCATTTTTTACACTAGGTTGCTGCCTTTATTGCAGAAGTACCCCTCCACTGTTTTGGCCGGATTTAGCGTCGGCGCCAAGGGGTAGTAGAAAATTTTACACCATAACGGAACATGTGTGGCACTCTGTGGCATACTTTTGACATTTGTACCTTTTGAAGATAAAACCTAGCAGCCCTGGAAAATTGACGTTGTGACTTTTTGTGGTGTTGTTTTGATTTGTTTGTTTCGATACGCAACGCAAAAGTCTGAGAAAGAATTAACTAAAAGTGAGCTTTTGCGTTTCCTGTTGTTGAGGCAAAATATTGAGTTGAACAATGGATGAGGTAAATGATTAAATTAATAAGTCGGGACATGATATCACTTTGAAGCTTCAATTAAAGGCACATCTTTGGAGCAAATAGGTCAGAGCTGGTAAATCTCACGGCCATCATGAGACTAAGAAAATCCAGGAAATCTTACTATAACGAGAAAAAACGTAGTATCATGAGCTTTCTTGGCAATCTCACACCATCATGCAGTCATGAGATTTTTTTATCATACGTTTTGTTTCATAAATTTCTAACTAGTTGACTTGAAATTAGCCAAACAATAATATGTAATCGACAGGGTGGAAATTATATTTGATGTTTTGCGATGAAACTAACAGTCACAACAATACAGTAGTTTGTAATAGCGATGACCAAAACACTGTCACGCGCTATCATTCTCTTTTCAGAGAGCGAGTAATGGCGCTATAACCATAAGCCATATACGGCTACGACTAAAGTTAATGCTTGAGTCCCAACCGTTTGAAGAAAAAACGAACATCACATAAATTTCTTAGACTAGATGTTCCCGACGACCATTTTTAAATAATTTTTTGTTCTGTACACCAGATTCTTCTCGAGGGGTACGCCACTTTGCGATTTCACATTGGATCGCTGCAAATCCTTATCAAATTCACACAAAAAAACCATCGCTTCCACTATCGCCATTAATCGCAACAGTATTATGAATCGCGAAATTAATCGCGTAATCGCGTCTCATCGTCACCGATTCTTACTCGAATCGCGAGCAAAGTTATGGATGTCTGGCAGCTATGACATTCATATTCGAGCTACCCTTTTCTTTTCTGGCAACAGTGTCGAAATTTGTTTTGATTATTTCGAGCAAGTGAATCCAAGCAAGCAAGTTTCCCGTAACAAAATCAGTAGTTTTGTTTACGTTTGTTTCGGTGCTAAAAAAAAAACCATTACTATCTTCGTTTGACTATCGAATGAGTTTAGTTTGTCAAGTTTGAATCTGCATATCTCGTGTAACTGTTGTCGTAGATTGTTGTATTATTCAGTACCATTGTTTCTGTAGCAATTTATGTGACAAAAATACGAATTATAAATGCGTAATAAAGAAAGAGTTCCGAATCCAAAAACTTTCTGTTTTAGCCACAAGATTGTTCTGCTGGTTGCGTCCCTAAAGAGTGCCTACGAATGAATTGCACTAGTATCAACTGCTTCTACATGGATGTTGTTTTATGTCTATGCTTCTATATGATTTCTGTCTCATGTATTAAAGTCTGACAGGTTGTTATCACTCTGATAATGGTCTCGTATTTAATAAAGCATGATGGGTATTCTGATTTCTGTTTAGTCGAAGTCGTCACTGATCCTAGTTATTAGGACAAGTTTGTCCGTTGCATTTCCTATTCGTGGGATCTATTTCTAGCAAAGAAAGACCAGCCTTTTGCTTTCACAGCCCCCGCCATTTTCATCAGCAAGGCTCTCTCTCCACTCATTAAATTAAAATCTTCTGGTTTCTATATACTTCCGTAATACTAGGTTTCCTGCAGGGAGGTTCACGAGCTCTGGAAATCTACATATACCAGCCTCCATTCTACTGATTTGCTCTTCGGTGAGGTCTTCCAGGGGCTGGTTTATGGAGCCTGTTCTCTCGACCATGTTTTCAAGGAGGGTTGGTATGGTGCTCTTGAGAAAACCGTCAACTTTCTTCAACACGGACACGGAACTGACGTCGACTCGCCTGGCGGCCTAACGCAGAAAAGGCAACGAAAAAAAAAATCGAAGCATGGATAGTGAAAACTGCGATTTTCTTGCGATGTCAGGAGAAAATATTACTGATTTAATATTTGGAAGCGAGAAATGTCATTTTATTTCTGGCAGTTCTGGTTGTCAAATTTTTCGAGCAGTTCCATTCTGTCAGCGATAATTTTTATTCTGATCGCATCGTCATCGCGCTCTCATCGCGATTGATCATGCTAATCGCATAAAATGCTTTCAGCAGAAATAAAATCGTCATCATCGTGGAAATTGTCATGCCAGGGAGGCTTTATCTAACGCTCATCGTGGGAGTTGCAGCCCCCTGTAAAACTGGAGAGCATCAGCGTACAAGTGAGGGCTAAGGGCAGGCTGTTGATATACATGCCGAACAGCAGTGCGCTGACTGTCGTTCAAGAGTCTCCTATCCGTAGAAATTCTGTCGCCATGTTTGACAGCTTGACTTCTGTTTCCAAGGAAAGATTCAATCAGCTGGGCAGCTGAATCGTCGAAACCAAATTCCCACCGAAGTTTTTGCTGTAAAGCCCGATTCAAAGTAAATTTGGACGCATTCAAGTGATCATAACTCACGAATTAAACAACATACACGGTTGATCAAAACGTCAAACAAAAGGGTATTTATTCAGCTTACAAACGATATACAACAAGTTATTACATTTCACCGTTTCGAATGAACTGTCGCACTTTACTTGTGATCGATGCCATCATGATCTGCACAGTCGCTGGTGACACTGTATCCATAGACTAACTCTAAGACCAGTAGGTCCCGAACAAATACGATATTTTTCTTGGCTCAGCCAGTACTAGCACATCGGTCCCAAGCTTGGTCCCAAGCTCAATGATTCGCCCCTAACAACGTAGCTCACACCAACACATTCTCAAATATTGTGTCAAAATAACATAGTGAATCAAAACAACAACCAAGATACTAGTACCGGAAGGTACCGAAAAGCGCAAGAATTATTGCAAGGTGCAAACTGCAAGGTATACTTCGGACCTAGGGGTTCTACAACAGTGAACCAATTTCAAATCGCTAGTTGCACATTGATTGTTGCCACAAAATTATTCCTCTTTAAACACATATGTGGTGTATTTGTTTCTTTCTTACCCCCCCCCCGATTTTTTTGCTTGACAATCGCCCAATATTTTTCGATCGGTCTGAACCCAGGGCAATTCGGAGGATTAATATCTTCGGCGACGAAAATAACATTGTTTGTAGCATACCATTCTAGTACCTCCTTAGAGTAGTGGCAGCTAGCTAGATCCGGCCAAAACATAAAGTTGGTCTTGTGTTGCCGAATGAAGGGTAAAATTCGCTTTTGTAGACACTCTCTAATGTAAACCTTCGACGTCATTGTGTGAGATGTGATGAAAACCATGGTTTTAAGGCCACAACTGCAGATTCCTTGCTAAATCATTAGTTTCCGAGCAAAGTTATTAGCAAAAACAAATTTATACCTGGAAGAGTCTTCCCCACGACCAGTTGTCAGGTAACATTTTCGTCCGGGGATTTGTTTATAATCCATTTTGACATATGTTTCGTCATCCATTAAAATACAGCCATCAAATTTCGTCAAAACTCGTTCGTATAGTAATTGTGCTCGCTTTTTGGCCACTAAATTTTGTTTCTGGGAGCGATTCGGATGTTTACTGGCACAAAAAGACTTATATCAACAATCAATGTGCAACTAGCGATTTGAAATTAGTTCACTGTTGTAGAACCCTTAGTTCCGAAGTACACCTTGCAGTCTGCACCTTGCCATGCACTCTTTTGCTTTTCAGTACCTTTTGGTATAAGTATCTTTGTTTTTGTTTTGATTCACTATGTTATTTTGACAGAATATTTGAGAGTGTATTGGTGTGAGCTACGGTCTTAGGGGTGAATCATTAGGCTTGGGACCGCTGTGCTAGTACTTCCTGAGCCAAAAAAATATTCGTTTTCTTCATGACTATCCACCCGCTGCTTATATCCTTCTCTTGAAAGGATGTTACGCACGGTGGAAAAGTTGGAATCGTATTTCTTTGCCAAATCACGTATGGAGACACTTTCTCCTCAGCTCTTTGTCCCTATAGGGCCACTTTTATGATAGATGCGCTGTGCTCTATCCACACTCAGAGTATCCTTGTAACGTTTGATTACAAGACACACCGTTGACTTTGGGAAATTTAACACTTATGCTATTTTCGAGGCAGACCACGAAGGACTCTCTAGATGTTTGTGCACAATTAATTTTCTCTTCTCAAGTTCCATGATCCGTAATTTCGAGATGCGTCGATCAATCGAGAAAAACCACCAATTTCACCAATTTCTTCGTCAATGAAACATCAACAAACTGTCAAACGTTTTTTGTTCCAACCACCAGGGACACGGTGGTGTATTAAACCGTGCGTCCAGATTTACTTTGAATCGAGCTTTAGCTTAGCCCTCACATAACCAGCGAAAAGTCTACGAGGACCATCACGGTGCAGCAGTTATTATCGAATTTGCTGTAAATGTCGTGTAAAACCTTCGTCAACGCTGTTGTGGTACTGTGGTGGGCTCTAAAACCGGACTGGCATTTAGCGAGCAGGCTTGGATCTGCTGAGTCCAGGAAGTTGGTGATCTGGACCAGTAAGACCTTATCCAGAACCTTCGAGATAGCCGGAAGCACGCTAATGGGCCTAAAGTCTTTCGGTTCGGTCGCATTGGAAGTTTTAGGCAATGGTGATGGTTTTTTTTCCAGACAGTGGGGAAAGTCCTAGCATCAAGCATGTTGCGTTGTACAGGTTTACGAGAATCGGCAAGATAAAAGGGCTCAGCATTTTGATGAATGGGGTCCCGCCCCCCCCCTTTTTTTCACTTCCCACATCTTTCCCTCCCTTTCCCCTTCCCCCTTTCCCCCCCCCAACCCCCGGTTTTTTTTAACCTAAATTTTTTCCATTAGAATCCGGAATCACTTTTTGTGTTGCAGCAGCATGGAAAGTGACCCCCCCAAAAATTCTTTTTACAGCAGTTTGTTTACCTACACGCTAAGACAAGAATACGGAAAAGTCGGTAAACAATACCGAAAACCGCACAAAAGTGCACATACTGAAATTATCGGTAAACATGGATTACCGAAATTTCGGTATTGTTGGAAAGAAGGGAAAAACGTTAAAATTACTTATTTTTTTACGGTTATTTTTACCGAAATTGCTTGCAGCCCAATGAGAGCATTTTTAATCAAATTTAGGTAAAATATAACGATAAAATTTGTAAATCCACTTTGCTCAAAAAATAAGTAAAATCAAACGTTTTAATTATACCGATACTTTAGGTTTTGCTACCAAAACCTAATTTTCGGTAAAATTAAAACCTTATTTTCGGTAATCTTATCTTAGCGTGTAGGCGCCCACTTTCTGTGGTATAAATTTCACGGTGTTTCGTGCAGAGAGTCAAAAGTTAATCCAGATGGAAGCCGAGAGGAGAGAAAAAATTCTGCACACCCACGTTGATAATCCAACGTGATCCGCAATAAAAATCGCAAAAACGTTGAAAATCGCCAAATCAACCGTGTATGATGTGCTCAAACGTTTCAGGGAGCGAAAGAGCGTGGATCGAGTGCCTCAAGGTAAGCGTCATAGTGGAACATATGACCACAATCTGAACCAGAAGGTGTTGAGAACCGTCAAAGCAAACTCTGGACTATCAGATAATGAAATCGCACAAAAATACGCCGCTGCTCGCAGTACCGTTCGAAGAATTCGTTTGCGATCAGGATATCGTTCTTATCGAGTCAGCAAGCAACCAAACAGAACGTTGAAGCAATGTTTCGTCTCCAAAACTCGAGTTCGGAAATTGTACCAGCAGGTTTTGACGAAGTACCAAGGATGCCTGCTCATCGACGATGAAACCTACGTCAAAATGGATTTCGGACAGCTTCCTGGCCAAAAATTCTACATGGCGACGGCACGAGCAGATGTTCCTGCGAAGTTTAAGTTTGCTTTTATGGACAAATTTGCCAAGAAAAACTTATGATTTGGCAAGGGATATGCATCTGCGGAGCAAAGACCAAAGTGTTCGTGACGAATAAGACGATGGACTCGAAGCTGTACAAGGAAGAATGCCTCAAAAACTGAGTTCTACCTTTCATTAAAGCCCATAAAGGTCCCGTGATGTTTTGGCTAGATTTGGCGAGTTGCCACTACAGCCGGGAAGTCATCCAGTGGTACCGCGATATTAACGTAGATTTCATCGATAAAAAACATAAATCCACTCAACTGCCCGTAGTTCCGGCCCATCGCGAGATTTTGGGCAATAATGAAGTGGAAGCTTGAGAAAAGTGGAAAAACGGCTCGGGACGCGACTCAGATGACCAAAATGTGGAACAAATGTGCCAAGGAAGTTGACTCCGGAGGTGAGCAGCGTTTGATGGGAGGAATAAAAAAGAAAGTGCGTAGTTTCATTAGAAACGAAGAGAAATGATTTTTATCGATATTTGTTCCTTAAAGTACAGTGAATAATTTTTGTTTTGATGTATTAAACTTATTTGTACGTCAATCCGTTACCGAGATACAGATGATTTTATTATTCCGGATTCTAAATGGACATAGCTTTACATCGGCACTAACATTTCCCAAATCGGAATAAACTGGTTGCCCACTAGGCAATATAGTTTGATGAAACCTAGACTAGGTGGCGCTGATGTTCCAACGGTTTGCTATTGAAAATTTACACAGTAAATTGGGGAAAAAAATCGAGCCTGGATGTCTGTTCTCTGTGGTAGAAGGTAGAAGGTAGTACCAGTTGAAGAAGTGTGGTGCTTTATCCAATGTTGGCCAAATGGGAATAATTCCGTCAGATCTTCCAGTTGAAGGATTTATCAGTTATCGTTGAGAAACATGTTTGGAAAAATAGTAGAGATTCAAAGCAATTCAGGGCATATTTCCAGAATTTTGAATTTTTTTCTGACTAGAGTAATAGTTGTTCAAATAGTTTTAAATTTAAAAGTATGATTTAGCATAATAAGACGTGAAAGCATGACTATTGTTTGACATTCATAACGAGAAAGTTTTTATAGTAATATTCGATGATAGTTCCAAGAAGAGAAGTTTGAGAGTTATTACGAAACTCTAATGACATTCAATGAAAGCTCAAAGGTTTGTGCTTTAGGATTAAAATTTCAAGGCAAACTTAACAAATTGATCCATCATCCCTTGTTTCGCGACAAACAACCCATCAGATTCTCGGTGTCAGACCCGGTGCACTACTTCTGCCGTCATATTAACGCGCTTCATTTTTGCACCATTTCGCACTTGGCTCGAGTGCTTCCGTCCTCTTTTTCCAACTAGAGCGAACGAAGTGCAACGTTCCAGAAAAGCAACAAAAGGAAGTAACTGTCTGCGGTAAATTAAGCACGCGATGACTTATCCCTCCTTCGCACTTAGAGCCACTCCTCCACCAAATTGAGCCCAACTTTCCACCGACTCCGACTCTATAAAGACCATCAGCATCATTGTCATTAGCATCATATGCGCGCTTATCCTTCGGCATTTTCCTCCACAACATTCCAGTAGGTAACTACGGACCAGTTCCAAACATGAAACACTACTGGTTCAACTAAATGCCGACCGAAGGATCGCTTGAAAGTAGTAGGACATAGATACTGGGATGTAGTACATCGGCAGAGAAAAAAAAATTACGGTTGACAAACAGGCAAGAGCAATTAAAACTGTTGTCATCGCGAATGAGCGGTTAAATGCAAAAGAGTCAAGAATCGTTTACGGAAGATGAATGGCACAAAGAGAAAGAGGATAAGTACTCCGAAGAGCTGCAGTGCCGCACACTGGGTTCCAAGTGGAGTTTTTGGCCTTGGAAGGACGATGCAATCTTGTTTGACCGGCCTACTGTGCTGGGAAGGTTGACTTCGAACAAGGTGGCAGCCAGAGAGGTGGATTACTCCGATGATGCAAGGCCAAGCCGAGCTACAAACAAAGGAAGCCGAAGGAAAAAGTGCATAAAATTTCACTTGAATTTAAATTTTCATAAATCCCCGACCCATTGCCGAGCGCTAAGGCATAATGAAGTGTGTCGTTTCATCATTGAAAGTCAGTCAGCTCGAAGTTTGATCAGCTTTTTTTCAAGTATGAGCCAAAGCAGATAAATGTCCTCTCATTTGTTTGGTCGCTGACAAATTGGGTTATTCATTATTGAGTTTTCCGCATTGTTTCGTTGACGAGCTGTTAACTTCGACTGTGGCTTTGGGAAAACATTGATATGTAGCTAGATAATTTACAGACCAAATTCTTGCACACTTGAATAACTTCTCCCGAAAATCCAAGCATCAAACAAACACCAAACCAACCGAACTGAACGACAACGAAGTCAACAAACTTAGTCACCTTGGCAAAGTTTGAGAAAGTTAATTTTAATTCCTAATTTGTCCACCACGATAAGGTAATTAAAAAGATTATTCTCCGGTCTGCCAGGGTCCATCAAGTCCACCACGTCATCAGGAATCAATTCACCCCGATGGCTGAGGTGAATTCTTGGTAAAACATTTTTCACAGTTCGGCTAACTTGGCACATTCTTTGAATTCAAACTCCCTTCGCTCCCTTTCCGCAATTTGAAAACCGAAAAGTTCCAGAGGGTGGAAATGCCGGTTCATCGAAAGTGACATTCCAACAATGTTCTTTAAAAGGGGAGGATGAGGGCAAGTCCAAAACGAAAGAGAATCCTTTTCTTTCCAAAAATAAAGCTTCGCTTGTTGCGTGCGGTTTCGGCGTCGGTCGCGTGGTAATGGCGAAAGGATTGGCGAACATTAATGTCAAGCACGTTCTGCCAGTGCATCGCACGTGACACTTTCCGTTTATTGTAATTCATGAGCAACATACCTACCACAACCGACTTCAGGGCCCGGACGTTTGACTCGAAACAGTCGGCTTTCGCGCAAGGTAATCCAATGTAAACAAATGTCGTCCATTTTCTCGGGAAATGTGAAGGAATGACCTGCTTTCGGATGATTCAATGCCTACTACGCGCTGTATCATGTTCAATATTAAATGATGCTAGCTGTGACACTGACAATTTCGAACGAACTGCGTTCGAGTGAAAAGTAGGTGGAGACGCACGGTGGATTGCTGAAACTCGAAACGCGTTAAAACTTTCCAACGCAAAACCAAAAGGCTTCTAGCGTTTGGAAAACGCGAATCATTTCAGAATCCTTTGCTGCTGCAGTATCGGAATTCTACCCATCCGGACGATGGAGGATCATGCATCCATCTATGCAAATTAGAATAATTTCAAAACTAATTAAAACAGACTTCCCTAGAATCCATTATCATCTCTTTCTAGAGGTTAGGCCCTAAGGGTGCGAGGGCAGTCGTTGGCAGAAGCGGGTGGAGAGAAAGTATTTCCCGCAAAATAGTTTTGTTTTCCGTCCAACCGCTGCAGTTCCTTGAGCTCTCCGGTCATCCCGTCTGCTGTTTATGAATAAATCTCATCTCGCCCAAGTTTCATCTCGCGTATGCCGGTTTCCATGGTTCCACGTTTGGGTGTTTCGGTTTCTCATGCTTCGAGGTTACGCAACACATTCGTGGATCGCAAGCATTTAGGACGTTACATTGAGAAACATTGTAATCTAATTATTTTCACATTGAATATTTCTGAGCAAAAACGATGCACGGATCTTTGATTTAGAACTTTTTGGGAAGAATCCGCCTCGCTCATGCAATTGCAGTGGCATTGCACTAGGTTGGAAGTATTTGTTGAACGCCCAACTCGCGTTTGTGGCCTTTACACATTAATTAATTTTGGACCGTAACAGCAGCTTTTCTTATTTCAAGTTTGCGGCAGTGCAGTAAATTTAAAGGGTGTATTCGATATAAATGGCACACACATATTTACTCACCAAAATTAAACCGAGTATCGGATTCGAACAACTAATGAGCTATGATTTACAATTTTTTTTAATTCAATTTAATCTCCCATTCCGAATACCCGCAGCTTCCTTTTCCCTTCACCCATCAGCGTATGTGCAACCTATTTTCCCAGTGTTTTTGTTGTTTTTACCCCAACTTTCTTCAACTCCAGCTCTGTTTTAATAGTTTTGGAATGTTTGCAAAGTTCCGTCTTCATAATTGCCCAGAACTTTTCAATTGGGCAAATTTCCGGTCAATTTGGGAGGTTAATATATTTTGGCAAAAAAATAACTTCGTTGGCTCGGTACCACTCCAACACGTTTCGTGCGTAGTGGCAGGATGCTAGATCAGGCCAAAACAGAGTTGGTCCTTTGTGCTTGCTTATGAATAGCAAAAGACGCTTCTTAAGGCACTCTTCCGCGTAAATCACACCGTTGATCGTTCCGGAAGTGATGAAGGAAGCGCTTATTTCACCACATCCGCAAATCGTATGCCAGATCAGGAACTTCTTAGCAAATTTCGATAATTTCTTCTTTAGAATATCCTCCGGAACATCGAACTTAGACTTGGAAACGAAGTATTCTGGCCTAGGAAGTTGACGGAAGTCGGCCTTGACGTATGTTTCGTCATGCATCACGATGCAACACCATTTGATGAGCACCTTCAGTTCTTTTCAGTCCGGTTCGGGGCCTATGCTCCTTGTAAACATGTGACCCAGCCCGCTTCATAGTTTTCTGAACAAAACCGAATGACATCTTGGGATTTTTAGCGACATCGCGAATTGATATGTTTGGACGGTTCTTGAACTGTTGCATCACTTTTCTGGCCATTTTACTGCCCATTGAACCACTTTTACCGACCACTCCGGATACTCAGCCGCTCCTTGAAGGTTCTTATCACACGAGACACAGTTGTATTGGCAATTTCAAGCTTTTTAGCAATCCATCGGTGGGACGCCTCTGGATTTAGATTGTAAGTGCACACATTTTTTTCACGGGCAATTTCTTGTTTTGACGACATGACTGGAACTATTGTATGAATAACTACACTCAGCGAAACAAACTTTCGATATTCATAAGATTGAATTATGATTATTTGTCATTAGAAATCAGTATGAATTTCATAAATCTGCCTTATGAAATATAATAATGTTGAAAAAATAAAAATATGGAACAACCTGGAATCGATCCTTCAACGTTGAGGTTATGGGCCTTGATCCCGTGACCAGTAGTATATTTCAACACTTGTAATCAGAAAAACTCAAAGGCTTATTAGATCAACGTCGTGTAAAACCAAATCCATTTATAAGTTAGGCTTATGATTTCCAAAGCATCGTTCAAAAGTTGAAGCTTGTGAAATTCTTAAGTTTATTTGCCTGAGTGTATGAAACGGGACAAATGTAAACAGTACACTATGAATAAGATTTGCTTAATTTTTTTACTCATACGGTTAAAAACTTATAGAAGATTTTCGGTGTGCCATTTTTATCGAATACACCCTTAAGAATGCGGTTTTGCCCATATGACATCAAGCATATGCCATAGACCAGCATAGGCCTTCGCCTAAAGTCAGCTCTTCAAAAGCAGAAACACCGATACGACACCAAGCAATAAGTAAAGAACGGTATATAACCCAAACCAATTTTACTTTCTGCAAAATTTTCTAACACAAGGTACCAAATATTAAATAACATATAACGGGGAAAAGGAGAGACCATCAGGGCACCCAAGTGAAACGACTTGGATATGGAGCATGGGACTGCCTCCTCCCTATTGTTAACATTTCGCGGAACGAGGGTGGGCTCTTTAACCGCATTTATTGGGTTTATTCTGTCAACTGAGGGCTCGATTCTAGTGCTGTAAGTGTGAACTTGCTATTGAAAGGAGATTCTCTTCCCTATATTCGCGGGCAATCCAAATCCAATCCAAATCCAATCCAAATCCAATCCAAATCCAATCCAAATCCAATCCAAATCCAATCCAAATCCAATCCAAATCCAATCCAAATCCAATCCAAATCCAATCCAAATCCAATCCAAATCCAATCCAAATCCAATCCAAATCCAATCCAAATCCAATCCAAATCCAATCCAAATCCAATCCAAATCCAATCCAAATCCAATCCAAATCCAATCCAAATCCAATCCAAATCCAATCCAAATCCAATCCAAATCCAATCCAAATCCAATCCAAATCCAATCCAAATCCAATCCAAATCCAATCCAAATCCAATCCAAATCCAATCCAAATCCAATCCAAATCCAATCCAAATCCAATCCAAATCCAATCCAAATCCAATCCAAATCCAATCCAAATCCAATCCAAATCCAATCAAATCCAATCCAAATCCAATCCAAATCCAATCAAATCAAATCCAATCCAAATCCAATCCAAATCAATCCAAATCCAATCCAAATCCAATCCAAATCCAATCCAAATCAATCCAAATCCAATCCAAATCAATCCAAATCCAATCCAAATCCAATCCAAATCCAATCAAATCCAATCCAAATCCAATCCAAATCCAATCCAAATCCAATCCAAATCCAATCCAAATCCAATCCAAATCCAATCCAAATCCAATCCAAATCCAATCCAAATCCAATCCAAATCCAATCCAAATCCAATCCAATCAACAAATCCAATCCAAATCCAATCCAAATCCAATCCAAATCCAATCCAAATCCAATCCAAATCCAATCCAAATCCAATCCAAATCCAATCCAAATCCAATCCAAATCCAATCCAAATCCAATCCAAATCCAATCCAAATCCAATCCAAATCCAATCCAAATCCAATCCAAATCCAATCCAAATCCAATCCAAATCCAATCCAAATCCAATCCAAATCCAATCCAAATCCAATCAAATCCAAATCCAATCCAATCCAAATCCAATCCAAATCCAATCCAAATCCAATCCAAATCCAATCCAAATCCAATCCAAATCCAATCCAAATCCAATCCAAATCCAATCCAAATCCAATCCAAATCCAAATCCAAATCAATCAAATCAATCAAATCAATCAAATCAATCAAATCAATCAAATCAATCAAATCCAATCAAATCAATCAAATCCAATCAAATCCAATCCAAATCCAATCAAATCCAATCCAAATCCAATCCAAATCCAATCAAATCAAATCAATCAAATCAATCAAATCAATCAAATCAAATCAAATCAATCAAATCAAATCAAATCAAATCAAATCAATCAAATCAATCAAATCAATCAAATCAATCAAATCCAATCAAATCCAAATCAAATCAATCCAAATCAAATCAAATCAAATCCAAATCAAATCAAATCAATCAAATCAATCAAATCAATCAAATCCAAATCAAATCCAATCCAAATCCAATCCAAATCCAATCAAATCCAATCCAAATCCAATCCAAATCCAATCAAATCCAATCAAATCCAATCAAATCCAATCAAATCCAATCAAATCCAATCAAATCCAATCCAAATCCAATCCAAATCCAATCAAATCCAATCCAAATCCAATCCAAATCCAATCAAATCCAATCAAATCCAATCCAAATCCAATCAAATCCAATCCAAATCCAATCCAAATCCAATCCAAATCCAATCCAAATCCAATCCAAATCCAATCCAACATCCAATCCAAATCCAATCCAAATCCAATCCAAATCCAATCAAATCAAATCAAATCAATCAAATCAAATCAAATCAATCAAATCCAATCAAATCCAATCAAATCAATCAAATCAATCAAATCAAATCAAATCAATCAAAATCAATCAAATCAATCAAATCAATCAAATCCAATCCAAATCAAATCAAATCCAAAATCAACAAATCCAATCCAAATCCAATCCAAATCCAATCAAATCAATCAAATCCAATCCAAATCCAATCAAATCCAAATCCAAATCCAAATCAAAAATCAATCAAATCAATCAAATCCAATCCAAATCCAATCCAAATCCAATCCAAATCCAATCAAATCCAATCCAAATCCAATCCAAATCCAATCCAAATCCAATCCAAATCCAATCAAATCCAAATCCAAATCCAATCCAAATCCAATCAAATCCAATCAAATCAATCAAATCCAATCAAATCCAATCCAAATCCAATCCAAATCCAATCAAATCCAATCAAATCAATCAAATCCAATCCAAATCCAATCAAAATCCAATCAAATCCAATCAAATCCAAATCAATCATCAATCAAATCCAATCAAATCCAATCCAAATCCAAAATCAAATCCAATCAAATCAATCAAATCCAAATCCAATCAAATCAATCAAATCCAAATCCAATCAAATCAATCAAATCAATCAATCCAAATCCAATCAAATCCAATCAAATCCAATCCAAATCCAATCAAATCAATCAAATCCAATCCAAATCCAATCCAAATCCAATCCAAATCCAATCCAAATCCAATCCAAATCCAATCCAAATCCAAATCCAAATCCAAATCCAATCCAAATCCAAATCCAATCCAAATCCAATCCAAATCCAATCCAAATCCAATCCAAATCCAATCCAAATCCAATCCAAATCCAATCCAAATCCAATCAAATCCAATCAAATCATCAAATCAAATCAAATCCAATCAAATCAATCAAATCAAATCAATCCAAATCAAATCCAAATCAAATCAATCAAATCAAATCAAATCAAATCAAATCCAATCCAAATCCAATCAAATCAATCAAATCAATCAAATCCAATCAAATCAATCAAATCAATCAAATCAATCAAATCAATCAAATCCAATCAAATCAATCAAATCAATCAAATCCAATCAAATCAATCAAATCAATCAAATCCAATCAAATCAATCAAATCAATCAAAATCAATCAAATCAATCAAATCCAATCAAATCCAATCAAATCCAATCAAATCCAATCCAAATCCAATCAAATCCAATCCAAATCCAATCCAAATCAATCAAATCAATCAAATCCAATCAAATCAATCAAATCCAATCAAATCCAATCAAATCCAATCCAAATCCAATCCAAATCCAATCCAAATCCAATCAAATCCAATCCAAATCCAATCCAAATCCAATCCAAATCCAATCCAAATCCAATCCAAATCCAATCCAAATCCAATCCAAATCCAATCCAAATCCAATCCAAATCCAATCCAAATCCAATCCAAATCCAATCCAAATCCAATCCAAATCCAATCCAAATCCAATCCAAATCCAATCCAAATCCAATCCAAATCCAATCCAAATCCAATCCAAATCCAATCCAAATCCAATCCAAATCCAATCCAAATCCAATCCAAATCATGACTATAGTTTGCACATTTTCAAGATTATAGTTGATACGTCAAAAAATGACTACACGAAATACACGAATGAAGAGTACTTTTTACTCCTCTTCAAGTATGTCAACGGCGACAAAAAATGCGTAAAAAGAAGGCACCACTGAGAAAAGAAAATAAGCTCTGCCCGTGACTTGATGCTGACGACATTTTCAAAATCGGCATTTATCTGGTAAGCACCGTGTTTAAGTTCCGGAATTGTTTTAGGCTGTCACAGTATAGATGATGGCAGAATTATCCAATACGTTTTCAATTAATAAACATGGCTGTGTAATTTATTGATGTCTTTTTCACTTTCGAATTTGAATTACTGAATTGAGCTGTTTTCAGCAATACTCGAGCAATATTTATTTTCTGAAATGCGTAAAAAGTGCACATCTTTTGAGTTTTCAAAAGGAGTATGCTTTTTTTACATTTCAAATGGAGTAAAAAGTATGCATTTTTTTTTACTTTTCAAAAGGAGTAAAAAGTAAGCAAATTTGAAATGTATTCAGTTTATGCAAATGACAGTAAAAGTAATATATTTTTCTCTTCTTTCTTTTATTTCAAAATAATGATTTGAAATCATTTGGGGTCGAAGCAAGAGGTGCTCCTTTATCAAAATTTTGCTCTTGTATAATTCAAATCCAAATTATTCCTATGACGTAACGATTACTCGTCACTAAATTATTCCAATGAAATGTGTCATCGTTAACGAAGCATAAAACCTCAATCTGTCACCTCGATCCATACTTACGGTTCCGGTAGAGAGCCAATCAAGAGTAATATAATCGTGGCAATACGATAAATGCACTCCATAATTGTGCCGCCTGCCAATTAGGGCGTTCTCCGATTCTTGTAGTTGTAAGTTTCGCCACTGTGTAATCCTTCCGTGAATCCTTCTAGTGCATCTTAGCGAAAAAGCCTTGCATTTGTCCTTGCTCTACCCGGAATCTCGGTGCTCTGAAATAGTGGAACATAAAACGTTAATGTCGTATAGTTTTGAAACGAGAAAACCTTTTGAATCAAGATTTGCAAAGTTGAGATTTACCATCGATTTGGCTGTTTTTTTATGGGTGAAATGGAGTTTTGAAAGCTTCTTATCAAACATCGTAAAATAGAACAAGCACGCATTACGCACATAAGAATAGAACAAGGTACCTCGCTAGTAAAAACCGAATCTATTTACCTCCACCATCGCCACGCCGTCGTTTTGCAACAACGCCTTTCATTGAAATCTTTTATTCATGACCAACCGCAGCCCACAAAAAAGGAAAGAACTTTTATTGTATTCCCCTCGGTTCAGTTTACATATTTTCCGATAGACGACGACGGATGACAGCTCGCGATCGTAAACTATCGTTTCGCTGTGTTCATCTTAAATCCGGGCGAACATGCAAAACAAGCAGGCGGTGGCGTCGTCAGTCACTTGCTCAGTACCGGGTGCTAGTAACCTTCACTAGTGGACGGAATGCGCCGGGCGATGTCAGGCAGCGTGCCCTGTACCGATTGATAGACTCACTAAAGCGATCATCGAGCATTTTTATCTCGGCCAGACGGTGGACCTCAGATGTTCTTGTCCTCGGAGGGGTGTTCAGGATCATCCTGAGGAACTTATTTTGAACACGCTGAAGCTTCAGGTGATGTGTTTTTGCGCAATTCTCCCAGATTGGCATGCCGTACTCGATGACTGGAAGTATGATTTGCTTGTAGACAGCAAGCTTGTTCTTCAGGGATAATGTTGACCTTCTGTTGATCAATGGGTACAGTCGCTTCAACAGAACGTTACACTTTGTGACAGTTTTGTCAACCTGCTCCCTGAAAATAAGCTTGCTGTCTATGGTGACGCCAAGATAGACAGCTGATTTGGCCCATTTCACCGTTGTGTTATTTAGGCTAATTTTACAATCCTCAGGCGGAACAAGTTTGGGAGAGTTGGAGTGTGGGAATAGGATGACCTGGGTCTTCGCTGCGTTGATACAGATCTTCCATTCGGTGAAGTATTCTGACAGAACATTCAGGCTTCGCTGCAGTTTCACTGTAAGCGCTCTTGTAACCCTACCATTGTGGACGACTGCGGTATCATCGGCAAACAACGACAGAGATCCATTTTCAGGAGCGGGGGTATGTCCGAGGTGAATAGGTTGAACAGAAGTGGACCTAGTATACTTCCCTGCGGAACACCGGCGGAGATCTCCTGTGCATCGGAAACTGCACCTTGCAGTGAAACTCTGAATGTTCTGTCCGACACATAATTTTTAATTATCTTCACCAGGAAGATTGTATCTTTTATCTTATACACCAGGCCATCGTGCCACACGTTATCGAAGGCCTTCTCGATATCGAGAAGTGCCATGGCAGATGATTTCGCAACAGACTTGTTCCGCCTGAGGATATTTGTTACTCGGTTAAGTTGGTGCACTGTTGAGCGACCACGTCGGAAACCGAACTGCTCGTCGAGCAAGATGTTCAGCTCGTCGGCAGACGAGAGAAGTCGACGGTGGATCGCTTCTCAAACAGTTTTGATACTCCTGAGAGAAGGCTGATGGGCCTATAGCTCTTGGAACACGAAGGATCTTTCCCAGGTTTCTGGATGGGGATGACTTTGGCTGACTTCCAACACGAGGGGAAGTAGCCAAGTCGGAGGCATTGGTTGAAAATCATCGCCAGATGGCGCTAACGGCAGCTTCGTGTGGACTAACGATGTTATGTCCGAGATTGTGGGAGGTGATACTAGAAGTGTTGATTTTTGGGAGCAGCCTTGTACTTTCAGGAGTTATAAAGCGATCCTTAGAGCCATTGCTGTCTAGTGGGATCAACGGTGGAATGGGCCTTGGCCTAGTTTTTAAAATTTTTGTCAACTTCCAGAACGGCTTTGCACAATCTGAGAGAGAGCGGATCTTGTCGGCAAAATTGTTATTCTTGAGGTCCACCATTCTGGCCTTGATATTTTTTGTCACTCGATTACAGTGACTTTTTAGCGTTGGCAAACCAGTTCGCTGGTATTGCCTTCTGAATGGCGTTTCGCAATTGTATTAAATCTTTAGTGGGTCTATCAGGTCGGGGTGGAGTTGTTCACCTGATCAATCACCGGTACATGTTGCTCCCGGGCCTGGGAGATCGCTTGCTCGATGCTCTGCAGTTGGCGTTCGATGTCATCAACCGAATCAAGGTGCATGTCGAAATGGACGTTGTCGTCAACGTGTTGTCGGAACCTCTCCCAACTGGCGCGATGGTAGTTTCGTCTGGTGACTCGATGCCGGTTGACCGAGGAGCCAACTTCGGCCACCACCGGATAGTGGTCCGAGCTGAGCTCCTGGTGTACGATCGGCTGGGCGATGTTGTTCCCCATGTTGGTGAAGAAGATATCGATTGTCGAATGTACCCCGGATTCACCAACCGGGTGGGCGTATCCGGGCCCAGGACGGTGTAATGTCCCTCTTCCAGGTCTTCCTGCAAAATTATTCCGTTCCGATTCCGCCGGGTGTTCCCCCAGGTTTCGTGTTTCGCATTCATGTCGCCGGCGATGATAAACTGCCCCTGCCTCCGAGTTAGCTTACGGATGTCGTTTCGTAGTCAGCAGTTGTTCCGTTGGTGGTACTGGCTTGCTTGGGACAGTAGGCCATGATGCTGATGGAGATAGGGCCGACGGTAGTTTCGACCTCGACTCCGATGGCTTCGATAGACTGCAGCTGGAAGTTCGGAAGCAGATGACAGTTGATGTTGTAGCGCAGGGCGATCGCAACTCCTCCTCCTCCACTAGAGCCAGCAAGAATGGCTTCTCACAACTCGATAACCAGGAATGGAGACGCTAAGTTCGGGCTTGAGGTGCGTTTCTGTGACGATGGCGATGTCGATGTCTTTCCCGTTAAGGAAGTCACCGAGCTCAATTATTTTGTTCCGGATGGAACAAGCATTCCAATTAAGAATGTTGATGGTGCGTTTACGGTCCATACTTGAAAAATAAATGTCATCGTCACGGATGTGGCGGTTTTTGAGCTGTTGCTCCTTGGAGCGGCAGGAACGAGGTTGGCGACAGGGAGCTGAAACCAACACCATCATTTGCTCCGAGTCGTAGAGCTGTCCATCGACGGGTGGTTGCGTGGAGGTACTGCGACTCGGATTACCCCAGCCCCAGGAGTCGGGTTGGGGGCGCAGGCGGCTGCCGCGAAACGATGATGAACGGAAGCTGACGGGCGGTTTGCTTGGCGGTGATTTAATGGGATCGGCGGTAGGATTGGCACCTGATACCGCAAAGACGGGAAATTCTCCTCGTTCATCGGAGGTGGCAGACGACGTTGGTCAGGCCGGGATTTGGTGGGATGACTTCTTGCGGATCGCCAAAATTCAGCACGTTTTGGGCAGGCTCGATTGCTGCTCTCATGGTTTGCGCCACAATTTGCGCAACTTCAGTAGCGCACCTTCTTCCATCGGGGCACAATCGTTGGTACTGTGGGCTCCGGCACACTTGTCACATCGCGGTTTCATGTGGCAGTTACGCGTTCCGTGACCGAACGCAAGGCAGTTGCCACACTGCGTCACGTCGCTGTTTCAACACGATACCGGTCCCACTCTCGACGATAATGTTGAAAAGGGCCCGTGTTTTTATCAGTTCCGCCATCGTGATGGATCCCATCTCAAGGTGGACCAGATAGAGTTGGTCCCGGTAGTTTCCATGTTGCTGGTCGCCGATGGAAACACCTTCTGAGGCTTTAGATGCCGCCGCTTGCAGCTCTGCGAAGATTGACTCCGGAGTGAAGCTCTGGAAGGCCACGCAGAATCACCTTCATTGGCTTGCTTCCGGGCGCGTCGTGCGTAGAATTCGTGCTGCTTGGCGACTAGGTGAGTGCCAACAGCACGGTAGTCAACCTCCGTTGAGCACATAATTTTGGTGCCCGTACTGCAAAGCTTGTACAGCGGATTCACTTTAATCGCTGCAAGCTCCGTCCTAAGGGCAGCGATGTCTTTGACGTGGTGAAAAAACGAAAGGATGAGTTATGTCAGTGACATAACTGCAAAGTTGACGTAGGACTGCTTGTTGATGTGAAGAAATTGATGTCATCGAATTCATGAATTTCTACTATATTTTATTCAGTCTAAAGAACCATGAAACCCTGTGCTGTTGGTGTGTGAGGCTCCGGTTCTTCTTCCGCTATTGGTTCTTCACGAAAATTTATAGAAACTGCAGTTCGGCTCGAATTGACTGTTAATGATATTTTGTTTGTTAAATCAGCGCCAACATTAGATTCGCCCTAATTTGCTTTTGTAAACAATGGCTTTCGTAGTCATTTGCTCTTGAACAAAAGGTCACAAATACAAATTAAGCACTCTTTAAGGAAGAAGAGCTTTATTTCTATCCGCTGATATATTCAATTTGAAGGAATTGTATACAACTTCCGATAAATTAGCAGACAAAGTGTTTGTTTACAAAAGCAGATTCTTCCTAATCAAATGTTGGAACTAAAATGTCCAACGTGCTTGTAAGTGTGAAATGGATCCTGTGTTTACGGAGGGAACATGGTTCGCGATTGAAATGTTCTTATCAGTTTTCTTGGCTGCAGGACAGCCTGAGTGTTTGGCGGCACGTGATACTACGATAAAAATAGGCATTTACACCGTTTCTAACTCGAGATTGTACAGACTGAAGATTGAACATATACCCAAAAGTTGAAAAGGTGGTAAAAAATGCAATTGCAGTTTATACTATGATATCTTGAGAAATCCGCATGATTCAGAAAAGGCAATTTCGCCCATTTTGATTCACAAAGCGTTTTATGGTACAAATGAAGCCATGCAAATGTGTGCAAGCGACTGGCAAGCAAAAATAGCTCGAAACAATTTTATCGCTGTAGGCTCCATATTCAATCATCACCAACATACACCAACAATATACAATATGGATGAGTCGATATCACAAAATGCCGCAACGCTATTGGCCACTGTTGTATTGCCGCCGTCAAGTGTTCTATGTTTGTTCTCACTGATCATCGACAAAGCGTTTTATGAAATAAACAATGCCATGCCATGCAAGTTTGTTAGCGACAGGTTGCACATAGCTTGGTGGAAAATATGTCCATTTGCTTCATTGCTGCACCCTGAATTCCTCGCCAAGTGAACTAACTGTTGGGTTTCTATTCCCACATTCTTACCTTGTCAAAGTGGCTAATTGGTTGCCATCAAGAGCCGCCGCGCTAGCGGTCCTGGTCTGTATCTCGATCTTGATGTGCACATTTTATTTTTGTGAGCCATCTGACTTTCGAACACTCATCTCTTACTCATCAACTAAATATCACTGCGAACAATCTCACGCACACGTTCAATTTTTCATTGCGAATTGCTGTTGCTGTTTTGCCCACAACTAATGTTAGATTTTTCATCCAACTTACGATCAATAGCAAAAATGGAACAAAATCAAGCGAAATTGTATAACAATCTTACTTTTTTAGTTTGGGTGTAGAGCGAATTACGAAGAACTTAACCTAACACCAAGTAGACCAGTTTAGACATTTTCGTTTTGCAAAAAGTTCCACTGGCTGGAGCGGGAATCGAACCCTCAACTTCATGACAACAACCGCTTGAACGACGGGCGACGCCGCTAACCACTTGACCACGAAGATGATGTGGGCGATTGATTTGGCCATTTTCTCCGGGACGCGGCAGTTTAAGCAACGCCATGTTGAGCCGGTGCGTGGTAATGAACATTTCGATGAGCTCAAGAGAAATTTCAATCAAACATACTCTTTAATCGGTAAATTGATTTGGTCGTCCTGAAAAGGACAGATTTTAGTTGTTTACGGAGGGATGATTTACGTCAGCGTCGACGTCGGGCTTCTTCCGCTTGCCTCGTCTAGCGGACGTGCCAGCCACGTCAGGCGCCACATCAGCGTCTACTCGATTTCCAGCATCAGGGCCAAAAACTCGGAACATCTCGGAAAAGCGCTTTTTTATCACGAGAGCGGGATACACACGTCTGAACGTGTCGATGATCCAATAACGAATGATTACTATTCTTCTTCTTTATTGTTTTAACGGGAATGCCAGGCCTGTTTTATATAATGGCATATATCATAACATGACAAGAAGGGGTTCTCAACGAAGGCAATGCAAATCAAATTTTACAAAAGGGGACGGGCCTCAGTTGTTACGCCAGACAGCAGCGTGGAAATAAAATCATTAGTTTTCATTAGAGCGACAGGGGTTTCGGAGGTTAAATTCGCATCTTTTCTACTCAGGCAACAGAAAAACGGCCCTTGTCAGGGCCTCAGAACCCTATCCCAAGAGAGTTGAGATTTAGACACACTTGCTTCTGAAACTGCATAACAATAGTAACAATACAAACAATAGTTTGTAAATATTGGCCAGAAAAATTATAACTCACATTTTAAAACTACCTGCAACTAACCTAATCTATTATCTGCACCTAATCCACTATGAACCTATGTACAACAAGAACTACAATGAAGCTAACCTACCCCCTACACTGAATATGTGAAACACATAATTGGTCTGCCGTGCTGCAGTTCCGCTCAAATTAACTGTTAATATTTCGTTTGTTGAATGTACAACGTGCTTGCTAGTTTTAACATGGCAAATAGAGATTTATATACGGATACTAATAAAAAATGTTGCTCATTTTCTCCAGAACGTGGCTTTTCAAGCAACGCCATGTTGAGCCGGTGCGTGGTAATGAACATTTCAATGAGCTCAAGAGAAATTTCAATCAAACATACTCTTTAGTTGGCTTCTCCCAAGGGGGGACCAAAGGGAGAAATGACGACCAAATTTTTTTTTTCATTTTCTCCAAGGGGGGACCCTTGGCATAATTTACGATGAAAAACTGGTCGTAGACGATGAACCAAATTTTTTTTTCATTTTCTCCAAGGGGGGACCCTTGGCATAATTTACGATGAAAAACTGGTCGTAGACGATGAAATTCGGTGCCATAGTGTCCAAGGAAGGGACTTTAGGAAAATTTGAAAAAAAAATTTAAAAAAATTTGGCTCACCGTATTCTCCCAAGGGGGGACCAAAGGGAGAAATGACGACCAAATTTTTTTTTTCATTTTCTCCAAGGGGGGACCCTTGGCATAATTTACGATGAAAAACTGGTCGTAGACGATGAAATTCGGTGCCATAGTGTCCAAGGAAGGGACTTTAGGAAAATTTGAAAAAAAAATTTGGCTCACCGTATTCTCCCAAGGGGGGACCAAAGGGAGAAATGACGACCAAATTTTTTTTTTCATTTTCTCCAAGGGGGGACCCTTGGCATAATTTACGATGAAAAACTGGTCGTAGACGATGAAATTCGGTGCCATAGTGTCCAAGGAAGGGACTTTAGGAAAATTTGAAAAAAAAATTTAAAAAAATTGGCTCACCGTATTCTCCCAAGGGGGGACCAAAGGGAGAAATGACGACCAAATTTTTTTTTTCATTTTCTCCAAGGGGGGACCCTTGGCATAATTTACGATGAAAAACTGGTCGTAGACGATGAAATTCGGTGCCATAGTGTCCAAGGAAGGGACTTTAGGAAAATTTGAAAAAAAAATTTAAAAAAATTTGGCTCACCGTATTCTCCCAAGGGGGGACCAAAGGGAGAAATGACGACCAAATTTTTTTTTTCATTTTCTCCAAGGGGGGACCCTTGGCATAATTTACGATGAAAAACTGGTCGTAGACGATGAAATTCGGTGCCATAGTGTCCAAGGAAGGGACTTTAGGAAAATTTGAAAAAAAAATTTGGCTCATTGTATTCTCCCAAGGGGGGACCAAAGGGAGAAATGACGACCAAATTTTTTTTTTCATTTTCTCCAAGGGGGGACCCTTGGCATAATTTACGATGAAAAACTGGTCGTAGACGATGAAATTCGGTGCCATAGTGTCCAAGGAAGGGACTATAGGAAAATTTGAAAAAAAAATTTAAAAAAATTTGGCTCACCGTATTCTCCCAAGGGGGGACCAAAGGGAGAAATGACGACCAAATTTTTTTTTTCATTTTCTCCAAGGGGGGACCCTTGGCATAATTTACGATGAAAAACTGGTCGTAGACGATGAAATTCGGTGCCATAGTGTCCAAGGAAGGGACTATAGGAAAATTTGAAAAAAAAAAAAAAAATTTGGCTCACCGTATTCTCCCAAGGGGGGACCAAAGGGAGAAATGACGACCAAATTTTTTTTTTCATTTTCTCCAAGGGGGGACCCTTGGCATAATTTACGATGAAAAACTGGTCGTAGACGATGAAATTCGGTGCCATAGTGTCCAAGGAAGGGACTATAGGAAAATTTGAAAAAAAAATTTGGCTCACCGTATTCTCCCAAGGGGGGACCAAAGGGAGAAATGACGACCAAATTTTTTTTTCATTTTCTCCAAGGGGGGACCCTTGGCATAATTTACGATGAAAAACTGGTCGTAGACGATGAAATTCGGTGCCATAGTGTCCAAGGAAGGGACTATAGGAAAATTTGAAAAAAAAATTTGGCTCACCGTATTCTCCCAAGGGGGGACCAAAGGGAGAAATGACGACCAAATTTTTTTTTTCATTTTCTCCAAGGGGGGACCCTTGGCATAATTTACGATGAAAAACTGGTCGTAGACGATGAAATTCGGTGCCATAGTGTCCAAGGAAGGGACTATAGGAAAATTTGAAAAAAAAATTTAAAAAATTTGGCTCACCGTATTCTCCCAAGGGGGGACCAAAGGGAGAAATGACGACCAAATTTTTTTTTTCATTTTCTCCAAGGGGGGACCCTTGGCATAATTTACGATGAAAAACTGGTCGTAGACGATGAAATTCGGTGCCATAGTGTCCAAGGAAGGGACTATAGGAAAATTTGAAAAAAAAATTTAAAAAAATTTGGCTCACCGTATTCTCCCAAGGGGGGACCAAAGGGAGAAATGACGACCAAATTTTTTTTTTCATTTTCTCCAAGGGGGGACCCTTGGCATAATTTACGATGAAAAACTGGTCGTAGACGATGAAATTCGGTGCCATAGTGTCCAAGGAAGGGACTATAGGAAAATTTGAAAAAAAAATTTAAAAAAATTTGGCTCACCGTATTCTCCCAAGGGGGGACCAAAGGGAGAAATGACGACCAAATTTTTTTTTTCATTTTCTCCAAGGGGGGACCCTTGGCATAATTTACGATGAAAAACTGGTCGTAGACGATGAAATTCGGTGCCATAGTGTCCAAGGAAGGGACTATAGGAAAATTTGAAAAAAAAATTAAAAAAATTTGGCTCACCGTATTCTCCCAAGGGGGGACCAAAGGGAGAAATGACGACCAAATTTTTTTTTCATTTTCTCCAAGGGGGGACCCTTGGCATAATTTACGATGAAAAACTGGTCGTAGACGATGAAATTCGGTGCCATAGTGTCCAAGGAAGGGACTATAGGAAAATTTGAAAAAAAAATTTGGCTCACCGTATTCTCCCAAGGGGGGACCAAAGGGAGAAATGACGACCAAATTTTTTTTTTCATTTTCTCCAAGGGGGGACCCTTGGCATAATTTACGATGAAAAACTGGTCGTAGACGATGAAATTCGGTGCCATAGTGTCCAAGGAAGGGACTATAGGAAAATTTGAAAAAAAAATTAAAAAAATTTGGCTCACCGTATTCTCCCAAGGGGGGACCAAAGGGAGAAATGACGACCAAATTTTTTTTTCATTTTCTCCAAGGGGGGACCCTTGGCATAATTTACGATGAAAAACTGGTCGTAGACGATGAAATTCGGTGCCATAGTGTCCAAGGAAGGGACTATAGGAAAATTTGAAAAAAAAATTTAAAAAAATTTGGCTCACCGTATTCTCCCAAGGGGGGACCAAAGGGAGAAATGACGACCAAATTTTTTTTTTCATTTTCTCCAAGGGGGGACCCTTGGCATAATTTACGATGAAAAACTGGTCGTAGACGATGAAATTCGGTGCCATAGTGTCCAAGGAAGGGACTATAGGAAAATTTGAAAAAAAAATTTAAAAAAATTTGGCTCACCGTATTCTCCCAAGGGGGGACCAAAGGGAGAAATGACGACCAAATTTTTTTTTCATTTTCTCCAAGGGGGGACCCTTGGCATAATTTACGATGAAAAACTGGTCGTAGACGATGAAATTCGGTGCCATAGTGTCCAAGGAAGGGACTATAGGAAAATTTGAAAAAAAAATTTAAAAAATTTGGCTCACCGTATTCTCCCAAGGGGGGACCAAAGGGAGAAATGACGACCAAATTTTTTTTTCATTTTCTCCAAGGGGGGACCCTTGGCATAATTTACGATGAAAAACTGGTCGTAGACGATGAAATTCGGTGCCATAGTGTCCAAGGAAGGGACTATAGGAAAATTTGAAAAAAAAATTTAAAAAAATTTGGCTCACCGTATTCTCCCAAGGGGGGACCAAAGGGAGAAATGACGACCAAATTTTTTTTTTCATTTTCTCCAAGGGGGGACCCTTGGCATAATTTACGATGAAAAACTGGTCGTAGACGATGAAATTCGGTGCCATAGTGTCCAAGGAAGGGACTATAGGAAAATTTGAAAAAAAAAAATTAAAAAAATTTGGCTCACCGTATTCTCCCAAGGGGGGACCAAAGGGAGAAATGACGACCAAATTTTTTTTTTCATTTTCTCCAAGGGGGGACCCTTGGCATAATTTACGATGAAAAACTGGTCGTAGACGATGAAATTCGGTGCCATAGTGTCCAAGGAAGGGACTATAGGAAAATTTGAAAAAAAAATTAAAAAAAATTTGGCTCACCGTATTCTCCCAAGGGGGGACCAAAGGGAGAAATGACGACCAAATTTTTTTTTCATTTTCTCCAAGGGGGGACCCTTGGCATAATTTACGATGAAAAACTGGTCGTAGACGATGAAATTCGGTGCCATAGTGTCCAAGGAAGGGACTATAGGAAAATTTGAAAAAAAAATTTAAAAAAATTTGGCTCACCGTATTCTCCCAAGGGGGGACCAAAGGGAGAAATGACGACCAAATTTTTTTTTTCATTTTCTCCAAGGGGGGACCCTTGGCATAATTTACGATGAAAAACTGGTCGTAGACGATGAAATTCGGTGCCATAGTGTCCAAGGAAGGGACTATAGGAAAATTTGAAAAAAAAATTTAAAAAAATTGGCTCACCGTATTCTCCCAAGGGGGGACCAAAGGGAGAAATGACGACCAAATTTTTTTTTCATTTTCTCCAAGGGGGGACCCTTGGCATAATTTACGATGAAAAACTGGTCGTAGACGATGAAATTCGGTGCCATAGTGTCCAAGGAAGGGACTATAGGAAAATTTGAAAAAAAAATTTAAAAAAATTTGGCTCACCGTATTCTCCCAAGGGGGGACCAAAGGGAGAAATGACGACCAAATTTTTTTTTTCATTTTCTCCAAGGGGGGACCCTTGGCATAATTTACGATGAAAAACTGGTCGTAGACGATGAAATTCGGTGCCATAGTGTCCAAGGAAGGGACTATAGGAAAATTTGAAAAAAAAATTTAAAAAAATTTGGCTCACCGTATTCTCCCAAGGGGGGACCAAAGGGAGAAATGACGACCAAATTTTTTTTTTCATTTTCTCCAAGGGGGGACCCTTGGCATAATTTACGATGAAAAACTGGTCGTAGACGATGAAATTCGGTGCCATAGTGTCCAAGGAAGGGACTATAGGAAAATTTGAAAAAAAAATTTAAAAAAATTTGGCTCACCGTATTCTCCCAAGGGGGGACCAAAGGGAGAAATGACGACCAAATTTTTTTTTTCATTTTCTCCAAGGGGGGACCCTTGGCATAATTTACGATGAAAAACTGGTCGTAGACGATGAAATTCGGTGCCATAGTGTCCAAGGAAGGGACTATAGGAAAATTTGAAAAAAAAATTTGGCTCACCGTATTCTCCCAAGGGGGGACCAAAGGGAGAAATGACGACCAAATTTTTTTTTTCATTTTCTCCAAGGGGGGACCCTTGGCATAATTTACGATGAAAAACTGGTCGTAGACGATGAAATTCGGTGCCATAGTGTCCAAGGAAGGGACTATAGGAAAATTTGAAAAAAAAATTTGTGCTCACCGTATTCTCCCAAGGGGGGACCAAAGGGAGAAATGACGACCAAATTTTTTTTTTCATTTTCTCCAAGGGGGGACCCTTGGCATAATTTACGATGAAAAACTGGTCGTAGACGATGAAATTCGGTGCCATAGTGTCCAAGGAAGGGACTATAGGAAAATTTGAAAAAATTTTTTAAAAAAATTTGGCTCACCGTATTCTCCCAAGGGGGGACCAAAGGGAGAAATGACGACCAAATTTTTTTTTTCATTTTCTCCAAGGGGGGACCCTTGGCATAATTTACGATGAAAAACTGGTCGTAGACGATGAAATTCGGTGCCATAGTGTCCAAGGAAGGGACTATAGGAAAATTTGAAAAAAAAATTTGGCTCACCGTATTCTCCCAAGGGGGGACCAAAGGGAGAAATGACGACCAAATTTTTTTTTTCATTTTCTCCAAGGGGGGACCCTTGGCATAATTTACGATGAAAAACTGGTCGTAGACGATGAAATTCGGTGCCATAGTGTCCAAGGAAGGGACTATAGGAAAATTTGAAAAAAAAATTAAAAAATTTGGCTCACCGTATTCTCCCAAGGGGGGACCAAAGGGAGAAATGACGACCAAATTTTTTTTTTCATTTTCTCCAAGGGGGGACCCTTGGCATAATTTACGATGAAAAACTGGTCGTAGACGATGAAATTCGGTGCCATAGTGTCCAAGGAAGGGACTATAGGAAAATTTGAAAAAAAAATTAAAAAAATTTGGCTCACCGTATTCTCCCAAGGGGGGACCAAAGGGAGAAATGACGACCAAATTTTTTTTTTTTTTTTCTCCAAGGGGGGACCCTTGGCATAATTTACGATGAAAAACTGGTCGTAGACGATGAAATTCGGTGCCATAGTGTCCAAGGAAGGGACTATAGGAAAATTTGAAAAAAAAATAAAAAATATTTGGCTCACCGTATTCTCCCAAGGGGGGACCAAAGGGAGAAATGACGACCAAATTTTTTTTTCATTTTCTCCAAGGGGGGACCCTTGGCATAATTTACGATGAAAAACTGGTCGTAGACGATGAAATTCGGTGCCATAGTGTCCAAGGAAGGGACTATAGGAAAATTTGAAAAAAAAATTTAAAAAAATTTGGCTCACCGTATTCTCCCAAGGGGGGACCAAAGGGAGAAATGACGACCAAATTTTTTTTTTCATTTTCTCCAAGGGGGGACCCTTGGCATAATTTACGATGAAAAACTGGTCGTAGACGATGAAATTCGGTGCCATAGTGTCCAAGGAAGGGACTATAGGAAAATTTGAAAAAAAAATTTAAAAAAATTTGGCTCACCGTATTCTCCCAAGGGGGGACCAAAGGGAGAAATGACGACCAAATTTTTTTTTCATTTTCTCCAAGGGGGGACCCTTGGCATAATTTACGATGAAAAACTGGTCGTAGACGATGAAATTCGGTGCCATAGTGTCCAAGGAAGGGACTATAGGAAAATTTGAAAAAAAAATTTAAAAAAATTTGGCTCACCGTATTCTCCCAAGGGGGGACCAAAGGGAGAAATGACGACCAAATTTTTTTTTTTTTTTTCTCCAAGGGGGGACCCTTGGCATAATTTACGATGAAAAACTGGTCGTAGACGATGAAATTCGGTGCCATAGTGTCCAAGGAAGGGACTATAGGAAAATTTGAAAAAAAAATTTAAAAAAATTTGGCTCACCGTATTCTCCCAAGGGGGGACCAAAGGGAGAAATGACGACCAAATTTTTTTTTTCATTTTCTCCAAGGGGGGACCCTTGGCATAATTTACGATGAAAAACTGGTCGTAGACGATGAAATTCGGTGCCATAGTGTCCAAGGAAGGGACTATAGGAAAATTTGAAAAAAAAATTTAAAAAAATTTGGCTCACCGTATTCTCCCAAGGGGGGACCAAAGGGAGAAATGACGACCAAATTTTTTTTTTCATTTTCTCCAAGGGGGGACCCTTGGCATAATTTACGATGAAAAACTGGTCGTAGACGATGAAATTCGGTGCCATAGTGTCCAAGGAAGGGACTATAGGAAAATTTGAAAAAAAAATTTAAAAAAATTGGCTCACCGTATTCTCCCAAGGGGGGACCAAAGGGAGAAATGACGACCAAAAATTTTTTTTTCATTTTCTCCAAGGGGGGACCCTTGGCATAATTTACGATGAAAAACTGGTCGTAGACGATGAAATTCGGTGCCATAGTGTCCAAGGAAGGGACTATAGGAAAATTTGAAAAAAAAATTTAAAAAAATTTGGCTCACCGTATTCTCCCAAGGGGGGACCAAAGGGAGAAATGACGACCAAATTTTTTTTTTCATTTTCTCCAAGGGGGGACCCTTGGCATAATTTACGATGAAAAACTGGTCGTAGACGATGAAATTCGGTGCCATAGTGTCCAAGGAAGGGACTATAGGAAAATTTGAAAAAAAAATTTAAAAAAATTTGGCTCACCGTATTCTCCCAAGGGGGGACCAAAGGGAGAAATGACGACCAAATTTTTTTTTTCATTTTCTCCAAGGGGGGACCCTTGGCATAATTTACGATGAAAAACTGGTCGTAGACGATGAAATTCGGTGCCATAGTGTCCAAGGAAGGGACTATAGGAAAATTTGAAAAAAAAAAAAAAAATTTGGCTCACCGTATTCTCCCAAGGGGGGACCAAAGGGAGAAATGACGACCAAATTTTTTTTTCATTTTCTCCAAGGGGGGACCCTTGGCATAATTTACGATGAAAAACTGGTCGTAGACGATGAAATTCGGTGCCATAGTGTCCAAGGAAGGGACTATAGGAAAATTTGAAAAAAAAATTTAAAAAAATTTGGCTCACCGTATTCTCCCAAGGGGGGACCAAAGGGAGAAATGACGACCAAATTTTTTTTTTCATTTTCTCCAAGGGGGGACCCTTGGCATAATTTACGATGAAAAACTGGTCGTAGACGATGAAATTCGGTGCCATAGTGTCCAAGGAAGGGACTATAGGAAAATTTGAAAAAAAAATTTAAAAAAATTTGGCTCACCGTATTCTCCCAAGGGGGGACCAAAGGGAGAAATGACGACCAAATTTTTTTTTTCATTTTCTCCAAGGGGGGACCCTTGGCATAATTTACGATGAAAAACTGGTCGTAGACGATGAAATTCGGTGCCATAGTGTCCAAGGAAGGGACTATAGGAAAATTTGAAAAAAAAATTTAAAAAAATTTGGCTCACCGTATTCTCCCAAAGGGGGACCAAAGGGAGAAATGACGACCAAATTTTTTTTTTCATTTTCTCCAAGGGGGGACCCTTGGCATAATTTACGATGAAAAACTGGTCGTAGACGATGAAATTCGGTGCCATAGTGTCCAAGGAAGGGACTATAGGAAAATTTGAAAAAAAAATTTAAAAAAATTTGGCTCACCGTATTCTCCCAAGGGGGGACCAAAGGGAGAAATGACGACCAAATTTTTTTTTTCATTTTCTCCAAGGGGGGACCCTTGGCATAATTTACGATGAAAAACTGGTCGTAGACGATGAAATTCGGTGCCATAGTGTCCAAGGAAGGGACTATAGGAAAATTTGAAAAAAAAATTTAAAAAAATTTGGCTCACCGTATTCTCCCAAGGGGGGACCAAAGGGAGAAATGACGACCAAATTTTTTTTTTCATTTTCTCCAAGGGGGGACCCTTGGCATAATTTACGATGAAAAACTGGTCGTAGACGATGAAATTCGGTGCCATAGTGTCCAAGGAAGGGACTATAGGAAAATTTGAAAAAAAAATTTGGCTCACCGTATTCTCCCAAGGGGGGACCAAAGGGAGAAATGACGACCAAATTTTTTTTTTCATTTTCTCCAAGGGGGGACCCTTGGCATAATTTACGATGAAAAACTGGTCGTAGACGATGAAATTCGGTGCCATAGTGTCCAAGGAAGGGACTATAGGAAAATTTGAAAAAAAAATTTGGCTCACCGTATTCTCCCAAGGGGGGACCAAAGGGAGAAATGACGACCAAATTTTTTTTTTCATTTTCTCCAAGGGGGGACCCTTGGCATAATTTACGATGAAAAACTGGTCGTAGACGATGAAATTCGGTGCCATAGTGTCCAAGGAAGGGACTATAGGAAAATTTGAAAAAAAAATTTGGCTCACCGTATTCTCCCAAGGGGGGACCAAAGGGAGAAATGACGACCAAATTTTTTTTAGAAATACACCAAATTTTTTTTTCATTTTCTCCAAGGGGGGACCCTTGGCATAATTTACGATGAAAAACTGGTCGTAGACGATGAAATTCGGTGCCATAGTGTCCAAGGAAGGGACTATAGGAAAATTTGAAAAAAAAATTTGGCTCACCGTATTCTCCCAAGGGGGGACCAAAGGGAGAAATGACGACCAAATTTTTTTTTCATTTTCTCCAAGGGGGGACCCTTGGCATAATTTACGATGAAAAACTGGTCGTAGACGATGAAATTCGGTGCCATAGTGTCCAAGGAAGGGACTATAGGAAAATTTGAAAAAAAAATTTGAAAAAATTTGGCTCACCGTATTCTCCCAAGGGGGGACCAAAGGGAGAAATGACGACCAAATTTTTTTTTCATTTTCTCCAAGGGGGGACCCTTGGCATAATTTACGATGAAAAACTGGTCGTAGACGATGAAATTCGGTGCCATAGTGTCCAAGGAAGGGACTATAGGAAAATTTGAAAAAAAAAAAAAAATTTGGCTCACCGTATTCTCCCAAGGGGGGACCAAAGGGAGAAATGACGACCAAATTTTTTTTTCATTTTCTCCAAGGGGGGACCCTTGGCATAATTTACGATGAAAAACTGGTCGTAGACGATGAAATTCGGTGCCATAGTGTCCAAGGAAGGGACTATAGGAAAATTTGAAAAAAAAATTTGGCTCACCGTATTCTCCCAAGGGGGGACCAAAGGGAGAAATGACGACCAAATTTTTTTTTCATTTTCTCCAAGGGGGGACCCTTGGCATAATTTACGATGAAAAACTGGTCGTAGACGATGAAATTCGGTGCCATAGTGTCCAAGGAAGGGACTATAGGAAAATTTGAAAAAAAAATTTAAAAGTTTGGCTCACCGTATTCTCCCAAGGGGGGACCAAAGGGAGAAATGACGACCAAATTTTTTTTTCATTTTCTCCAAGGGGGGACCCTTGGCATAATTTACGATGAAAAACTGGTCGTAGACGATGAAATTCGGTGCCATAGTGTCCAAGGAAGGGACTATAGGAAAATTTGAAAAAAAAAATTTGGCTCACCGTATTCTCCCAAGGGGGGACCAAAGGGAGAAATGACGACCAAATTTTTTTTTCCATTTTCGCCAAGGGGGGACCCTTGGCATAATTTACGATGAAAAACTGGTCGTAGACGATGAAATTCGGTGCCATAGTGTCCAAGGAAGGGACTATAGGAAAATTTGAAAAAAAAATTTGGCTCACCGTATTCTCCCAAGGGGGGACCAAAGGGAGAAATGACGACCAAATTTTTTTTTCCATTTTCGCCAAGGGGGGACCCTTGGCATAATTTACGATGAAAAACTGGTCGTAGACGATGAAATTCGGTGCCATAGTGTCCAAGGAAGGGACTATAGGAAAATTTGAAAAAAAAATTTGGCTCACCGTATTCTCCCAAGGGGGGACCAAAGGGAGAAATGACGACCAAATTTTTTTTTCCATTTTCGCCAAGGGGGGACCCTTGGCATAATTTACGATGAAAAACTGGTCGTTGACGATGAAATTCGGTGCCATAGTGTCCAAGGAAGGGACTATAGGAAAATTTGAAAAAAAAATTTGGCTCACCGTATTCTCCCAAGGGGGGACCAAAGGGAGAAATGACGACCAAATTTTTTTTTCCATTTTCGCCAAGGGGGGACCCTTGGCATAATTTACGATGAAAAACTGGTCGTTGACGATGAAATTCGGTGCCATAGTGTCCAAGGAAGGGACTATAGGAAAATTTGAAAAAAAAATTTGGCTCACCGTATTCTCCCAAGGGGGGACCAAAGGGAGAAATGACGACCAAATTTTTTTTTCCATTTTCCATTTTCGCCAAGGGGGGACCCTTGGCATAATTTACGATGAAAAACTGGTCGTAGACGATGAAATTCGGTGCCATAGTGTCCAAGGAAGGGACTATAGGAAAATTTGAAAAAAAAAATTGGCTCACCGTATTCTCCCAAGGGGGGACCAAAGGGAGAAATGACGACCAAATTTTTTTTTCCATTTTCGCCAAGGGGGGACCCTTGGCATAATTTACGATGAAAAACTGGTCCCTGACGATGAAATTCGGTGCCATAGTGTCCAAGGAAGGGACTATAGGAAAATTTGAAAAAAAAATTTGGCTCACCGTATTCTCCCAAGGGGGGACCAAAGGGAGAAATGACGACCAAATTTTTTTTTCCATTTTCGCCAAGGGGGGACCCTTGGCATAATTTACGATGAAAAACTGGTCCCTGACGATGAAATTCGGTGCCATAGTGTCCAAGGAAGGGACTATAGGAAAATTTGAAAAAAAAATTTGGCTCACCGTATTCTCCCAAGGGGGGACCAAAGGGAGAAATGACGACCAAATTTTTTTTTCCATTTTCGCCAAGGGGGGACCCTTGGCATAATTTACGATGAAAAACTGGTCCCTAGACGATGAAATTCGGTGCCATAGTGTCCAAGGAAGGGACTATAGGAAAATTTGAAAAAAAAATTTGGCTCACCGTATTCTCCCAAGGGGGGACCAAAGGGAGAAATGACGACCAAATTTTTTTTTCCATTTTCGCCAAGGGGGGACCCTTGGCATAATTTACGATGAAAAACTGGTCCTTGACGATGAAATTCGGTGCCATAGTGTCCAAGGAAGGGACTATAGGAAAATTTGAAAAAAAAATTTGGCTCACCGTATTCTCCCAAGGGGGGACCAAAGGGAGAAATGACGACCAAATTTTTTTTTCCATTTTCGCCAAGGGGGGACCCTTGGCATAATTTACGATGAAAAACTGGTCCCTGACGATGAAATTCGGTGCCATAGTGTCCAAGGAAGGGACTATAGGAAAATTTGAAAAAAAAATTTGGCTCACCGTATTCTCCCAAGGGGGGACCAAAGGGAGAAATGACGACCAAATTTTTTTTTCATTTTCGCCAAGGGGGGACCCTTGGCATAATTTACGATGAAAAACTGGTCCCTGACGATGAAATTCGGTGCCATAGTGTCCAAGGAAGGGACTATAGGAAAATTTGAAAAAAAAATTTGGCTCACCGTATTCTCCCAAGGGGGGACCAAAGGGAGAAATGACGACCAAATTTTTTTTTCCATTTTCGCCAAGGGGGGACCCTTGGCATAATTTACGATGAAAAACTGGTCCCTGACGATGAAATTCGGTGCCATAGTGTCCAAGGAAGGGACTATAGGAAAATTTGAAAAAAAAATTGGCTCACCGTATTCTCCCAAGGGGGGACCAAAGGGAGAAATGACGACCAAATTTTTTTTTCATTTTCGCCAAGGGGGGACCCTTGGCATAATTTACGATGAAAAACTGGTCCCTGACGATGAAATTCGGTGCCATAGTGTCCAAGGAAGGGACTATAGGAAAATTTGAAAAAAAAATTTGGCTCACCGTATTCTCCCAAGGGGGGACCAAAGGGAGAAATGACGACCAAATTTTTTTTTCCATTTTCGCCAAGGGGGGACCCTTGGCATAATTTACGATGAAAAACTGGTCCCTGACGATGAAATTCGGTGCCATAGTGTCCAAGGAAGGGACTATAGGAAAATTTGAAAAAAAAATTTGGCTCACCGTATTCTCCCAAGGGGGGACCAAAGGGAGAAATGACGACCAAATTTTTTTTTCCATTTTCGCCAAGGGGGGACCCTTGGCATAATTTACGATGAAAAACTGGTCCTTGACGATGAAATTCGGTGCCATAGTGTCCAAGGAAGGGACTATAGGAAAATTTGAAAAAAAAATTTGGCTCACCGTATTCTCCCAAGGGGGGACCAAAGGGAGAAATGACGACCAAATTTTTTTTTCCATTTTCGCCAAGGGGGGACCCTTGGCATAATTTACGATGAAAAACTGGTCCCTGACGATGAAATTCGGTGCCATAGTGTCCAAGGAAGGGACTATAGGAAAATTTGAAAAAAAAATTTGGCTCACCGTATTCTCTTTCTCCCAAGGGGGGACCAAAGGGAGAAATGACGACCAAATTTTTTTTTCCATTTTCGCCAAGGGGGGACCCTTGGCATAATTTACGATGAAAAACTGGTCCCTGACGATGAAATTCGGTGCCATAGTGTCCAAGGAAGGGACTATAGGAAAATTTGAAAAAAAAATTTGGCTCACCGTATTCTCCCAAGGGGGGACCAAAGGGAGAAATGACGACCAAATTTTTTTTCCATTTTCGCCAAGGGGGGACCCTTGGCATAATTTACGATGAAAAACTGGTCCCTGACGATGAAATTCGGTGCCATAGTGTCCAAGGAAGGGACTATAGGAAAATTTGAAAAAAAAATTTGGCTCACCGTATTCTCCCAAGGGGGGACCAAAGGGAGAAATGACGACCAAATTTTTTTTTCCATTTTCGCCAAGGGGGGACCCTTGGCATAATTTACGATGAAAAACTGGTCCTTGACGATGAAATTCGGTGCCATAGTGTCCAAGGAAGGGACTATAGGAAAATTTGAAAAAAAAATTTGGCTCACCGTATTCTCCCAAGGGGGGACCAAAGGGAGAAATGACGACCAAATTTTTTTTTCCATTTTCGCCAAGGGGGGACCCTTGGCATAATTTACGATGAAAAACTGGTCCCTGACGATGAAATTCGGTGCCATAGTGTCCAAGGAAGGGACTATAGGAAAATTTGAAAAAAAAATTTGGCTCACCGTATTCTCCCAAGGGGGGACCAAAGGGAGAAATGACGACCAAATTTTTTTTTCCATTTTCGCCAAGGGGGGACCCTTGGCATAATTTACGATGAAAAACTGGTCCCTGACGATGAAATTCGGTGCCATAGTGTCCAAGGAAGGGACTATAGGAAAATTTGAAAAAAAAATTTGGCTCACCGTATTCTCCCAAGGGGGGACCAAAGGGAGAAATGACGACCAAATTTTTTTTTCCATTTTCGCCAAGGGGGGACCCTTGGCATAATTTACGATGAAAAACTGGTCCCTGACGATGAAATTCGGTGCCATAGTGTCCAAGGAAGGGACTATAGGAAAATTTGAAAAAAAAATTTGGCTCACCGTATTCTCCCAAGGGGGGACCAAAGGGAGAAATGACGACCAAATTTTTTTTTCCATTTTCGCCAAGGGGGGACCCTTGGCATAATTTACGATGAAAAACTGGTCCCTGACGATGAAATTCGGTGCCATAGTGTCCAAGGAAGGGACTATAGGAAAATTTGAAAAAAAAATTTGGCTCACCGTATTCTCCCAAGGGGGGACCAAAGGGAGAAATGACGACCAAATTTTTTTTTCCATTTTCGCCAAGGGGGGACCCTTGGCATAATTTACGATGAAAAACTGGTCCCTGACGATGAAATTCGGTGCCATAGTGTCCAAGGAAGGGACTATAGGAAAATTTGAAAAAAAAATTTGGCTCACCGTATTCTCCCAAGGGGGACCAAAGGGAGAAATGACGACCAAATTTTTTTTTCCATTTTCGCCAAGGGGGGACCCTTGGCATAATTTACGATGAAAAACTGGTCCCTGACGATGAAATTCGGTGCCATAGTGTCCAAGGAAGGGACTATAGGAAAATTTGAAAAAAAAATTTGGCTCACCGTATTCTCCCAAGGGGGGACCAAAGGGAGAAATGACGACCAAATTTTTTTTTCCATTTTCGCCAAGGGGGGACCCTTGGCATAATTTACGATGAAAAACTGGTCCCTGACGATGAAATTCGGTGCCATAGTGTCCAAGGAAGGGACTATAGGAAAATTTGAAAAAAAAATTTGGCTCACCGTATTCTCCCAAGGGGGGACCAAAGGGAGAAATGACGACCAAATTTTTTTTTCCATTTTCGCCAAGGGGGGACCCTTGGCATAATTTACGATGAAAAACTGGTCCCTGACGATGAAATTCGGTGCCATAGTGTCCAAGGAAGGGACTATAGGAAAATTTGAAAAAAAAATTTGGCTCACCGTATTCTCCCAAGGGGGGACCAAAGGGAGAAATGACGACCAAATTTTTTTTCCATTTTCGCCAAGGGGGGACCCTTGGCATAATTTACGATGAAAAACTGGTCCCTGACGATGAAATTCGGTGCCATAGTGTCCAAGGAAGGGACTATAGGAAAATTTGAAAAAAAAATTTGGCTCACCGTATTCTCCCAAGGGGGGACCAAAGGGAGAAATGACGACCAAATTTTTTTTTCCATTTTCGCCAAGGGGGGACCCTTGGCATAATTTACGATGAAAAACTGGTCCTTGACGATGAAATTCGGTGCCATAGTGTCCAAGGAAGGGACTATAGGAAAATTTGAAAAAAAAATTTGGCTCACCGTATTCTCCCAAGGGGGGACCAAAGGGAGAAATGACGACCAAATTTTTTTTTCCATTTTCGCCAAGGGGGGACCCTTGGCATAATTTACGATGAAAAACTGGTCCCTGACGATGAAATTCGGTGCCATAGTGTCCAAGGAAGGGACTATAGGAAAATTTGAAAAAAAAATTTGGCTCACCGTATTCTCCCAAGGGGGGACCAAAGGGAGAAATGACGACCAAATTTTTTTTTCCATTTTCGCCAAGGGGGGACCCTTGGCATAATTTACGATGAAAAACTGGTCCCTGACGATGAAATTCGGTGCCATAGTGTCCAAGGAAGGGACTATAGGAAAATTTGAAAAAAAAATTTGGCTCACCGTATTCTCCCAAGGGGGGACCAAAGGGAGAAATGACGACCAAATTTTTTTTTCCATTTTCGCCAAGGGGGGACCCTTGGCATAATTTACGATGAAAAACTGGTCCCTGACGATGAAATTCGGTGCCATAGTGTCCAAGGAAGGGACTATAGGAAAATTTGAAAAAAAAATTTGGCTCACCGTATTCTCCCAAGGGGGGACCAAAGGGAGAAATGACGACCAAATTTTTTTTTCCATTTTCGCCAAGGGGGGACCCTTGGCATAATTTACGATGAAAAACTGGTCCCTGACGATGAAATTCGGTGCCATAGTGTCCAAGGAAGGGACTATAGGAAAATTTGAAAAAAAAATTTGGCTCACCGTATTCTCCCAAGGGGGGACCAAAGGGAGAAATGACGACCAAATTTTTTTTTCCATTTTCGCCAAGGGGGGACCCTTGGCATAATTTACGATGAAAAACTGGTCCCTAGCGATGAAATTCGGTGCCATAGTGTCCAAGGAAGGGACTATAGGAAAATTTGAAAAAAAAATTTGGCTCACCGTATTCTCCCAAGGGGGGACCAAAGGGAGAAATGACGACCAAATTTTTTTTTCCATTTTCGCCAAGGGGGGACCCTTGGCATAATTTACGATGAAAAACTGGTCCCTGACGATGAAATTCGGTGCCATAGTGTCCAAGGAAGGGACTATAGGAAAATTTGAAAAAAAAATTTGGCTCACCGTATTCTCCCAAGGGGGGACCAAAGGGAGAAATGACGACCAAATTTTTTTTTCATTTTCGCCAAGGGGGGACCCTTGGCATAATTTACGATGAAAAACTGGTCGTAGACGATGAAATTCGGTGCCATAGTGTCCAAGGAAGGGACTATAGGAAAATTTGAAAAAAAAATTTGGCTCACCGTATTCTCCCAAGGGGGGACCAAAGGGAGAAATGACGACCAAATTTTTTTTTCCATTTTCGCCAAGGGGGGACCCTTGGCATAATTTACGATGAAAAACTGGTCCCTGACGATGAAATTCGGTGCCATAGTGTCCAAGGAAGGGACTATAGGAAAATTTGAAAAAAAAATTTGGCTCACCGTATTCTCCCAAGGGGGGACCAAAGGGAGAAATGACGACCAAATTTTTTTTTCCATTTTCGCCAAGGGGGGACCCTTGGCATAATTTACGATGAAAAACTGGTCCTAGACGATGAAATTCGGTGCCATAGTGTCCAAGGAAGGGACTATAGGAAAATTTGAAAAAAAAAATTGGCTCACCGTATTCTCCCAAGGGGGGACCAAAGGGAGAAATGACGACCAAATTTTTTTTTCATTTTCGCCAAGGGGGGACCCTTGGCATAATTTACGATGAAAAACTGGTCGTAGACGATGAAATTCGGTGCCATAGTGTCCAAGGAAGGGACTATAGGAAAATTTGAAAAAAAAATTTGGCTCACCGTATTCTCCCAAGGGGGGACCAAAGGGAGAAATGACGACCAAATTTTTTTTTCCATTTTCGCCAAGGGGGGACCCTTGGCATAATTTACGATGAAAAACTGGTCGTAGACGATGAAATTCGGTGCCATAGTGTCCAAGGAAGGGACTATAGGAAAATTTGAAAAAAAAATTTGGCTCACCGTATTCTCCCAAGGGGGGACCAAAGGGAGAAATGACGACCAAATTTTTTTTTCATTTTCGCCAAGGGGGGACCCTTGGCATAATTTACGATGAAAAACTGGTCGTTGACGATGAAATTCGGTGCCATAGTGTCCAAGGAAGGGACTATAGGAAAATTTGAAAAAAAAATTTGGCTCACCGTATTCTCCCAAGGGGGGACCAAAGGGAGAAATGACGACCAAATTTTTTTTTCCATTTTCGCCAAGGGGGGACCCTTGGCATAATTTACGATGAAAAACTGGTCGTAGACGATGAAATTCGGTGCCATAGTGTCCAAGGAAGGGACTATAGGAAAATTTGAAAAAAAAATTTGGCTCACCGTATTCTCCCAAGGGGGGACCAAAGGGAGAAATGACGACCAAATTTTTTTTTCATTTTCGCCAAGGGGGGACCCTTGGCATAATTTACGATGAAAAACTGGTCGTAGACGATGAAATTCGGTGCCATAGTGTCCAAGGAAGGGACTATAGGAAAATTTGAAAAAAAAATTTGGCTCACCGTATTCTCCCAAGGGGGGACCAAAGGGAGAAATGACGACCAAATTTTTTTTTCATTTTCGCCAAGGGGGGACCCTTGGCATAATTTACGATGAAAAACTGGTCGTAGACGATGAAATTCGGTGCCATAGTGTCCAAGGAAGGGACTATAGGAAAATTTGAAAAAAAAATTTGGCTCACCGTATTCTCCCAAGGGGGGACCAAAGGGAGAAATGACGACCAAATTTTTTTTTCATTTTCGCCAAGGGGGGACCCTTGGCATAATTTACGATGAAAAACTGGTCGTAGACGATGAAATTCGGTGCCATAGTGTCCAAGGAAGGGACTATAGGAAAATTTGAAAAAAAAATTTGGCTCACCGTATTCTCCCAAGGGGGGACCAAAGGGAGAAATGACGACCAAATTTTTTTTTCCATTTTCGCCAAGGGGGGACCCTTGGCATAATTTACGATGAAAAACTGGTCGTAGACGATGAAATTCGGTGCCATAGTGTCCAAGGAAGGGACTATAGGAAAATTTGAAAAAAAATTTTGGCTCACCGTATTCTCCCAAGGGGGGACCAAAGGGAGAAATGACGACCAAATTTTTTTTTCATTTTCGCCAAGGGGGGACCCTTGGCATAATTTACGATGAAAAACTGGTCGTAGACGATGAAATTCGGTGCCATAGTGTCCAAAGAAGGGACTATAGGCAAAATTTAAAAAAAAAAATTGGCTCACCGTATTCTCCCAAGGGGGGACCAAAGGGAGAAATGACGACCAAATTTTTTTTTCATTTTCGCCAAGGGGGGACCCTTGGCATAATTTACGATGAAAAACTGGTCGTAGACGATGAAATTCGGTGCCATAGTGTCCAAGGAAGGGACTATAGGCAAAATTTGAAAAAAAAAATTGGCTCACCGTATTCTCCCAAGGGGGGACCAAAGGGAGAAATGACGACCAAATTTTTTTTTCCATTTTCGCCAAGGGGGGACCCTTGGCATAATTTACGATGAAAAACTGGTCGTAGACGATGAAATTCGGTGCCATAGTGTCCAAAGAAGGGACTATAGGCAAATTTGAAAAAAAAAATTGGCTCACCGTATTCTCCCAAGGGGGGACCAAAGGGAGAAATGACGACCAAATTTTTTTTTCCATTTTCGCCAAGGGGGGACCCTTGGCATAATTTACGATGAAAAACTGGTCGTAGACGATGAAATTCGGTGCCATAGTGTCCAAAGAAGGGACTATAGGCAAAATTTAAAAAAAAAATTTGGCTCACCGTATTCTCCCAAGGGGGGACCAAAGGGAGAAATGACGACCAAATTTTTTTTTCCATTTTCGCCAAGGGGGGACCCTTGGCATAATTTACGATGAAAAACTGGTCGTAGACGATGAAATTCGGTGCCATAGTGTCCAAAGAAGGGACTATAGGCAAAATTTGAAAAAAAAATTTGGCTCACCGTATTCTCCCAAGGGGGGACCAAAGGGAGAAATGACGACCAAATTTTTTTTTCATTTTCGCCAAGGGGGGACCCTTGGCATAATTTACGATGAAAAACTGGTCGTAGACGATGAAATTCGGTGCCATAGTGTCCAAAGAAGGGACTATAGGCAAAATTTAAAAAAAAAATTTTTCACCGTATTCTCCCAAGGGGGGACCAAAGGGAGAAATGACGACCAAATTTTTTTTTCATTTTCGCCAAGGGGGGACCCTTGGCATAATTTACGATGAAAAACTGGTCGTAGACGATGAAATTCGGTGCCATAGTGTCCAAAGAAGGGACTATAGGCAAAATTGAAAAAAAAATTTGGCTCACCGTATTCTCCCAAGGGGGGACCAAAGGGAGAAATGACGACCAAATTTTTTTTTCATTTTCGCCAAGGGGGGACCCTTGGCATAATTTACGATGAAAAACTGGTCGTAGACGATGAAATTCGGTGCCATAGTGTCCAAAGAAGGGACTATAGGCAAAATTGAAAAAAAAAATTTGCTCACCGTATTCTCCCAAGGGGGGACCAAAGGGAGAAATGACGACCAAATTTTTTTTTCATTTTCGCCAAGGGGGGACCCTTGGCATAATTTACGATGAAAAACTGGTCGTAGACGATGAAATTCGGTGCCATAGTGTCCAAAGAAGGGACTATAGGCAAAATTGAAAAAAAAAATTTGCTCACCGTATTCTCCCAAGGGGGGACCAAAGGGAGAAATGACGACCAAATTTTTTTTTCCATTTTCGCCAAGGGGGGACCCTTGGCATAATTTACGATGAAAAACTGGTCGTAGACGATGAAATTCGGTGCCATAGTGTCCAAAGAAGGGACTATAGGCAAAATTGAAAAAAAAATTTGGCTCACCGTATTCTCCCAAGGGGGGACCAAAGGGAGAAATGACGACCAAATTTTTTTTTCCATTTTCGCCAAGGGGGGACCCTTGGCATAATTTACGATGAAAAACTGGTCGTAGACGATGAAATTCGGTGCCATAGTGTCCAAAGAAGGGACTATAGGCAAAATTGAAAAAAAAATTTTTCACCGTATTCTCCCAAGGGGGGACCAAAGGGAGAAATGACGACCAAATTTTTTTTTCCATTTTCGCCAAGGGGGGACCCTTGGCATAATTTACGATGAAAAACTGCTGGTCGTAGACGATGAAATTCGGTGCCATAGTGTCCAAAGAAGGGACTATAGGCAAAATTGAAAAAAAAATTTGCTCACCGTATTCTCCCAAGGGGGGACCAAAGGGAGAAATGACGACCAAATTTTTTTTTCATTTTCGCCAAGGGGGGACCCTTGGCATAATTTACGATGAAAAACTGGTCGTAGACGATGAAATTCGGTGCCATAGTGTCCAAAGAAGGGACTATAGGCAAAATTGAAAAAAAAATTTGCTCACCGTATTCTCCCAAGGGGGGACCAAAGGGAGAAATGACGACCAAATTTTTTTTTCCATTTTCGCCAAGGGGGGACCCTTGGCATAATTTACGATGAAAAACTGGTCGTAGACGATGAAATTCGGTGCCATAGTGTCCAAAGAAGGGACTATAGGCAAAATTGAAAAAAAAAATTTGCTCACCGTATTCTCCCAAGGGGGGACCAAAGGGAGAAATGACGACCAAATTTTTTTTTCCATTTTCGCCAAGGGGGGACCCTTGGCATAATTTACGATGAAAAACTGGTCGTAGACGATGAAATTCGGTGCCATAGTGTCCAAAGAAGGGACTATAGGCAAATTAAAAAAAAAATTGAAAAAAAAATTTTGCTCACCGTATTCTCCCAAGGGGGGACCAAAGGGAGAAATGACGACCAAATTTTTTTTTCCATTTTCGCCAAGGGGGGACCCTTGGCATAATTTACGATGAAAAACTGGTCGTAGACGATGAAATTCGGTGCCATAGTGTCCAAAGAAGGGACTATAGGCAAAATTGAAAAAAAAATTTGCTCACCGTATTCTCCCAAGGGGGGACCAAAGGGAGAAATGACGACCAAATTTTTTTTTCCATTTTCGCCAAGGGGGGACCCTTGGCATAATTTACGATGAAAAACTGGTCGTAGACGATGAAATTCGGTGCCATAGTGTCCAAAGAAGGGACTATAGGCAAAATTGAAAAAAAAAATTTGCTCACCGTATTCTCCCAAGGGGGGACCAAAGGGAGAAATGACGACCAAATTTTTTTTTCATTTTCGCCAAGGGGGGACCCTTGGCATAATTTACGATGAAAAACTGGTCGTAGACGATGAAATTCGGTGCCATAGTGTCCAAAGAAGGGACTATAGGCAAAATTGAAAAAAAAAATTTGCTCACCGTATTCTCCCAAGGGGGGACCAAAGGGAGAAATGACGACCAAATTTTTTTTTCCATTTTCGCCAAGGGGGGACCCTTGGCATAATTTACGATGAAAAACTGGTCGTAGACGATGAAATTCGGTGCCATAGTGTCCAAAGAAGGGACTATAGGCAAAATTGAAAAAAAAAATTTGCTCACCGTATTCTCCCAAGGGGGGACCAAAGGGAGAAATGACGACCAAATTTTTTTTTCATTTTCGCCAAGGGGGGACCCTTGGCATAATTTACGATGAAAAACTGGTCGTAGACGATGAAATTCGGTGCCATAGTGTCCAAAGAAGGGACTATAGGCAAAATTGAAAAAAAAAATTGCTCACCGTATTCTCCCAAGGGGGGACCAAAGGGAGAAATGACGACCAAATGACCCTTGGCATAATTTACGATGAAAAACTGGTCGTAGACGATGAAATTCGGTGCCATAGTGTCCAAAGAAGGGACTATAGGCAAAATTGAAAAAAAAAATTTGCTCACCGTATTCTCCCAAGGGGGGACCAAAGGGAGAAATGACGACCAAATTTTTTTTTCCATTTTCGCCAAGGGGGGACCCTTGGCATAATTTACGATGAAAAACTGGTCGTAGACGATGAAATTCGGTGCCATAGTGTCCAAAGAAGGGACTATAGGCAAAATTGAAAAAAAAAATTTGCTCACCGTATTCTCCCAAGGGGGGACCAAAGGGAGAAATGACGACCAAATTTTTTTTTCCATTTTCGCCAAGGGGGGACCCTTGGCATAATTTACGATGAAAAACTGGTCGTAGACGATGAAATTCGGTGCCATAGTGTCCAAAGAAGGGACTATAGGCAAAATTGAAAAAAAAAAAAAAAAAATTTGCTCACCGTATTCTCCCAAGGGGGGACCAAAGGGAGAAATGACGACCAAATTTTTTTTCCATTTTCGCCAAGGGGGGACCCTTGGCATAATTTACGATGAAAAACTGGTCGTAGACGATGAAATTCGGTGCCATAGTGTCCAAAGAAGGGACTATAGGCAAAATTGAAAAAAAAAATTTGCTCACCGTATTCTCCCAAGGGGGGACCAAAGGGAGAAATGACGACCAAATTTTTTTTTCATTTTCGCCAAGGGGGGACCCTTGGCATAATTTACGATGAAAAACTGGTCGTAGACGATGAAATTCGGTGCCATAGTGTCCAAAGAAGGGACTATAGGCAAAATTGAAAAAAAAAATTTGCTCACCGTATTCTCCCAAGGGGGGACCAAAGGGAGAAATGACGACCAAATTTTTTTTTCCATTTTCGCCAAGGGGGGACCCTTGGCATAATTTACGATGAAAAACTGGTCGTAGACGATGAAATTCGGTGCCATAGTGTCCAAAGAAGGGACTATAGGCAAAATTGAAAAAAAAAATTGCTCACCGTATTCTCCCAAGGGGGGACCAAAGGGAGAAATGACGACCAAATTTTTTTTTCCATTTTCGCCAAGGGGGGACCCTTGGCATAATTTACGATGAAAAACTGGTCGTAGACGATGAAATTCGGTGCCATAGTGTCCAAAGAAGGGACTATAGGCAAAATTGAAAAAAAAATTTGCTCACCGTATTCTCCCAAGGGGGGACCAAAGGGAGAAATGACGACCAAATTTTTTTTTCATTTTCGCCAAGGGGGGACCCTTGGCATAATTTACGATGAAAAACTGGTCGTAGACGATGAAATTCGGTGCCATAGTGTCCAAAGAAGGGACTATAGGCAAAATTGAAAAAAAAAATTTGCTCACCGTATTCTCCCAAGGGGGACCGACCAAATTTTTTTTTCCATTTTCGCCAAGGGGGGACCCTTGGCATAATTTACGATGAAAAACTGGTCGTAGACGATGAAATTCGGTGCCATAGTGTCCAAAGAAGGGACTATAGGCAAAATTGAAAAAAAAATTTGCTCACCGTATTCTCCCAAGGGGGGACCAAAGGGAGAAATGACGACCAAATTTTTTTTTCCATTTTCGCCAAGGGGGGACCCTTGGCATAATTTACGATGAAAAACTGGTCGTAGACGATGAAATTCGGTGCCATAGTGTCCAAAGAAGGGACTATAGGCAAAATTGAAAAAAAAATTTGCTCACCGTATTCTCCCAAGGGGGGACCAAAGGGAGAAATGACGACCAAATTTTTTTTTCCATTTCCGCCAAGGGGGGACCCTTGGCATAATTTACGATGAAAAACTGGTCGTAGACGATGAAATTCGGTGCCATAGTGTCCAAAGAAGGGACTATAGGCAAAATTGAAAAAAAAATTTGCTCACCGTATTCTCCCAAGGGGGGACCAAAGGGAGAAATGACGACCAAATTTTTTTTCCATTTTCGCCAAGGGGGACCCTTGGCATAATTTACGATGAAAAACTGGTCGTAGACGATGAAATTCGGTGCCATAGTGTCCAAAGAAGGGACTATAGGCAAAATTGAAAAAAAAATTTGCTCACCGTATTCTCCCAAGGGGGGACCAAAGGGAGAAATGACGACCAAATTTTTTTTTCCATTTTCGCCAAGGGGGGACCCTTGGCATAATTTACGATGAAAAACTGGTCGTAGACGATGAAATTCGGTGCCATAGTGTCCAAAGAAGGGACTATAGGCAAAATTGAAAAAAAAAATTGCTCACCGTATTCTCCCAAGGGGGGACCAAAGGGAGAAATGACGACCAAATTTTTTTTTCCATTTTCGCCAAGGGGGGACCCTTGGCATAATTTACGATGAAAAACTGGTCGTAGACGATGAAATTCGGTGCCATAGTGTCCAAAGAAGGGACTATAGGCAAAATTGAAAAAAAAAATTTGCTCACCGTATTCTCCCAAGGGGGGACCAAAGGGAGAAATGACGACCAAATTTTTTTTTCATTTTCGCCAAGGGGGGACCCTTGGCATAATTTACGATGAAAAACTGGTCGTAGACGATGAAATTCGGTGCCATAGTGTCCAAAGAAGGGACTATAGGCAAAATTGAAAAAAAAATTTGCTCACCGTATTCTCCCAAGGGGGGACCAAAGGGAGAAATGACGACCAAATTTTTTTTTCCATTTTCGCCAAGGGGGGACCCTTGGCATAATTTACGATGAAAAACTGGTCGTAGACGATGAAATTCGGTGCCATAGTGTCCAAAGAAGGGACTATAGGCAAAATTGAAAAAAAAAATTTGCTCACCGTATTCTCCCAAGGGGGGACCAAAGGGAGAAATGACGACCAAATTTTTTTTTCCATTTTCGCCAAGGGGGGACCCTTGGCATAATTTACGATGAAAAACTGGTCGTAGACGATGAAATTCGGTGCCATAGTGTCCAAAGAAGGGACTATAGGCAAAATTGAAAAAAAAAATTGCTCACCGTATTCTCCCAAGGGGGGACCAAAGGGAGAAATGACGACCAAATTTTTTTCCATTTTCGCCAAGGGGGGACCCTTGGCATAATTTACGATGAAAAACTGGTCGTAGACGATGAAATTCGGTGCCATAGTGTCCAAAGAAGGGACTATAGGCAAAATTGAAAAAAAAAATTTGCTCACCGTATTCTCCCAAGGGGGGACCAAAGGGAGAAATGACGACCAAATTTTTTTTTCCATTTTCGCCAAGGGGGGACCCTTGGCATAATTTACGATGAAAAACTGGTCGTAGACGATGAAATTCGGTGCCATAGTGTCCAAAGAAGGGACTATAGGCAAAATTGAAAAAAAAAATTTGCTCACCGTATTCTCCCAAGGGGGGACCAAAGGGAGAAATGACGACCAAATTTTTTTTCCATTTTCGCCAAGGGGGATTCTTGGCATAATTTACGATGAAAAACTGGTCGTAGACGATGAAATTCGGTGCCATAGTGTCCAAAGAAGGGACTATAGGCAAAATTGAAAAAAAAAATTTGCTCACCGTATTCTCCCAAGGGGGGACCAAAGGGAGAAATGACGACCAAATTTTTTTTTCCATTTTCGCCAAGGGGGGACCCTTGGCATAATTTACGATGAAAAACTGGTCGTAGACGATGAAATTCGGTGCCATAGTGTCCAAAGAAGGGACTATAGGCAAAATTGAAAAAAAAAATTTGCTCACCGTATTCTCCCAAGGGGGGACCAAAGGGAGAAATGACGACCAAATTTTTTTTTCCATTTTCGCCAAGGGGGGACCCTTGGCATAATTTACGATGAAAAACTGGTCGTAGACGATGAAATTCGGTGCCATAGTGTCCAAAGAAGGGACTATAGGCAAAATTGAAAAAAAAATTTGCTCACCGTATTCTCCCAAGGGGGGACCAAAGGGAGAAATGACGACCAAATTTTTTTTTCATTTTCGCCAAGGGGGGACCCTTGGCATAATTTACGATGAAAAACTGGTCGTAGACGATGAAATTCGGTGCCATAGTGTCCAAAGAAGGGACTATAGGCAAAATTGAAAAAAAAATTTGCTCACCGTATTCTCCCAAGGGGGGACCAAAGGGAGAAATGACGACCAAATTTTTTTTCCATTTTCGCCAAGGGGGGACCCTTGGCATAATTTACGATGAAAAACTGGTCGTAGACGATGAAATTCGGTGCCATAGTGTCCAAAGAAGGGACTATAGGCAAAATTGAAAAAAAAATTTGCTCACCGTATTCTCCCAAGGGGGGACCAAAGGGAGAAATGACGACCAAATTTTTTTTTCCATTTTCGCCAAGGGGGGACCCTTGGCATAATTTACGATGAAAAACTGGTCGTAGACGATGAAATTCGGTGCCATAGTGTCCAAAGAAGGGACTATAGGCAAAATTGAAAAAAAAATTTGCTCACCGTATTCTCCCAAGGGGGGACCAAAGGGAGAAATGACGACCAAATTTTTTTTTCCATTTTCGCCAAGGGGGCCACCCTTGGCATAATTTACGATGAAAAACTGGTCGTAGACGATGAAATTCGGTGCCATAGTGTCCAAAGAAGGGACTATAGGCAAAATTGAAAAAAAAAATTGCTCACCGTATTCTCCCAAGGGGGGACCAAAGGGAGAAATGACGACCAAATTTTTTTTCCTTTTCGCCAAGGGGGGACCCTTGGCATAATTTACGATGAAAAACTGGTCGTAGACGATGAAATTCGGTGCCATAGTGTCCAAAGAAGGGACTATAGGCAAAATTGAAAAAAAAAATTGCTCACCGTATTCTCCCAAGGGGGGACCAAAGGGAGAAATGACGACCAAATTTTTTTTTCCATTTTCGCCAAGGGGGGACCCTTGGCATAATTTACGATGAAAAACTGGTCGTAGACGATGAAATTCGGTGCCATAGTGTCCAAAGAAGGGACTATAGGCAAAATTGAAAAATGACAAAGGGAGAAATGACGACCAAATTTTTTTTTCCATTTTCGCCAAGGGGGGACCCTTGGCATAATTTACGATGAAAAACTGGTCGTAGACGATGAAATTCGGTGCCATAGTGTCCAAAGAAGGGACTATAGGCAAAATTGAAAAAAAAATTTGCTCACCGTATTCTCCCAAGGGGGGACCAAAGGGAGAAATGACGACCAAATTTTTTTTTCCATTTTCGCCAAGGGGGGACCCTTGGCATAATTTACGATGAAAAACTGGTCGTAGACGATGAAATTCGGTGCCATAGTGTCCAAAGAAGGGACTATAGGCAAAATTGAAAAAAAAATTTGCTCACCGTATTCTCCCAAGGGGGGACCAAAGGGAGAAATGACGACCAAATTTTTTTTTCCATTTTCGCCAAGGGGGGACCCTTGGCATAATTTACGATGAAAAACTGGTCGTAGACGATGAAATTCGGTGCCATAGTGTCCAAAGAAGGGACTATAGGCAAAATTGAAAAAAAAAATTTGCTCACCGTATTCTCCCAAGGGGGGACCAAAGGGAGAAATGACGACCAAATTTTTTTTTCCATTTTCGCCAAGGGGGGACCCTTGGCATAATTTACGATGAAAAACTGGTCGTAGACGATGAAATTCGGTGCCATAGTGTCCAAAGAAGGGACTATAGGCAAAATTGAAAAAAAAAATTTGCTCACCGTATTCTCCCAAGGGGGGACCAAAGGGAGAAATGACGACCAAATTTTTTTTTCCATTTTCGCCAAGGGGGGACCCTTGGCATAATTTACGATGAAAAACTGGTCGTAGACGATGAAATTCGGTGCCATAGTGTCCAAAGAAGGGACTATAGGCAAAATTGAAAAAAAAATTTGCTCACCGTATTCTCCCAAGGGACCAAAGGGAGAAATGACGACCAAATTTTTTTTTCCATTTTCGCCAAGGGGGGACCCTTGGCATAATTTACGATGAAAAACTGGTCGTAGACGATGAAATTCGGTGCCATAGTGTCCAAAGAAGGGACTATAGGCAAAATTGAAAAAAAAAATTTGCTCACCGTATTCTCCCAAGGGGGGACCAAAGGGAGAAATGACGACCAAATTTTTTTTTCCATTTTCGCCAAGGGGGGACCCTTGGCATAATTTACGATGAAAAACTGGTCGTAGACGATGAAATTCGGTGCCATAGTGTCCAAAGAAGGGACTATAGGCAAAATTGAAAAAAAAAATTTGCTCACCGTATTCTCCCAAGGGGGGACCAAAGGGAGAAATGACGACCAAATTTTTTTTTCATTTTCGCCAAGGGGGGACCCTTGGCATAATTTACGATGAAAAACTGGTCGTAGACGATGAAATTCGGTGCCATAGTGTCCAAAGAAGGGACTATAGGCAAAATTGAAAAAAAAAATTTGCTCACCGTATTCTCCCAAGGGGGGACCAAAGGGAGAAATGACGACCAAATTTTTTTTTCCATTTTCGCCAAGGGGGGACCCTTGGCATAATTTACGATGAAAAACTGGTCGTAGACGATGAAATTCGGTGCCATAGTGTCCAAAGAAGGGACTATAGGCAAAATTGAAAAAAAAAATTTGCTCACCGTATTCTCCCAAGGGGGGACCAAAGGGAGAAATGACGACCAAATTTTTTTTTCCATTTTCGCCAAGGGGGGACCCTTGGCATAATTTACGATGAAAAACTGGTCGTAGACGATGAAATTCGGTGCCATAGTGTCCAAAGAAGGGACTATAGGCAAAATTGAAAAAAAAAATTTGCTCACCGTATTCTCCCAAGGGGGGACCAAAGGGAGAAATGACGACCAAATTTTTTTTTCCATTTTCGCCAAGGGGGGACCCTTGGCATAATTTACGATGAAAAACTGGTCGTAGACGATGAAATTCGGTGCCATAGTGTCCAAAGAAGGGACTATAGGCAAAATTGAAAAAAAAATTTGCTCACCGTATTCTCCCAAACCAAAACCCTTGCATAATTTACATGAAAAACTGGTCGTAGACGATGAAATTCGGTGCCATAGTGTCCAAAGAAGGGACTATAGGCAAAATTGAAAAAAAAATTTGCTCACCGTATTCTCCCAAGGGGGGACCAAAGGGAGAAATGACGACCAAATTTTTTTTTCCATTTTCGCCAAGGGGGGACCCTTGGCATAATTTACGATGAAAGATGAAAAACTGGTCGTAGACGATGAAATTCGGTGCCATAGTGTCCAAAGAAGGGACTATAGGCAAAATTGAAAAAAAAAATTGCTCACCGTATTCTCCCAAGGGGGGACCAAAGGGAGAAATGACGACCAAATTTTTTTTTCCATTTTCGCCAAGGGGGGACCCTTGGCATAATTTACGATGAAAAACTGGTCGTAGACGATGAAATTCGGTGCCATAGTGTCCAAAGAAGGGACTATAGGCAAAATTGAAAAAAAAAATTTGCTCACCGTATTCTCCCAAGGGGGGACCAAAGGGAGAAATGACGACCAAATTTTTTTTTCCATTTTCGCCAAGGGGGGACCCTTGGCATAATTTACGATGAAAAACTGGTCGTAGACGATGAAATTCGGTGCCATAGTGTCCAAAGAAGGGACTATAGGCAAAATTGAAAAAAAAAATTTGCTCACCGTATTCTCCCAAGGGGGGACCAAAGGGAGAAATGACGACCAAATTTTTTTTTCCATTTTCGCCAAAGGGGGACCCTTGGCATAATTTACGATGAAAAACTGGTCGTAGACGATGAAATTCGGTGCCATAGTGTCCAAAGAAGGGACTATAGGCAAAATTGAAAAAAAAAATTTGCTCACCGTATTCTCCCAAGGGGGGACCAAAGGGAGAAATGACGACCAAATTTTTTTTTTCATTTTCGCCAAGGGGGGACCCTTGGCATAATTTACGATGAAAAACTGGTCGTAGACGATGAAATTCGGTGCCATAGTGTCCAAAGAAGGGACTATAGGCAAAATTGAAAAAAAAAATTTGCTCACCGTATTCTCCCAAGGGGAGACCAAAGGGAGAAATGACGACCAAATTTTTTTTTCCATTTTCGCCAAGGGGGGACCCTTGGCATAATTTACGATGAAAAACTGGTCGTAGACGATGAAATTCGGTGCCATAGTGTCCAAAGAAGGGACTATAGGCAAAATTGAAAAAAAAAATTTGCTCACCGTATTCTCCCAAGGGGGGACCAAAGGGAGAAATGACGACCAAATTTTTTTTTCCATTTTCGCCAAGGGGGGACCCTTGGCATAATTTACGATGAAAAACTGGTCGTAGACGATGAAATTCGGTGCCATAGTGTCCAAAGAAGGGACTATAGGCAAAATTGAAAAAAAAAATTTGCTCACCGTATTCTCCCAAGGGGGGACCAAAGGGAGAAATGACGACCAAATTTTTTTTTCCATTTTCGCCAAGGGGGGACCCTTGGCATAATTTACGATGAAAAACTGGTCGTAGACGATGAAATTCGGTGCCATAGTGTCCAAAGAAGGGACTATAGGCAAAATTGAAAAAAAAATTTGCTCACCGTATTCTCCCAAGGGGGGACCAAAGGGAGAAATGACGACCAAATTTTTTTTTCATTTTCGCCAAGGGGGGACCCTTGGCATAATTTACGATGAAAAACTGGTCGTAGACGATGAAATTCGGTGCCATAGTGTCCAAAGAAGACTATAGGAGGGACTATAGGCAAAATTGAAAAAAAAATTTGCCCACCGTATTCTCCCAAGGGGGGACCAAAGGGAGAAATGACGACCATATTTTTTTTTCCTTTTTCGCCAAGGGGGGACCCTTGGCATAATTTACGATGAAAAACTGGTCGTAGACGATGAAATTCGGTGCCATAGTGTCCAAAGAAGGGACTATAGGCAAAATTGAAAAAAAAAATTTGCTCACCGTATTCTCCCAAGGGGGGACCAAAGGGAGAAATGACGACCAAATTTTTTTTTCATTTTCGCCAAGGGGGGACCCTTGGCATAATTTACGATGAAAAACTGGTCGTAGACGATGAAATTCGGTGCCATAGTGTCCAAAGAAGGGACTATAGGCAAAATTGAAAAAAAAAATTGCTCACCGTATTCTCCCAAGGGGGGACCAAAGGGAGAAATGACGACCAAATTTTTTTTTCCATTTTCGCCAAGGGGGGACCCTTGGCATAATTTACGATGAAAAACTGGTCGTAGACGATGAAATTCGGTGCCATAGTGTCCAAAGAAGGGGGACTATAGGCAAAATTGAAAAAAAAATTTGCTCACCGTATTCTCCCAAGGGGGACCAAAGGGAGAAATGACGACCAAATTTTTTTTTCCTTTTTCGCCAAGGGGGGACCCTTGGCATAATTTACGATGAAAAACTGGTCGTAGACGATGAAATTCGGTGCCATAGTGTCCAAAGAAGGGACTATAGGCAAAATTGAAAAAAAAATTTGCTCACCGTATTCTCCCAAGGGGGGACCAAAGGGAGAAATGACGACCAAATTTTTTTTTCATTTTCGCCAAGGGGGGACCCTTGGCATAATTTACGATGAAAAACTGGTCGTAGACGATGAAATTCGGTGCCATAGTGTCCAAAGAAGGGACTATAGGCAAAATTGAAAAAAAAAATTGCTCACCGTATTCTCCCAAGGGGGGACCAAAGGGAGAAATGACGACCAAATTTTTTTTTCCATTTTCGCCAAGGGGGGACCCTTGGCATAATTTACGATGAAAAACTGGTCGTAGACGATGAAATTCGGTGCCATAGTGTCCAAAGAAGGGACTATAGGCAAAATTGAAAAAAAAAATTTGCTCACCGTATTCTCCCAAGGGGGGACCAAAGGGAGAAATGACGACCAAATTTTTTTTTCCATTTTCGCCAAGGGGGGACCCTTGGCATAATTTACGATGAAAAACTGGTCGTAGACGATGAAATTCGGTGCCATAGTGTCCAAAGAAGGGACTATAGGCAAAATTGAAAAAAAAAATTTGCTCACCGTATTCTCCCAAGGGGGGACCAAAGGGAGAAATGACGACCAAATTTTTTTTTCCATTTTCGCCAAGGGGGGACCCTTGGCATAATTTACGATGAAAAACTGGTCGTAGACGATGAAATTCGGTGCCATAGTGTCCAAAGAAGGGACTATAGGCAAAATTGAAAAAAAAAATTTTCCCACCGTATTCTCCCAAGGGGGGACCAAAGGGAGAAATGACGACCAAATTTTTTTTTTCATTTTCGCCAAGGGGGACCCTTGGCATAATTTACGATGAAAAACTGGTCGTAGACGATGAAATTCGGTGCCATAGTGTCCAAAGAAGGGACTATAGGCAAAATTGAAAAAAAAAATTTGCTCACCGTATTCTCCCAAGGGGGGACCAAAGGGAGAAATGACGACCAAATTTTTTTTTCCATTTTCGCCAAGGGGGGACCCTTGGCATAATTTACGATGAAAAACTGGTCGTAGACGATGAAATTCGGTGCCATAGTGTCCAAAGAAGGGACTATAGGCAAAATTGAAAAAAAAAATTTGCTCACCGTATTCTCCCAAGGGGGGACCAAAGGGAGAAATGACGACCAAATTTTTTTTTCTTTTTTTCGCCAAGGGGGGACCCTTGGCATAATTTACGATGAAAAACTGGTCGTAGACGATGAAATTCGGTGCCATAGTGTCCAAAGAAGGGACTATAGGCAAAATTGAAAAAAAAATTTTGCTCACCGTATTCTCCCAAGGGGGGACCAAAGGGAGAAATGACGACCAAATTTTTTTTTCCATTTTCGCCAAGGGGGGACCCTTGGCATAATTTACGATGAAAAACTGGTCGTAGACGATGAAATTCGGTGCCATAGTGTCCAAAGAAGGGACTATAGGCAAAATTGAAAAAAAAAATTGCTCACCGTATTCTCCCAAGGGGGGACCAAAGGGAGAAATGACGACCAAATTTTTTTTTCCATTTTCGCCAAGGGGGGACCCTTGGCATAATTTACGATGAAAAACTGGTCGTAGACGATGAAATTCGGTGCCATAGTGTCCAAAGAAGGGACTATAGGCAAAATTGAAAAAAAAAATTGCTCACCGTATTCTCCCAAGGGGGGACCAAAGGGAGAAATGACGACCAAATTTTTTTTTCCATTTTCGCCAAGGGGGGACCCTTGGCATAATTTACGATGAAAAACTGGTCGTAGACGATGAAATTCGGTGCCATAGTGTCCAAAGAAGGGACTATAGGCAAAATTGAAAAAAAAAATTTGCTCACCGTATTCTCCCAAGGGGGGACCAAAGGGAGAAATGACGACCAAATTTTTTTTTCCATTTTCGCCAAGGGGGGACCCTTGGCATAATTTACGATGAAAAACTGGTCGTAGACGATGAAATTCGGTGCCATAGTGTCCAAAGAAGGGACTATAGGCAAAATTGAAAAAAAAAATTTGCTCACCGTATTCTCCCAAGGGGGGACCAAAGGGAGAAATGACGACCAAATTTTTTTTTCCATTTTCGCCAAGGGGGGACCCTTGGCATAATTTACGATGAAAAACTGGTCGTAGACGATGAAATTCGGTGCCATAGTGTCCAAAGAAGGGACTATAGGCAAAATTGAAAAAAAAAATTGCTCACCGTATTCTCCCAAGGGGGGACCAAAGGGAGAAATGACGACCAAATTTTTTTTTCCATTTTCGCCAAGGGGGGACCCTTGGCATAATTTACGATGAAAAACTGGTCGTAGACGATGAAATTCGGTGCCATAGTGTCCAAAGAAGGGACTATAGGCAAAATTGAAAAAAAAAATTTGCTCACCGTATTCTCCCAAGGGGGGACCAAAGGGAGAAATGACGACCAAATTTTTTTTTCTTTTTTTCGCCAAGGGGGGACCCTTGGCATAATTTACGATGAAAAACTGGTCGTAGACGATGAAATTCGGTGCCATAGTGTCCAAAGAAGGGACTATAGGCAAAATTGAAAAAAAAAATTTGCTCACCGTATTCTCCCAAGGGGGGACCAAAGGGAGAAATGACGACAAAATTTTTTTCCATTTTCGCCAAGGGGGGACCCTTGGCATAATTTACGATGAAAAACTGGTCGTAGACGATGAAATTCGGTGCCATAGTGTCCAAAGAAGGGACTATAGGCAAAATTGAAAAACCATCCCACCTTCACCTTCGCCACTTTCAACGCCGCGTCTGCGTCGACTGCCGCTACCCTCAGAGTTGCCACCTGGGTCCCAAGTGGACCCTTCCTCAGACGTATGTCTGCGGCGGCAACTGCGACCTTGCACTGTTCCTTCAGTGCAGTGGAGATCTCGTCTGCCTCGGTGATCTCATCCAGGTTTTTACACTGGATCGTCACCTGCGAGACGAGGGCGCGCACCTCCACACCCTCACCTAAGGCCTGTTTTGCCAGGTCTCTATACGCCGGGCCCTTAAGCGTTGTCGCTTTTTTAAGCTCCAGGAGCATTTCGCCGGTGCGGGTACGGCGTATACTCCGCGTTCGGCGCCTAGGCCTGCCAAAAGGGCTTCCCCGCGCATCGCTTTCAAGACCTCGGACATAAACCGCCTCGGTCTTAACGATGAGGGCCTCTCCGCGGTTACGCTTGCGGGCCACCTGTCGCTTATCTTTTCTTTTTTAGTTTTATTTCTTTTTTCCTCACTTTATTCCATGGGGCTTCCCTGCCCCGCCTGGGGTCATCGCTTGTCCCCTCCTAGCACTGGCATCTGCCTCCGTGCTGGTTATGGCTGTTGTCATTGGAGCCCTGCCGCTTGGGCCCCCTTCGGCGCTTGAGACAAATCGCGAGCTGGTTAGCGCGCCTTTCGCGCTGGGCTTAGCGCCGGGGCCCTCTCTTTACTTGAAGCTGCAGCTGGTCGAAAGGATGGACCCTCTGACCCGCCACGTTCGCATAGGTTCGTTTCCCCTTTGGGGCTTCCGACACGATGCGCTTCTTAGAAAGCGCCGGGTGCCGTCTCGCCCGGGGACTGCCTAGCTTCCCGCTTGGAGGTCCCCGCCCCCATCAGATAGGGTGGACTCTCCGACGGAGACGGATGATTCCGTCTGCGTCTGCTTCGAACTGTCCCTCGCCCTTTCGGTGGCCGCTAGCCGTGCCAACTCTTTGGCACTTTGCTCGGCTAGCAGTTTGGCCTCCAGCTCCTCCCTCTCCTTGCATGCAGCCTGCACTGTCATGCACAGCCTAAGAAGGCTCAATTTTAGGTCTTTCGCAATGTTACGCGACGACGTAAAGTCGATGATCCTCCAGCTGCTCCGAGACCTCCATCACCTTAGGAAGGGTTTCCCGCATCCTATCCATGGCCCGGATGAGTCCTGGCCCATCCATGGCCACGCCTAGCTTGGTGCCACCTGCCTCCGATGCCGTAGCACTACCGCAGGTGTCGCTCACCCCCGATCCCACCGTTTTACGCGGTGGGGACCTCGCTAGGCCGCCTTTAGCGAACGGATTCGCTCTCTTGTATCTTTTTCGTTTCCTCCATGTTGTTGGGTCCCCCTCCAGCCGCTATCTAAGCCCACGTGGAGTAGTCGCTATTGTGATCCCATGGTTATCTATGCAAGCAGGGAGGCCATGCGGTTGACACGGCCCTTCATGGGGAACCGTGTTCAGAGCCGGATCAGCGCAAGACAGGTATAGGTTTGAAATTTGCTCGTTGGACTCTTCCGTTGACTCATTCATGTGGACTTGTGTGAGATGTTCTCGAAAATTCCATGCCGCGTTTGTGGGTGTACTAGTGCAACGGAACTCTCTCCGTAAGAAGGATCTAAAAGTGATTGATCCCTCGACATATGTGCTCCCGTGTCGTGCCATTTTGAGTTCAATGAGCTTGTGAAGCAGCAAGCTGAATTGACCGATCAGCAAACAATCCTCGAAATGCAAATGCATGCCAATACGGAGGTAATGCATAAACTCGTACTCCAATTGGATAAGCCCATAGTTATAACATCGTGTAACATACGATGGAAGGCATGGGCATTTTGCTTAACAGTATTAAAGATGAACTGTCGTCAATCAATAGGTTGTAATTTTCTTTCAAAATTTTAATAGGGTGAAAAGTGCTTTGAAGGTGAATGAAATTCATAAACAAGTAGAGGCGTGTAGTTATCATGTAATTTTATGAGCTGAAACAAGCTGGGATGCAATCATAAATAACGAAGAAGTCTTTGCAGATCGCATTAATATATTTAGGGATGATCGTGATAAACTATTATTTAAAAATGTGGTGGCGGTGTTTTAATAGCAGTAAGTGTGAATTATTATTCTGAACAAATTTCCTCTCGCAAGTGCAAGGAGTTTGACCATGTTTGGGTAAAATTTAGCATCGATGGTCACATCAGATTTTTGAAGCAGTTTATTTTTCTCGAGAATATGCAAAAACAAAGAGTAATTTGAAATTTTTTTAATCTTGCTGATAGAATTATTGCAAATTCCGAGGCTGATGCAAATGTTCATATATATGGGAACTTTAATCAACGAACAGAAAATTTTATGTTAGATGATGTAAATGATTCTCTTTTAATACCAGTTGTCGGTGATAATAAAACACTTCGTATTTTGTTTGATAAAAGTGCAGAAATTGGGCCTAATCAAGTGAATTTCGTAAAATATAAAATTACTGCTTTTTGGATTTATTATTCACAAATATGAGCAATGACTTTTGCGTATCTAAATCACCAGCTCCACTTAGGAAAATGAAGTGTTTCACATTGCAATTGAATACTCTATATTCGTGCATGGTAAATTCTCAATGTTAGATAATAGTTTTTCGGAATAATACTTTGATTTTAGTAAAGCAAACTACGGAAAAATTAAACAAGAGTTAAATTGCATCGAATGGCAAACTTTATTACGTAATGATGACCTGCATAAGGCTGTGGATGTATTCTATAGAGGTATATATGATATTTTAGAATATACAGTGCCCAAGAAGCAAAGAAAGAAAATAAATCCCAAGGTACCAGCTTGGTACAATAGACCGATTATTAATCTGAAAAACAAAAAACAAAAAGCTCACAGAGCATTCAAAAGGAATAGAACTAACGAAAATCTTTCAACATATCTTGCAATATGCAATCAACTGAACTTAAAATGAAACATGCATGTACAGAACATAAAATATGTACATCTTCTTATTTAACATCCAAATTTTCAAAAGTTTCTGGGAAACAAAATATAATATTATAAATTATATATAAATATAATATTAAAAATTATCGTGGTATTGCTATATTATCTTGCATTCCGAAGCTGTTCGAGTCCTTAATAAATGACAACATATTCTCACAGGTTAAAACACAGGTTTTAATAACTGGCAATCAACATGGTTTTGTTAAGGGGCGATCAACAGCTACTAATTTGATACAATGCACAACATTCTCCTTAAACGCAATGGATAAAGGGAATTATGTAGAAGCGCTTTATACTGATTTTAGTAAAGCATTTAACAGAGTTGATATACCACTGTTGCTTTTTAAATTGTCTAAGTTAGGTTTCAATCTTAGGTTACGAGAATGGATCGAGTCATACTTGACAAAAAGAACGCAACGAGTAAGATATGAAAGATTTTTTTCTTAAATTGTTAACGTCACATTCGGGGTACCACAAGGTTCTCATTCGGGACCACTACTGTTTATTTTATTTGGCAAAGATGGGGAGCACATATTGAAACACCTAAATGTTTCTCTGTATGCAGACGATATGAAACTTTTTATGGAAATAAATAACACAACCGATCTCGAAGATTATCAACATGATGCTGACAACTTCCACAACTGGTGTAAGAAGAGTTTGCGAGAACTTAATGTTAAAAAAATGTAATTCAATATCATTTACGAGGAAGCAAACTACCATGCAGAAAACTTTTAGTCTTGTACAGAATAATATTGAAAGATGCAGGTGTAATACCCGACTCTAAGCTAACTTTTGTTTATCATTATAACAGCATTATTTACAAATCAAGCAACATGCTTGGGTTTATTAAAAGATTTATTTTGCACTTCAACAATCCTTATCCTTATAACAATCCAAAGCACTATATGTAACGCTTGTGAGACCCCTACTTGAATACTGCAGCATTGTTTGGGCACCTTATCAAGACACACGTAATACTCAAATTGAATCAGTTCAAAAACAATTTGTACTATTTGCTCTTCGTAAGTTAGGTTGGATTACCTTTCCGCTTCCATCCTATGTATCACGATTAATTTAGAGAGAGTACAAAAGAGAAGAGACTTTCCTATGGTTGCTTTTATAAATGATGTCGTTGCGCAGAGAGTCAATGCCCCTGAAATATTAGAAAATATAAATTTTTAGGGTCCTATCCGCCCGCTTAGAATCAGAAATCTCTTTTATTTTAGCAATCATAGAACAAACTATGCCAAAAATGGGCCTTTGAATAAAATGATGTCTTGCTACAATGCAAATTGTGAAAGAATTGATATTACAATGAATAAAAACACTCTTAGGCAAACATTCTTTTCAAGGTTAGCTAGGCATTGATCGAAGTTATGAAGTTAAGTATTTAATGTACACGAAATGGTCACGCCATATGAATAATGTAAACCAGGCACTATTTTAACTAATCTTATGTATTTTATTACCTCTAGTATAACTAGGATTAAGAACAAAATGTAACATATGGTCTACTCCTGATTGATATTTTGATTGATTTTTAGTGATTTTAAGAAGTGGTGAAAATTAGAACACATATTTGTACGTTTCTAAATTTCGCCCCTGGGAAACCCCATATTGAGTTCTTTTGGTCCAGTGTGTTTTAATTTTCGCCCCCCTTGTCGAAGCTGTCAAAAATCAAAACAAGTGCTGAGAGAAAACTCACCAAAATAGATTTTGCTGCTACTTTACTGACGTTTATCGTTGCAGTAATGAATATTCAAGTAAGTTTCTATATTTATACGGTTGGTTTTTTGCTAAACAAGTGATTTTTCATGTATTTTATATCAGAAACCAAAAAAGTATGGGGAAAATTACACAACACGGGAACTCTCCGCCGCCGTTTCGAAGATCAAAAGCCGTGAAATGAGCATCAAGAAGGCCTCAAATCATTCTGGAATTCCCCGTTCCACCATTCGCTCACGTCTAACGAAGAAGAACCAGGAACACATCCGTGCTGGCCCGGAAACAGTGTTGACACTGGAGGAGGAAAAAGAGATTGAGGAGTGGATTTTCGACATGCAAGCAAGAGGATTTCCGATTACGAAAGAGTGGCTTCTGGATACCGTTCAGCAATATCTGGATGCAAATCCTCGGGAGAAACCATTTGCAAATAACAGACCAGGACGCTAGCGCGAAAGTATCGGCCTCAGACATAATAGGGTGGTTCAACAAAATCGAAGAGCGGAATCTGCTCCATATTCTGCAGGATCCGAACCGGATCATAAATGGTGATGTGACGTCGTTCGAGTTGAATCCGAAGAACAAGACGGTGTTTGCATTACGGGGAAGCCGTAATGTATACGATATTGAAAGGATTTCCAGCAAACTAAATATCACCACTATGTTTTCGTTCTTCGCATCCGGCGAGACGATTCCTCCAACTATAATCAACCCGTATAAAACAATTCCAAAGCTGGTGGCTGAGTCTGTTCCTAAGAAATGAGGCATCGCGAAATCCGATAGTGGATGGATGGTTCACGGATGCTTCCGTGATTACATAAGGAACCTTCTTAACCCACATCTCGAGCAGAATAACATAAAGAAGCCGTTGATTTTTTTGGTCGATGGACACAGTAGTCACATTAATATCGAGACATCTATAATGTGCCGTTAGATGGTTATCATACTGATCGCCTTGTATCCCAATGTTACCAGGATTATGCAGCCGGCAGATGTCACTGCGTTCAAACCGCTGAAGAATGGATGGACAAAATCTGTCGAACGCTTGCGACGTGATAATCCTCATGCTATGGTTACCACTCACACTTGCGCACCAGTCCTTCAAGATTGCTTGCGCGAGTGTTTGACAGTGAAAACCGTAAAGAACGGTTTCAGAGCTTCCGGACTGTTTCCTTGGGATTACAATTCTATCAACTTCGATAAGTGCTTGGGAAAATCTACAGATCCATCGGTACCCATTGATGCAGATCCAGAAATGCAAGAAGTAAGCGAATCTGAGAAGGAGCTTCAGGAAGCCAAAGGCACATTTAAAAGGTGTGCTGGATATATTGGCAATGCAAGAATTAAATAATTCGAGGGTGATTTCGTATGCTTTGAAAACGACGAAGAACAGGTTTTGCATCACATTTACACAGCATTACAATCAACCTATCCTGAAATTGTTCAATCAGTTGCAGAAAAAACGAATGAAAACGAAGTTTTCTGTAGCTTTGACTATGGTTCAACCACGGAAGTTACCCTTGTTGCTGCTGAAGTGCATGGTGAGATTGATATTGCGACATATGAAACAGATTTTTCTTTGGAACCGGAGGAGGGCATCGCATCGTCCAGTTCGGCAGCAAAAGCAATCCATGTGTCAACTGAAGTTCAAGAGGAATCAAACATTTCTTTGAAGGAAGTGCAATGTGATGATGGAACAGAATCTGCTGATCAAGTTCCAGAAACATCTGCAAGGCCTTCAAAGGAGTTTCTGAATATGCAACCCACGCCTAAACGATCGGCTACTCGCGAATATAAATCGAAGCGATACCATGTTCTCACGTCTGATGAATTCATCGAAGAAATTCAACGAAAGGCAGATGAGAAAAATCGTTTGGAAGAGGAGAAGGAAAAGCGAAAAATTGCTAGAGAAGAGCGCAAGGTAGCTCGCGAGCAAGCGAAACAGGAAAAGACAAAACTAAAATTACTGAAAACAGAACAGCGAAAGCTGAAGGAAAATCAAGAAAAAGCACCGAAAAAGAAACTCAAAATCAAACGGATCATGATTTGAATTGACGGAGGTACCATTGACATGAAATCGAAACAAAGAGAGAAATTGCAAATAAAGGACATAAGGCTGCTCTACAGAAAGAGCCAAAGGAAACATGAACTGAAACGTCTGTGCAAAATAAGAGAAATAAGGAAAAGTGGCCAAACGGAAATGAAGTACCGAACGGCTTGTTTCAAGGCATAACTGACGGGAGTACAGGATGGGCTTCAAATGGTGAGTTGACAACTTCGAAGGAGGGTGCGGCCGACCTTGTACAGTAATTAAACGATCAAATAACTTCCCAGCTCGTTTGTAATTCTTTTCTTTGTTCACTTCACTATTTTCCTATCCTTTTTCTTCCTTTCGACAAGTGTAGCACACAAACTAAATTCCCGGCTCAGTTTTCTTTCTCGACAAACGACAACAAAACACCTCTCTCTACTTTAAATGACCGTTCGCGACGACGATTTATTTCCAACTACTTTTATTTATATTTACACTTGTCTGCTGCAGAACATAACATTTCTCGCAGCAGGGTTGCCAAAAAACATTTCTTAATTGCGTTGGTGCGTTACGATCGTTAGGTAATTGGACTTATGGTAAGTAATATTTACAATGATTTTATATTATTTCTAGGATTAGTGGTACCACATCAAATTTAAAGGTAAGATAACTATTTACAGCAAAGTTACTAATTTTCATTTTCAGTGTTCTTCAAGATGGTAAGTATTGAACATCCCGGCCGCCAATGAAAATTCCAAGATGTCGTCAGTGACTGAAGTCTTCTCAAGGCAAGTCCCATACCACGAGCTTCGCTATGCGAATGTACGTGACAAAGGCCTCGTTTCTTTCGGAACTCTGTTGAAACAGGAACGGATCAGTTGCTCGTGTTTTGGTTTTGTCTACGGTGGTTGTCCTGCTGGAGCTTCAACTGCAGTACGGTTGCAATTGTACCCGGCGCCAAGTACAAAGCGGTAGAATGCAGTTGTTGTCCCGACTGGAACTGGTTCTCAGGCGTAAGACGAGCTAGCTGATCGATGTGTATGTCGTGTATTTGGTGGGTTGTCTGTCCTAGTGGAGCACGAGCGATATCCGGAGCTGTAAAATACGACTGGCTGTATGCTCAGGTGATGCGACTTATGGAACAGGGTACTTAACTCAAGGTAAGTCCTGGCCACGAGCTTCGCAAGCGTGGCAAAGGCTTTTGCTCCATTAGAGATGCTCCTTAAACAGATGATACGGTCGGTAATGGGTTGATTCTTGTCGATAGTAGTTGATTCTGGGTTGGTATTTGTAGCTAGTGTACGTCTCTGGAGCTGCAATGTGTGACGGTTGAGTGATCGGATGGTTGGGATAGTGGAACATGGTACTTAACTCGAGGTGAGCTTTGGCCACGAGTTTCGCAAGCGAATCTACGTGGCATAGGCTTTGTTCCACTAAAGATGCTCCAGGAACGGTGCTCGATTCCCCCGAGCTAGGACCAGACTTGAAGTCTAGCGAACTATTCGTCACGATGCACAGGAACTTGTTCAGCATCGCTGATGGATGCCGAAGGATGTCCCGGAACCGTATCGAGCGGACGCAGAAGGATTCTCACTGGATCAACTTTTGTTGGTAGCAAACATAACTTTGAAACAGCACGATCCGACGTTCCAGAACTCGTTCTCACTGTTGCAACCCGCACGAGACCGTCACGACCAGGTTTGATCGCAGAAATTCTGCCAAGTAACCATTTCTGCGGTGGCAATCTCTCGTCCTTTAGCGCTACGATCGATCCAACCAAGATGTTGTCCAGCTCTGCTGTCCAACGGTAGCGGTTCTGCAACGTGAGCAGGTACTCGTTGTGCCAACGATTCCAAAAATGTTGCGTCACTCTCTGCACACGTTGCCACCGGGATAAACGATTCTCTGGAATTCCCGTCAGGTCATGCTCTGGTACTGCGTTCATTGGTCTACCAGCCAGAAAATGTCCTGGCGTAAGAGCAAGTTCATCATTTGGACTATTTGGCAAAGGTGTTATTGGTCGAGAGTTGAGTTGAGCTTCGACCTGTATCAATGCAGTAACGAATTCCGACTCGGTGAAATTTGCATTTCCGATGATCTTGCGAAGCAGAATCTTCGTGGACTTTACGCAGGCCTCCCAAATTCCTCCAAAATTGGGAGAGCGTGGAGGAATAAAATGGAAGTGCACGCCATCTTCAGCGAAAGCATTGACAACTGCCTCTCGATGTTGCTGGGTGATGAATCTGCGTCGAAGTTCTTCTAGCTCGCGATGCGCGCCGACGAACGTTTGTGCATTGTCACAGTAGATGTTAGATGGCCGTCCGCGACGACCGACGAATCGACGCAAGCAAGCAATGAATGCTTCCGTCGTGAGATTATGGACCAGTTCCAGATGAACGGCTTTTGTTGCAAGACAAACAAATACTGATATGTAGGCTTTATTCATCGTAGTTCGTCGAGTGTTTGCTGCTCGAATGTAGACCGGACCAGCGTAGTCAATTCCAACGTTCTGAAACGGATACGCCTGGGTGACTCGTACAGATGGAAGGTCACCCATCAGCTGCTGAAGTGGTGTAGGTCGCATCCGGGTGCACGTAAAGCAGTCGTGATAGATTTTGCGACTCAGGTTCCGGCCGCCAAGAGGCCAATATCTTCGGCGCAGTGTAGAAAGAAGTAGCTCAGGTCCACTGTGAAGTGTCTTGAGATGGGTTTGTTTGGCTATAAGCACTGTGAGTCTATGTTTCGTCGGCAGAACGATAGGATGTTTCACGTCTACCGGAATGTGTGCGTTGTGAAGCCGGCCGCCAACACGAATTAGTCCATCGACCAGCCGCGGATGAAGGACTCTGAGTTTGGATTGGCGATCAACTTGCTGATTGTTGGCCAAGCGATGGTACTCAGATTCAAAGTGTTGCTGCTGGACTCTTTGGATCAACTGTAGCAATGTGTGGTCAATTTCTTCCGGCATGAGAGGTCCGCGCAGGATCGGTTCTGCTAGTGCCCGTCGGTGACTGTTAGTTGCAAATCGACGACACCAGGAACAGATACGAAGGAGACGGCTGAGGTTGGAGTAGCGGTCAATAATATCTTCATCTTCGTTGACGACAGGAAAAGCGATAGCTCTTCTCCTTCCCAACTCAAACCCAGGAGTTGGCGTGAACTTGGAAGGGGGCCACTCTGATTCCGGTTTCTTCAGCCAAGGCGCGCCGTGCCACCACAACGAGCTTTCAAGAAGAATACAGAGCGTTGCCCCACGGGAGATCAAATCAGCTGGATTGTCACCGGATGCAACGTGACTCCAGTAGGCATGAGCGGTCAACTCCTGTATTTCGGCTACGCGATTAGCGACGTAAACTTCCCAGATCGAAGAAGTTGCTGCAAGCCAGTTCAAAACGATTGTCGAATCGGACCATAAATGTACCTCACAGTCCAGATCGACACTACTGGTAAACTTTGTGAGGAGATGCGCCAGAAGGAGTGCAGCACACAGTTCTAGTCTTGGGATAGACTGACTCCCGAGCGGAGCCACCTTTGATTTTGCGGTGATGAGGTGAACTGTGTACGAACCATCAATCGAAACAGTGCGAAGATACAGGAGAGCACCATAGGCGTCTAACGATGCGTCGCAAAACCCGTGGATCTCCAATCGAGCCCTCAGATTAACTATATGTCGAGGTATTTTCAGTTGACTGAGGCGGTGTATGCTCTGTTGTTTTTCCGACCACGCCTGCGCGAAACCAGTAGGCACTGCGATGTCCCAATCCAGCTGTAGTTTCCAAAGCATTTGCAGCAAAATTTTCAGCTTCACAACAAACGGACCTATCAAACCCAACGGGTCGAAGAGACTGCTGATACACGAAAGAACGATACGTTTGGTCAATAGCTCGCATTCAGTCCACTTCGGTTGTTTGAAGGAAAGTAAATCTGTTGCCAGCTCCCATCGGAGCCCCAAAGCTGTCACAAAACATTCCCGATCCAAATCGAGAATGGTTTTGGCATCACGTAGATGAGCGGGAATGGTATCAAGGATTTTCTGATTGTTGGACGACCATTGTCGAAGGGACATGCCAGCGGAATTCATCATTTGAATAATCTGAGCACAAACTGCAATCAAGTCGTCGGTGTTGTCTGCTCCACTGAGCAGATTGTCCACATAAAAATCGTGACGAACAACTGGTGCGGCCAAAGGATAGCGAGTTTCCTCATCGTTCGCAAGTTTCTGCAACGTTCGAGCTGCCAGAAAAGGAGCACTGCTGGTTCCGTAAGTAACGGTGAGGAGCTGAAACGTTTTCAGCGGTAAATCCTTGTCGTCTCGCCAGAGGATACGTAGAAGTGGTTGATCGGTTGGGTGTACTAAAATCTGTCGAAACATTTTTTCAATGTCCGCAGATACTACAAAACGGTGCATTCGGTATCGCAATACCAAAGAAACAAGATCGTCTTGGATGGTCGGGCCAGCAATCAGGATATCGTTGAGGGAAAGCCCAGATCTTGAACGACAGGAGGCATCAAACACCGTGCGTAACTTCGTCGTCGAACTCTCTGGTTTCATCACCGCATGATGGGGCAGAAGATACTGGGGTTTGATATCCAATTCCTCTGCGTCGACTGCTCGCATGTGTCCTAACGATATGTACTCCTGGATGAATCTAGAATACATCGCATTTTTTTCTGGATCCTTTGACAAGGATTTCTCTAAACTGTAAAAGCGACGGGTTGCGTTGTAGCGGTTGCTGTCTAATTGCCAAAGAAGTTCGTCTCGTTTTGGCATCTTAACAATGTACCGTCCGTCCGGGTTGCGTCTGGTGTGTTCTATGAAGTGCTTCTCGCAGAACCTTTCGGAAGGTGACCACCCTTTGTTGTCGTGTAGTTCTTCCAGTGACCAGAAACGGTGTACGAGCTCCTCCAATGTGGACTCGGTACTGAAATGGCATGTTCGCGGGTCCAAATGATCGTGATTCACAAGCGTACAGCCACCCGAAACTACCCAACCGAATTCTGTCCTTTGTAGCATCGGCAACTTGTCACCGATTGTGATGCATCCGTAGCGTAACAAACGGAAAAAGTGTGCACTAATGGGTGATACGATCAAAATTTGGTCAAGGGAAAACGCGTGTAAATCGGTGAAATCGTTTATTTAAAAAATCAAATTAAATTTCTTTTTCAAGTTCAATTAGTATAAAATTCAGGAAAAATATTCAGTTAGGCTTCCGCTTTTCCAAATCCGAATTGCTGGGCCTTACGCTTGACCCCTGCCATCAGATTTTGTACAGCCACCTTGTCCACCTTCTTCGCCGCAGAAAGCCAGTTTGCCTTGAACTGCTGCTCGTCCTTAGCAGTTTTTTTGGTCTTCTTTAGGTTCCGCTTGACAATAGCCCAGTATTTCTCAATTGGGCGGAGCTCTGGCGTGTTGGGAGGGTTCTTGTCCTTGCGAACCACCTGCACGTTGTTGGCGGCGTACCACTCCATGGCCTTTTTACCGTAATGGCAAGATGCCAAATCCGGCCAAAACAGTACGGAAGAACCGTGTTTCTTCAGGAAAGGCAGCAGACGTTTATTCAAACACTCTTTCACGTAAATTTCTTGGTTGACAGTCCCGAAAGCTATGAAAATGCTGCTTTTCAAGCCACAGGTACAGATGGCTTGCCAAACCAGATATTTCTTTGCGAACTTTGACAGTTTCGTGTGCTTGAAAATATCTGCTACCTTTCTCCTTCCTTTTGCCGTATAAAACTCCTGTCCCGGAAGCTGCTTGTAGTCGGCTTTGACGTAGGTTTCGTCGTCCATTACCACGCAGTCAAACTTCGTCAGCATCGTCGTGTACAGCCTCCGGGATCGCGCTTTTGCCGTCGTATTTTGTTTATCATCGCGATTTGGAGTCACTACCTTCTTGTAAGTCGATAGTCCGGCTCGTTTTTTGGCTCGATGCACGGTTGTAGACGATACACCCAGCTTATTTGCGGCATCTCGGTGAGATAGGTTAGGGTTTCGCTTGAAACTACCGGCAACTCTCTTTGTCGTCTCAGCGGCTTCCGGTTTTCGATTTCCCCCCGATCCAGACTTCCTGGCTGTCGACAAACGTTCCCCAAACACTTTAATTACATTTGTAACGGTTGATTTGGCAACTTTTAGCGATTTTGCCAACTTTGCGTGCGAGTAGCTCGGATTTTCGCGATGCGCGAGCAAAATTTTGATACGCTGCTCTTCTTGCTTGGACGGCATTTTGACAACTGAAGAGTGAATTCCAAAATCAAAATAGGAGCAACATTCTACACACACACACCTTCAAAATGAGGGGTGTTTAGGTTTTTTAAATGCAAAATTGAAAGAAATACGTCAAGTTGATATTGACCAAATTTTGACCGTATCGCCCTTTACCGAGGATGATATCGATGTCTCCAGGAACAGCAAACGTAGGATCTGCCAAATCCACATGATTTGGAATGGACCAATTCCTTGGATCTATCGCGGTTTGCGGAAGTCGCACAGTAATTTTCGGTAGAACAAGAACATTTGTCTTCAAAGCGAACGGTGAAACTCGTGATGAAAGAGCTACAACTACTTGATGTGTAATAGACGTCGTAGAGCCACCGATACCACAAACTCTAATTGGAACCGGCGTTCGCATACGAGGAATTTTCAAACGATCGCAAAGCCTCTGCGCGATGAAATCATGCTGGGATGCACTGTCCAGCAAACAACGAGCAGTGATGACAACTCCTTTGCTGTCACGGACATTGACCAACGTAGTGGGAAGAAAAACAATACTCGAGGTTACAGCATCAGTGGATGTTACGCAGGCAAACTGTGGATTCCCAGATTGCGAAGTTTCTTCGGACGAATTGCTAACGGAAGTGACTGGAGGGGGTGGACCATCATTATGCGTTGAAGGATTTTTCTGAGTCGGATTAACAATGTGGAGACTAGTGTGGTGTCTTTGTTGACATCGATGACAACGTTGACCAGGGCAGTCACGGGCAAAGTGAGAAGTGGAACGTAAGCAGTTTAAACAGAGATTGTGTTGTCGTACTACGCTGATTCTTCCCCGAAAGTCAAGTTTCTGAAATTTTGGGCAATGATATAGGAAGTGAGGTACCTCACACTGCATGAAACATTTCCTGTTGGCTAGCGTCGACGAAGTGTGCTGTTACTACGAAGATTGTGATGTTGACACATTCGTGGCTGCGTACGATCCCGCTTTCTGGAACTTCGGCTTCCGTTCTCGTACTGGTCCCGTCTCACGAACTGGTTCAAGAGGTGCTGCTTGTAGAACTCGTGCGTGATTCTGCAGAAAGTTAACCATCGACACATACGATGGCATTCCATAAGTTTCTTCATCTCTTTCCTTGGTGGCGATTCCTCCAAGTACACTAGCAACGTTCTCCGAATCTATCTTGGCGCAATGACTCTCCCAGGTACGAAGCGTGCAAGCATCCAGACGGGTGGATAACAAATAGACAAGAATTGAGCTCCATTTGTCTGCTGGCTCACCAAGAGACTTGAGCGCAGAAATTTGCTGTTCAAATCGATCAACCAAACCAAGCAACTCATCAGCTGACTCCCTCCTCATTATTGGAACATCGAAGATCATCCGAATGTGACATTTTATCAGTTGTCGCTTGTTCTCGTACCTCAGCTGTAGGGTTCTCCAAGCATCCTTGTATCCCTGCTCACACGTTTTGATCGGTTCAAGAAGGCGTGCAGCTTCTCCCTGGACGGAACTTTTAAGGTACTGGAGTTTCTCAATTGACCCGACATCTGTACGAGAACCTATAGCTGAAGCAAACGAGTCCCGAAAAGAACACCAGTCTTCGAGCTTGCCGGAGAATTTGGGAAGATTCAGCTCCGGAAGCTTAACACATCGGGAAGGTTGGTTTGCTTGCTTGGTGGAAGAATTGGCTGGGATTGACATTTGATTAATGTAAAATGCACGTAGAGCGTAATATCGTGCATCAAACTTATGTCGTTCAGTTTTCAGACTCACCGCGTTTTCCTTCTCGTCTCTGGGCAAAGCTTCGAACTCAGCAGCAGATCGATGAAACAGATCGTACAGCGTTTCCAGTTTTTCCGACCACGCCTGTACATGACCCTCCGGTGGCGGATCCCTTTCAAATCCCTTCTTGTAGGACTCTAGCAAAGCAACTGAATCCAAAGCAGCATTCATCTTCCTTTGCAACAATTCTTCGGACATTTTGCAGCACTGTTATTCCAAACAAGTAATGTATATATGCGACGAGAGTCGATATGTCTCAGTTAACACACTTTTCACTTTTATTTTTCAGTAGCGCAAAGTTTTAACCAAAACAATTTTGACCACCCGTGTCGTTGGATTGGCGTAGTGTGCGAAGTGCAACATAAAAACAACAACCAAAATTTGTTCACTCAAAACAGAATGGCGTTCCGCACACAAAACAGCCAAGCAGTTTGTATCAAAAGGCCATACTTGGGGTTCACGGGGTCACATATCACACACAATTGTCGTGGTTCGCAGAAGGCGATGGCGAAACTTCACAATACCTTTTCAACGGTGTTTGCTGGTCACTTCAATGGCGCTTTTCAGCCACTTCGACGGCTAAGTACACTGATTCGCACTGGTTTTCTCTCCAATCCGGTTCGAAGGACCATACATTTATGTACAGTAATTAAACGATCAAATAACATCCCAGCTCGTTTGTAATTCTTTACTTTGTTCACTTCACTATTTTCCTATTTTTTCTTCCTTTCGACAAGTGTAGCACACAAACTAAATTCCCGGCTCAGTTTTCTTTCTCGACAAACGACAACAAAACACCTCTCTCTACTTTAAATGACCGTTCGCGACGACGATTTATTTCCAACTCTTTTATTTATATTTACACTTGTCTGCTGCAGAACATAACATTTCTCACAGCAGGGTTGCCAAAAAACATTTCTTAATTGCGTTGGTGCGTTACGATCGTTAGGTAATTGGACTTATGGTAAGTAATATTTACAATGATTTTATATTATTTCTAGGATTAGTGGTACCACATCAAATTTAAAGATAAGATAACTATTTACAGCAAAGTTACTAATTTTCATTTTCAGTGTTCTTCAAGATGGTAAGTATTGAACAGTTTTATGAAAAAAAAACCCAATTTTTAAAAAAACCAAAAACCGCCCCCCCCGATACCCCCAATTCCTTTCTTTAAAATATGCCAAAAAAAAAAAAAAAAAAAAAAAAAAAAAAAAAAAAAATAAAATAATTTTTAAAAAAAAAAAATTTTTATTGAAATTTTTCAGCTTTTCCAGGACTAGAAGGATATTAATACAAATCTATTTCTTATTTATTTTTCAGTAACAATCCATTGGATGTATCATTTAAGTTTGAAATTTGAATAAATTAGCATTCTTGTCTATAATGATATCTTAATTTTTCGTGTGCAAAATATACTAAATATTAAATAACAGATAACGGGGAATGGGAGGGACCATCAAGGCACCCAAGTAAAACGATTTGGATAGGGAGCATGGGACTGCTTCCTCCCTATTGTTAACATTTCGCGGAACGAGGGCGAGCTCTTCGACCCCATCTATTGGGTTTGTTCTTCGTTAAGTATAGAGCAATTTCTGGCAACTCAAATTCCACAGAAGAAGTAAGTAAGTCGATGACTACAAACAACGTGTGGCGCTTCGTTAAATGACCGGTTGGAGAAACCACTTAAGAGTTCTGAGTCAACGACGATGTCGACGGTAATCCAGTGCGATCTCAGACGCGGTTTGTGGCCAAAGGGTTCCTTCAAAAGACCGGATAGGACTACGAAGAAACGTTTGCTCCCGTGGTGAAGCTTGCCACAATACGAATGGTTCTAGCAGCGGGTGTGCATCAGGGCCCCCCTTTTCACCATATGGACGTGAAGACAGCCTTCTTATAGGGTAAGCTGAAAAAGGACATCTTCATGGCGATCTCAGATGGAGTAAAGGCAAACACCGTATGCCAGCTGCTGAAGTCACTGTATGGCATAAAGCTGCCACCGAGATGCTGGAACGAGAAGTTCAATGAAAAATTATTGAATCTTGGTTCCGGCACGAAAACACGGTACGGTGACGAAAACTACATTTTTTTGTATGTGGAGGATCTGTTAATAAGCGGAAGAAAACTAGAGACCATCATGAAGCTGAAAAGGCAATTGACGATGATATTTGAGATAACCGATGGAGGGGAAGTCACCCACTTCCTTAGCATGCATTAGTGAGGTCTACCATTGAAAATGAAATTCAGCTAACTCGTACTGGTGACCCAACAACCCAGCTATACAGCCACCTTCTTGGATAGATGATGTACCAGGCCAAACATCTGCTGCTCCGTTGGTTTCTTAGGAAGATTCCAACAGAATCCAAAATCTCAGCAGGTACAAAGCTTGAATAGAGTGGTTCGTTATATGAAAGGGACGGAATCCAGAAGTTTGGAATACCTCGGACACGAATGATCGGAAGTCTGTAAGTGACTTTGCTTTCTTCGTTGTTGGAACACTCGTCAGCTGGTCAAGCAAGAAGCAAACCACGGTGGCTACGTCATCCAGCGAGGCTGAGTACATTGCCCTCAGGTCATCTGTATCGGAAGCAGTTTGGCTGACTACATTCTGGATGATTTGAGTTTTCGTTACTGTCAATTCCATTGACCAACTTAGTTGATTGACCAACCAATTAAGTCATGTTCCGGAAGCTGATGCGCATGTTGATTAAAAAGAAGCTGACAAGCGTGACTGGTTGTAGTGCAAATGCTGGGAGGTGCTACGCAATAAGTAAAAATAACTCCACAATAATATGAATTTGGAACTATTTTTATTGTATTCATCAAGTAAACGAATAAAAAAAATAGGTCGTTGGTAATGATTAAATAATCACTGCTGGCAGGTGGTGCCATAGGTCGCTAGAAACTCTTCCCACGTCAATTGACGGATCTTCGTCAGATGGGTCTTCATGTGTACCTTCAACATGTCCATTCAATGCATAGGTTTACTAACAAGTGGCAGAAAAAATCGCAAAGAATAGTTTAAAACATTAGGCTAAACAAATCTGCAACAATAGGAGCTTCCAAGCTCAACCCACAGCAATCTCAGTACCAAATCCTCTTCCCAAAAAACAAAATCAACCAAACTGCAGCCAAACCATCAAACGGAATGACAATCACATCAACTGCAAACTGAACAAGATCTGAACTCCATCGCCGATTCCACCCTTCAATACACGGAAACAACGGCGCACATAAACTGCAGACAAATTCCCCCGCGGTCAAGATGATCACCGGAATCCTGATTAGCCGGGCAGAGTGGAAAACTTTTTCCATCACCAACTCGGGACAGAACGCAATCTCACACGCAATCGGCCGAGGAAATTAAATGGCATCAAGTTCTCTCCGTACACAAGGGGGAAGCAGGAAGGACTAACTTTCCCGTCCAAGATCAATCGAACGTAATTGAGCCTAGCAATTGGGGAAGTTTTGGTTTCACACTTCTTAGCTTCTCGAGAAGGAGCGGGGGTGGGGGGGAGTGTGTGCTGACCATCTCGGCTTGGAAGGAGGGATTAGAAAACTTCACCATCCGTGATATGTGGCAATCAAAACTTGACCATCACCGATGGAACAAATTCAGCACAGCTTAACGATGATTTAGACTGTAGGGTCGAACGGTGGCGAATCAAGCATGTATATCGACAAATGAGGATATCAAATTGTGACAGCTCAAACATCTTTCAATTTTGCAACAACGCAGCAGCTAGAGCCGAAATCAACACACAACCCACTTTTCACAATTTTCTCCTGCAGGCATAGAATTAATTCAATAATTAATTAACCGGAAAATTAGTTGTCTTGCTCCGAACGATGCTCTACGTATGCTACTGCTTGTGATGCTCAGCAACTAATATGGCACGATTGATACGGTTGTGCTTTCCCGGGAAGAGCCAATTTTGACAAGATAATTTCAACCACCAAAACACAACTCCTTCGTCTGCTCAATTTTCACTCAGTGCCTGTAAGTGCTAGACAGCTGGGTGAAATGTGCGTCGTCTTTCATTTGGTTCAGCTCAAAGGGGGAAAGGGAGACATAATTACAAGTAGCAGACGGAAGTTCACCACCATCCCTTGGGCACAGGAAAAGGGCAGATCCAGCAAGACGACGACGGTGACGGCGACAGGAAGTGATCCGTGATTCAATTATCAGCTAATTTATAATTGAGTACTACGGCAGAGGATACAGAGAGTGGCTTCTAATAAGCGTGGAATTCTGCGGTTACGATAATTAGTGTTGTGATCTTGTTGATGCTCCACTTCGAGATGAAACAGTAGGCTAATATCGGAGAATGTCACATACACACAAACTGATTGCAAGTGACAGGTTGTGGAAAAATCGAATCTTCCTAAAGCATCGACTGAGATTTTCTCTTAAAGAAACAGAAAATTCGATATTCGACCCAGCTTGCCCACTTACCATTTGCCCCCGCATCCGAAACGAACTCTGACTCCCCATAGCAGTTCCATTCAACCAGCGCAGGTAAGGCTAAGTAGCTTCTTCACTTTCCACCATTGTGGGTTAGTTACACAACAGTGCCGATGGAAGCTTTGCGGCAGTCCCCTCAGAGTGGACACTCACACGGTCGGAAATCTCCTTTGCTCTTCGTGCTCTTGGGTTGGAAGACGGGGGAAGTGTAAACGGCACTTGCATAGGCTGTTTTAAAGGAGTTCAAGCAGGAAATGTATTGTCGCCTTATTTTACAATAAGGACCTGATATAGCAGATGCAAAACTGGCCTGTTACTATAATTTTTGATTCCTTTTTTCTCTTATTATTTTTTTATGTACTAAAAGACTCGAACGTCCAAAGAGTAGGCTGTGCTTTTGAGCGAGGAAGACGCTTTTTTTCTCCGTTAAAGTTAAAATGTTTTGAAAACTGAGAAATTGTCATGTTTTCGACCGAAATTGATATTCTAAGTGCATCAAAGTTCTTCTGAGCGGAATTTGCTCACTGGTGTGAGAAAATATGTTCATTCCGAGTGGATTTTTGTAAGAACTTCCGTATCAGAAAATATAGGAAATATATTGTCGCGAGAAAATTCATGATTGTCATTGCCTATTATTATTCTATTTAAAAAATACAGTTTTGAAGTTCGATTAGAGCGCCCCATAGCACTATGGTACGAATAGCCAAATTTCGCGACAAAAATCGATAGCTCGAAAACTATTAACTTTAGACATATGGTGTCTTTTAAAGATTAAATTTTAGATAAAAGATCTATATTTTGGTTTGGGTGCTGACTAGGGTGGTCCTTTTATGTTCATAATAAAATTTCTAACTTTTTATTCTTATGATTTAGAGGAACTGTTGCTCATTCAGAATTGTAGATAATTTAATTTCATGAAACTTTGCGCAAATAACCTAACTTCTATCTCATCTACGTTTCGTTCTATAACAGTTTTTCTAACTGCCCTTAGGGTGGGACCTAAAAAAACAGTTTTTTTTTCTTTAATTTTTTTATTTCAATTCGAATTAGAAAACTTTGTTTAGGTGACTTTTAGGACATAAAAGAGGGCATATTTTGAAGATACAAGATGGTTGCTAGTTATTGTATAAAAAAAGTTGTAGAGGTTGAAGTGTAAACAAACAGTTTTTTCAAGATATCTTACTCACTTATTTGCAATCATTTGCAAACACGGAATACGTGAACTGAAAGCTAAAACTTTCATCTACAAGACTTATGTGAAATCGTTTGTCCCCTTTTGTTCCCTTTTGCAGTAAAACTCATTTTAAAATTGGTCGTTAGTAGTAAATTAATGTTGTTTTTTGTTCATATGATTGTAGTTTGCTGACGGTCATTTCGGACACTGGACCTGGATTGGATGTTGCGGGTTTGGAAGCTGCTGATGAGCTGTTCCTATCCACGCACCAAAATGAAGAATGTGAATGTTACAAATCGTCGGATGCGGATGTTACAGCCCAGCGGAATAGAGATGGGTGATAGTGAGAAATTTTTTTGTTGGGGCGTAGAACCACTGCGTCCACTGAGTTGAACTTTTGTGGTAAAACATTGTGGTAAACATTAGTGAGAACATTAGTTGTGCAAGTGCTACAGTAGTGCAAGAATATTAACAGTAGTTGTATTATTAAACGTATAAATATTTACACTTGTCTTTATTTCAGTTGAGATAGTCTACATAAAAACAAAAAAGAAACTAAATACATTATGAAATTTCGAAAGGTCAGTCGTTTTAATGTTTGTAAAGGTTCATCCTATGTGCCTTGCGGTTTCGTTTACCGTTGCTTGTAATACGTTTTGCGACAGCTGTGTTTTCCGGGTTGTTTCAAATAACCGGAGATGAGTGTGTTGATAAGTTTATCCACAGTTGCTTTGAAGCAGGACGGGCAAACATAAGCTTCGAATCTTTCATACTCGATGTTCAGATAGCCTTGCTTTAACATATTTTCGATTCTGGTGCAAATATTTCGAAAATCGCTGTCAAAATGCAGTAAATGCAAGCATGGAGTGTGGTTCCTGGATAGCACTCAGCGTTCTTTAAAGGGTGATACGGTCAAAATTTGGTCAAGGGAAAACGCGTGTAAATCGGTGAAATCGTTTATTTAAAAAATCAAATTAAATTTCTTTTTCAAGTTCAATTAGTATAAAATTCAGGAAAAATATTCAGTTAGGCTTCCGCTTTTCCAAATCCGAATTGCCGGGCCTTACGCTTGACCCCTGCCATCAGATTTTGTACAGCCACCTTGTCCACCTTCTTCGCCGCAGAAAGCCAGTTTGCCTTGAACTGCTGCACGTCCTTAGCAGTTTTTTTGGTCTTCTTTAGGTTCCGCTTGACAATAGCCCAGTATTTCTCAATTGGGCGGAGCTCTGGCGTGTTGGGAGGGTTCTTGTCCTTGGGAACCACCTGCACGTTGTTGGCGGCGTACCACTCCATGGCCTTTTTATCGTAATGGCAAGATGCCAAATCCGGCCAAAACAGTACGGAACAACCGTGTTTCTTCAGGAAAGGCAGCAGACGTTTATTCAAACGCTCTTTCACGTAAATTTCTTGGTTGACAGTCCCGGAAGCTTTGAAAATGCTGCTTTTCAAGCCACAGGTACAGATGGCTTGCCAAACCAGATATTTCTTTGCGAACTTTGACAGTTTCGTGTGCTTGAAAATATCTGCTACCTTTCCCCTTCCTTTTGCCGTATAAAACTCCTGTCCCGGAAGCTGCTTGTAGTCGGCTTTGACGTAGGTTTCGTCGTCCATTACCACGCAGTCAAACTTCGTCAGCATCGTCGTGTACAGCCTCCGGGATCGCGCTTTGGCCGTCGTATTTTGTTTATCATCGCGATTTGGAGTCACTACCTTCTTGTAAGTCGATAGTCCGGCTCGTTTTTTGGCTCGATGCACGGTTGTAGACGATACACCCAGCTTATTTGCGGCATCTCGGAGAGATAGGTTAGGGTTTCGCTTGAAACTACCGGCAACTCTCTTTGTCGTCTCAGCGGCTTCCGGTTTTAGATTTCCCCCCGATCCAGACTTCCTGGCTGTCGACAAACGTTCCCCAAACACTTTAATTACATTTGTAACGGTTGATTTGGCAACTTTTAGCGATTTTGCCAACTTTGCGTGCGAGTAGCTCGGATTTTCGCGATGCGCGAGCAAAATTTGGATACGCTGCTCTTCTTGCTTGGACGGCATTTTGACAACTGAAGAGTGAATTCCAAAATCAAAATAGGAGCAACATTCTACACACACACACCTTCAAAATGAGGGGTGTTCAGGTTTTTTAAATGCAAAATTGAAAGAAATACGTCAAGTTGATATTGACCAAATTTTGACCGTATCGCCCTCTAATATACAAAACTTAAAAATCATATTAGAATTCAGGACTGCTTTATCTCGCTAAATAGTAGCTGTTTTCTACATCGCTGGTGATTCAATGTTACAATCGCGAGGTAAACAAAAACAAACAGATGACAGTTCGATATTGGCTGAACGCTTGAGTGGCGCCATTAAGGGAAGTGCGGAGACAGTCCCAAGCAAAACATAATTTGAAACGACTGTTAGGGTGTACGATGATTGCGTTTAGGAGTGTTATGTCTGTCTGTGGCTATAGCTTTCACATATGTGAATGTTTTTGTGATGAAACCCTTCATGACGCGGTGAAGTACTTTTTTGCAATCGAGGCAGTCGGAGCTGAAGTAGTGGTAATTCCACGAGCCAAAGACGACGAGAGAGCGCTCACGATAATGGAAACCACGACCCAGTACAAGAACAAACGCTTTGAAACCGGGCTTCTTTGGAGGGAGGATTACTTCGAATTTCCAAATAGCTACACAATGGCCCTACGAAGACTGGAATACCTCGAACGCCGAATGGATCGAGATGAGTTAGAAGCAGTTGATCCCAGACGAGTCTGGTACTTGCCAATAGGAGCGGTGACGAATCCAAAAAAGCCGGAAAAAGTGCGAATTAGCTACACAGCTTGATTACTGCGATCTTAAAACCTCGTTTTCTCAAATTCCTTTTACTCCTATCAAAGGTTTTATTTCGACTTTATGAACTCATAAAATGCTGTTTTGAAATGCCGAGTGAGTAAATTCGGTCGGGATAAATTGTGCTCGCGTCCTGTGCGGGTGAAATTGCACTCGAAAGCGCCTGAAAAGTGTTCTCCAGGCTAGCAGCAATGGCGTACGTTGTGGAAGTGATATTTTCCGTCCCTAAACAGTTTGGAAAAGTGGTGAAAACATATTTTTGCTTGGTTCTCAGCCTCCATTGGCAGTGCAGAGGAGTTTTCTTGCTGAAAATGTTCTCCCTCTCGCGCTGAACGGATAGCTCTCTCTCTCTCTCTCTCTCTCTCTCTCTCTCTCTCTCTCTCTCTCTCTCTCTCTCTCTCTGTCGCTCGCGTTTGCACTTTGTGGGAGAAGCGCAGTGGTGTTGGTTTGAGTTTGATTGATTTTTTTATTCGCCCACCCTGGATGCGATTCATCAAAACGTAAAGATAGAGAGGTAGGTGGTTGTGTGTGTTGGTAGTAGTTTGCATCGCATCGGCGGCAACAACAACAACAACGTTATCATCTAGCACGACGACTGCGGCAGTAGCACCTCATCGCGCGTCGCGTTTTTCTGCGTCGCGGATTACTAGTGTGCGTGTGCAATTGGTTCCGGTGAGCTGAAGTTAGAAGAGTGTTGCGTGTAGCGGGATCGCGCCGTGCTCGTGATTCTTTCAAAAAACTGCATACAATCAATTGCGCTGTGGTGTGTTGGTGATTTTTCCTCAAGCGAGCTCAGGTCCAAAGTGTCGTGGTTCGCGGGTATTGTGGGGGAAGATAGTGTGTATTGTTTAGCAACCGTGTAATGTTAGAGGTCATAATCGAGTTTATTTGTCTTTTTAATTCTGTTTCCTGCAACCAAGTGCCAATATCTAAAACTAGATTTTAAAGGATAATACCACAACCGTGCCAAAGTGAATTTTGATTCGGTGTGCAGGCCTAGTTTGTAAATTATCGGTGCAAGAAGAGTGTATTAGACACAGATATCATGTTACTACCGGAAGGTTTCCGACACGTCGGCGACGGCCGGGTTGATGTGGACGAGTCGGTTTGCAAAGCAACAAATTATTTATTTCTACCATATTTTGAAGACAATATCTAATATCCTGTTTTATTTTATTTTATTTTATTTTGTCTATTTTATTTTGTTTTGTTTTTCGTTATGTTTGTCTATTTTCAGTCACATTTGAGCGGTCTATTGCTTTTGGCGGATGGTGTTGGTATGTACTTTCAGCGTATCGTTAACCAAAACGCACCCTGCTGCTAACCCTTCCCCAACTATCCAACATCCCAGTGATTTCTCGTGGAAGTGCAGAGGATTTCTCGGCTTCCTCCAAAGCGAGTATCATGTCAACACGTTCCTTCATATTCCCTACTTGACCAGCATTCGGGCACGGTCGGCGCCGGTATTGCTTTATAATGGGTCACCAGTTTTTACACATTGAAGATGTATGTTTGTCCCAAACATCATCTGTTGGTTCTTTGTGCAAATACAGCTGATCTGGAAATAACGGAATTGCATCCGTGGGCGGTCAATCATGCTCATGCTTATGCTCATAAAATGCTGTTTTGAAATGCCGTTTTAGGACTCATTCATATTATCTTATTATGGTCAGTTGAAAAAGCATTTTAAAACCATTTTGCCTCCAGTAAATGCATTAAACGGCAAATTGGCATTTAGGAAAGCCACCAAATAACTAAATAGTTTTAAAGTAGTCATTGCGAAGATAACTTGGCTTTATGGCAGAATTGTGATTTTTTTCCAATCGCCATATTGAAATAAACGAAATAATTGAAATGTGGAAAAATAAATGCACCAAATTCTAAATGTAATGCATATGAACTGTAGATCAGAGACCAATTTCTGCATTTTTTTAGATAACCTTATTAAACTCCATCAATTTTCAAGAATTTCATTATTAATTGATCGACTACATTTATTTTAATTTTGTGTTTGTTGTTGTGAACTCGCATAATTTCCGAGGCGCATTTATTTTTGGCTCTTTTCGTGCCTATATTCACCAAAAAATTAAATGCGTTTATGATTTGGAGCATGACACGCTGTAAAAAACTTAATTTGTTTTGGATATTTTGCTATCAAACAGAATTTATCCCAACATTTGACCCTTTTTTCTTCGATATTATTTACTGCTAAATAAATCAGAAGAGCAGAGAATCGAACAAAGCAGAACAAATCCATTCGATCCATTGGGATTGCTTTCGCCGTTTATCATCCACGGTTAGGTACTGATCCAGGACCTGTGGCGAGAAGGTACGGAATGGGACGATCAAGTTAGCGACTTGGTCTACGCCAAGTGGCAGAGGTGGATAAAAATGATTGAATTCATCGCCGAAATACAAATCCCGAGATGCTACTTTCGAAAAGCCATTCGACAATCCTATGGAAGTTGCGAAGTCCATGTGTTCGTCGACGCCAGTGAAGTATTCTTGCGCAGTATATCTGCACACGCCCAACGAGGGCGAAAGCCCGCGATGCTGCCTTATTGCAGCCAAATCTAAGGTCGCTCCCCTGAAACCCTGGTCTATTCCCAGACTCGAACTGCAGGGGTGTGTACTAGGGGTGCGCTGGACAAACTGTGTGACGGAAAACCTTGGAATATTCATCTCCAAGAAAGTCTTTTGGACAGATTCCAGAACAGCTCTAGCCTGGATCAAGGCTGACCCTCGAAACTACCGGCAATTCGTTTTATTTAGAGTGAGCGAGGTACTGGAGTACACTACAGCGAGCGACTGGCGATGGGTACCATCGAAATCAAACCCAGCGGATGAAGCAACTAAATGGGGTAGTTGACCAGAACAGTAAGTGGTTCCAGGGACCCGAATTCCTGCAAATGCCAGAAAGCGGGTAGACTCAGTCTAAAGGGCCGATTATTGCCACAACTGAAGAGATGCGTGCATCAATCCTACATCACTGCTCGCTCGAACCCGCAGTAGACTTCGATCGGTTCTCCTCCTGGAATCGACTGCAGCGAGTCGTCGCATACGTTCTACGATTCCTACACAACTCGACCAAGAATGTGTGGAAATGCAATGGAGCACTTCAGCAAGTCGAGCTTCGAAAGGCAGAGATAACCATCTTGAAGTTGGTGCAGCAAGATGCTTATCCAGATGAGATCGCCGCATTGGCGAATAAACCACCAAACGTTATCGGGCAGGAGGCCATTGGGAAAACTAGTGCCATGTATCGACTATTGCCAATGTTAGACGAAAATGGTTTGCTCCCGGAACGCAGCCGAATTGGCACTGCGAAGGACGTCTGTTACAATGTGCGTCACCCTATAATCCTACCGGGTAAACATCGAGTTACAGAACTTCTGCTGCGTCAGTACCATCAACGATACAGTCACGGCAATGCAGAGACGGTGGTGAACGAGGTCCGTCAACTTTATTCTATCTCGAGGCTTCGTTCGGCTGTCAAAAAAGTGGATTGTGAATTTTGCTCCTGTAAAATCCGCTGTGCCAAACCAGCGATACTTCTAATGGCACCGCTTCCGCCTGCCCGATTAGCTCATCATGAACGAGCTTTTACCTATACCGGCGTGGACTACTTTGGACCATTATTAGTAAAACTGGGAAGATCTATCGTCAAACGGTGGATCGCGCTGTTCACCTGTCTAACAGTACGCGCGGTTCACCTAGAAGTCGCGTACACATTGTCTACGGAGTCCTGCATCTCTTGTGTGTGCCGTTTCGTGGGTCGCTGGGGATCGCCAAACGAATTCTTCAGCGACAACGGCACAAACTTCCAAGGAGCTGATCGAGTACTGCGACACCAAATAAACCAGGGACTGTACAACACATTCACCAGTGCCAACACGAAGTGGAACTTCATACCTCCGGGAGCATGGGAACGCTTGGTACAATCAGTCAAGAAAGCTATGAACGAAGCGTACTCCGAAGGAAAGCTGGATGACGAGGGGTTGCAGACATTGGTCGTGGAGGCTGAAAACATCGTAAACTCAAGGCCTCTGACGTACCTGCCGCTCGAGGCCGAGGAGACAGAGGCTCTCACTCCCAACCACTTCTTGGTATTAAGCTCCAATGGGATGCAGCCACAAATACGTGTAGATACGCCTACTTTCACTACGCAGAACAGCGAACTAATTCGCCGACCGATTTTGGGAAAGTCGTACGAGTTGATCCAGTGTCTGCTTCTGGTATTCTGGAAGCGATGGCTGATGGAATACCTGCCGGTGATACGCCGGCAATCTAAATGGTTTGACGAAACACGGCCGCTCAAAGCGGGGGATCTGGTAATAGTCGCAGAACCAGCTAAACGCAACGGTTGGGAGAGAGGACGGATCATTCGCACTATTTACCTTCCTGTTCCATCTGAGAACCTGACTGTTACCGGTACAGAAGGGCGAAATTAGAAATCAAATGACAATATGGAGACGTCAGCGGGGCTAATTTGACAGTTTGTCAAACAAAAGGTATCAAACCGGAAGGGCTTAATCAAAATTTGACAAAATTAAAGGCAGAATTTGTTTATCATGTTTTTTTATAGATAAAAACTCATAGATAAATTCTTAATTACTATTTATTGACGAGAAGTTTCGCCACAAGCTGCATTGTGCTAGCATAAGACCATTATTGCTCTCTAATTTGAAATAATTTAATATTTTCGTTTAACAATCTTCGATAGGGTTTTTCTCAATTTAACATCATTGCTAGTTTCACCCTTTTCAAATGTTAGCGCCGAATTTCGACCGAGACCAGCTGAAAATCATCTTCCGTATTAGCAGAACCCAAAATATTCATGCTGTCGTCATCTAGTAGGCTGCAATCCATGATGTTGTACGTCGATTCGTCGTCAGCTGTAGGGTTGAGTACTTTTTTCACAATTTCTGAATCTTTGAGGACTTTAAACTCAGCATTTTTCTCATCGATAACGTTCGACGCAATGATTTTAGCGGGTATTTCCAGAAGTCGCTCCTTAATCATTGAGAGAGGCGAATCATCTTCGTCTTCTACTTCCTCCGGGTTGTACAGTAAATTCCAAGATTTTCTAATGGAAGCTTGAGGAACCAGATCCCACGATTGCGCAACCCAAAAGATGGCATCCTTAACATTTATTTTCTTCACGTTGTCATGAAATTCTCCAGGTCGTCCAAGAATCTCCTGCATCGTGATTTGTCTGTACCGTGATTTGACCATTTGGATCACATTCTGATCCATCGGTTGAATCGCCGCTGTTGTGTTTGGCGGTAAAAAGACTGCCCAAATAGCGCCGTCTTCCGTTTTGAGCTCATCTGCATTGAAATGTGGAGAGCAATTGTCCAAAACCAAAACTGCTCGCATAGGTAAACCGTTTTCCGCCAGTACGCAGGTCATACATGCATTTTTGGATGCGGTAGAGAAAACTGGAAGCTCTTTCAAATTTCTCAACGCACGAGGGTTAAGATATTTCCCGATAACCATCAGCGGCTTTTTCAAAGAACCATCCATGTTCGCACACGGCATAAACGTCAGACGTTCTTTTTTCACCTTCTTTCCAGGTGCGGTTATCGAGTGCTTGTCAACGTATGTATTTGTGGGCGTGCTTTTGAAGAAAAGACCGCTTTCGTCCGCGTTGAAGATCTGACGTGGCAGCAAATCATTAGAACGCATTTCCGCCGCAAACTTTTGAACAAATTGGTCAACGATGGCAATGTTGCTTGATAATTTCTCTCCCGTAATTTTCAAAAGACGAATTTCATGTCTTTTGATAAATTTGGCGATATATCCCCGACTTCCAAACTTGCCTTCACCCACCAACTCGTTGAAAAACTTCACTGCTTGAAGTTGCAGCATTTCTTGGCTTACCGGAATGTATTGTTGCCTTTTCTGCAAAAAACAGAGGTAAAGCGATCCACTTTCGGGTAGCGAGCGGATTTGAAGGACTTACGATGAGCTGCAAATGATAGACATGAGGGCGCTTTTTCTATGAATAGAATCTCTAACTTGCTTACCAATGTTTCCTTGAATATTTGAAATGTTGTTCAGTATCCTTGATTTAGATCGCTGAATGTTGTAAATCGTAGATCGTGCTTTGAAGGGGTACTTTTCCATAACATTTTGAACTGTTAGTCCATTTTCCAAATCATGGATAATCTTCACTTTAGCTGTGAGAAGAATACCCGATCGTTGCTTTTTAACTTTTGGAATTTGAACAGAAGCCATTTTAAAGAATACAACCTGCACAAATCCGGGTTCAAATAGGAGTGATGATGCAACTTCCTCACGATCAAAAATGACAAAAAATACACGTTAATCAGATACTAGTGGGATGCATGTTCAACATAACCCAGATGCAATCTGACCGTTGAACTAGAAAACGTTGTTTTAAGTTCAAAATGATGGAAAAAGTGTAGATGAGTATAGATGAGTGAGTATTGATTGAGTACCAGTGATGTTGAAAAACCGAAATCTCAATTCTCACTCATGATTTTTATCAAGCGCGATTCTTTTCTCTACGAAATCATTCGCATAACAATCATGTCCGATTTTTTCATTCCGCTTTACTCGTTGATTTCTTCGGTGCTTACATGGCATAAAAGCGGTGTTTTCTTATTTTTCCGGTAGAGAAGTAATAAATCACGCCATAAAAAACAAAAAACACCGCCAAAGCAAAACATTGACCAATTTGGGAGACAACATCGTTTAGCTAATTTGAGACGAATAATGAAAGTTTGGCTGAGAATCTGAAGCGCGATTTTTGTCTGTATAACCGAAGGCGCTCACACTGAATGGCTTAGTGAGTGGAATTTTGAAACGATTTCAACATCACTGTTGAGTACAGTATTTAAAAATCACTTGAATTGCCTCGTTATTTATATTAGGGAACATCCATTGATCGAAAAAGTACCGTGTTTATATACACAACTACCCTCCTCCTTTTCGTCGAGCATTTTGTAAAGAATCCTCTAAATTACTCTATGAGTCGCCACACTTTTTTAAAACGACTCATTAGCATTAAAAATGTTATCAATGGATATTTCCTAATTGAAAAAATTATAGGCAGAGGGTTAAATCACTACTTCTTCATCAACAGGATTTTTTGTATCATGTTGGGTTTGGATCAGACTGTCTGATATCCACGATGAATTTGTCGAAAAAAGTGCTAGCGCCAGCACTATGTATTTTAGAAAACCCTCTGAGGAAGTGAGTTTTGAGTGCCCACAATTGAAAAAGTCTCCTTTCCAAGGGAACAAACAGTTTAGATAATACGAAACATGTTCTAGAATAAAAAATGAAAGATGTGAAAAAACATGTACATAAAATCGAGGTAAAATGTCCATAAAATCGAAGTACATAAAATCGAGGGTACATATAATCGAGGGTCCATAAAATCGAGGTATACCTGTATCATACATTTGCGTTGTACGCATGTATTTGTGATGGTTTTTTATGCTCTGAACACTGCATGCTGTGCGTTTGACTGTCAGCTTTCTTTTGTTTACTTGTTTGTGCGGTTCAAATTCTGCGTTTTCAAAATGTCGCGTATTGAAAAGGAAGTGAAAATTAAGGTTCTGGACACATGGCTAAGTGAGAAGGGTATTACTATGCGAAAATTGGCGAAGTGGTTTGGAATTCATCATGCGAGTGTTAAAACCATCATTAATAAGTTTGGGGAACACTATTCTTTGGATGAGCTACCAGGAAGAGTGTATTCAATTTAACACTGTCTGAAGGGCCAAAAACGGATGGGCGGACTCGTAAGCAGAGACACTTACGCGTAATCCGCGGGATAATGAGAATCTCCTTCCAATGCTAGAATCCTACAACCTAATGTCGAACAAGCCATCAAACGTGAGGACTTCCCAATGAGTGGGTAGAAGAGCTCGCCATCAATTCACGAATTGATGATGATGATGATGATGATATAATACTACCATCTATTGTAGCAAGGTAACTTTCCATAGCAGTGGAATAATCTGAGAAACGATTTGATCAGGATTCTATTATTGTATGTGATCATCAAGCTCCTGTATGAAGGGCCAAAAACGTTTGGGCGGGCCCGTAAGCAGAGACACTTACGCGAAACCCGCGAATATAGGGAAAAGAATCTCCTTCCAAAAGCAAGGTCACACAGACAGCACTAGAATCGAGCCCTCGATTGACAGAATAAACCCAATAGATGGGGTCGAAGAGCCCGCCCTCGTTCCGCGAAATGTTAACAATAGGGAGGAGGCAGTCCCATGCTCCCTATCCAAATCGTTTTACTTGGGTGCCCTGATGGTCCCTCCCTTTCCCAGTTATATTTTATTTAATATTTAGTATATTTTGCACACGAAAAATTAAGATATCATTATAGACAAGAATGCTAATTTATTCAAATTTCAAACTTAAATGATACATCCAATGGATTGTAACTGAAAAATAAATAAAAATTAGATATATGTATTAATATCCTTCTAGTCCTGGAAAAGCTGAAAACAGAATAGATCATTCCAAATATCAAAGATAAAATTTCAATAAAAGATATTATTTTATAAAACATGTTGTAATATTTTTCTGTATACTGTTCTAGTAACATTTCAAAGATAGCAATTGTAGTGATCGAAGAGTCCGGTTTGATGATTTCTGAAATAATAGCTTTTCTTACCATAATACCACTAAACACAATATTAAAATATAATCCTACATTGCTTATATGCACATGCCAATCTTTTATGAATATAGTAGTTGAAGTTTAGAAGTGCAATTTTAAATTAAATGTTATGCTGAAATGCTGAAAAACAAATTGAGCCTTTGATGCCTGTCATGTTGCTCCAGGCTCTTACATGGTTTTGGAATGCAAAGATGATTCTAAAGCGTTATTATATATAGCATTTCAAGCTTATTGCTTTCACAAATTGCTTATTGCCTGCTCTCAACTCAGTGTTCCAAATGCACTTCCACAGTTATTAATTGAAAGCTTTCGATGCCGATGATTCTAATGCGTGCTGAAATTATTAATAAATTGAGAATGGAAAATATACAATATGACTTAAGGTACACGATCTTCAGTCGCACCCCCTCACTTCGCTATTGTCAGATTGACAACATTGCCTAGGCTACGCCAACCAGCGTCTCCATGTTTCAGCTGGCAGTCTTTTGTGATCATATGACTCGTGGAGGCGTGAGGTAGGAACTTGTGAGGACGAGAGGTCGGTCGCACCCTCCTTCGAAGTTGTCAACTCACCATTTGAAGCCAAAATGGTAGTGGCAAAAAACGTGGCACATCAAATCCGGAAAAGGCCAGGATGGTATTGAACCAATTTAAGCGTTATCCCAACATTTCGATCAGGGATGTTAGAAAAAGGCAAAATTTTCAGTTTGTTTTGTGCAGAAAACAATGAAACGTTCTGGATTACATGTGTACAAGGTCCAGAAGGCACCGAACCGGAGCGATAAACAGAACTCGGTGGCCAAAACTCGTGCAAGAAAACTGTACAGGGAGTGGCTCACAAAACCGTTCTGCATTGTGATGGACGATGAGACCTACATTAAAGACGACACCAAACAAATGCCAGGTATTCAATTAAAAGAGCTGGAAGAAAACACAGAAAGAGCAAATAAATTGTTAAAGGAGTTGAAACTCGAAGTAGCAAAACAAATTAATAAAATGCTAGAAAACAATATAATAGAGGAAGCTAAGTCCGAATGGAACCCTATACTTTTAGTACCAAAAAATCATATAATGATGAAATGACAAGGCTACCGATGGGTTTAAAAATAAGTCCGCCAACTTTTTTCAAGGCAAATGACAGTTGCCATGTCTGGACTGTGTATGGAAAAATGTCTGATTTATTTAGATGACATAATAATCTTCGGAAAGACACTAACTGAACATAATAAAAATCTTATTTCAATTTTTGAAAGATTAAGAGGAGTGAATCTTAAACTTAATCCTTCAAAATGCAATTTTTTAAAACAAGAACTAATTTATTTAGGATATTTCATCTCAGCAGAAGGAATTCGGCACCCTTCAAAAGTGAAATGTGTAGAAAACTGGCCTACACCAAAAACGGCAGACGAAGTAAAGCGCTTCATAGCATTTTCCAATTATTATAGAAAACATATAAAAGATTTTTCAAAAATATCGATTCCATTGAATAAGCTGACTAAAAAAGGAGTTCCATTCGAATGGACTGAAGAATGCCAACATGCTTTTGAGACATTGAAACTAAAATTCTTGAATCCACCAATACTGGATTACCCTAATTTCGATAAAGAAAATACATTCAAATTACAAACAGATGCATCAGGTTTTGCTTTAGGAGCAGTGCTATCTAACCAGAATGGGAGACCAGTAGCATTTGCCTCCAGAGCCCTGAATAAATCTGAACAGAACTACGGAACAATAGAAAAAGAGCTTCTGGCAGTAGTTTGGTCCATTAGACATTTCAGACCATATTTATTCGGAAGAAAGTTTGATCTAGAGACCGACCATAGACCATTAGTTTATCTTTTTTCAATAAAAGATCCTTCAAGCAGATTAACCAAATTTAGATTAGCACTGGAAGAGTATGATTTCAACATTACTTATATACCGGGAAAATATAATGTACTGGCAGATGCTTTATCTCGCATTACAAGTACAGATCTAAAGGAGATAAATAAGAAAATAGAAAAAGACGTTCTTGTAACAACAAGAAGTATGAAATTAAAAGAAACCAATACAGACCCAGTAATTGGAATGCCTGGCCAGCATCCTTTGACAGGTCAAGCTATTGAGATAATATTTGATGAAAGGCAACAATTACCTGAAGTGAAATTTTGTGACTTGAAGAAACAATTAATTATAAAACCAGCGAAGACACTAATCCAGTTACGACGGATAGCTGTAATGCTGAGAAAAATATGCGATAATGAAAAAATAAACGAGCTCGTTTTAAAAACAAATAATTATGCAAAGAAATTTTATAATGAGTTATACACTAATAACTTAAATAATGGCATGCCACCAATACGAATATTGAATACAAATATAAAGCATATAACAGACAAGGAAGAACAAAAATTAGTCATGAACGATTTTCACATACTGCCAACAGCAGGACACTCAGGTATAAAAAAGACATTAAAAAATATTCAAAGTAGATATTTTTGGACAAGTATGTCAAAAGATATAACAAATTTCATTAAATCATGCGAATCATGTCAAAGAAACAAACACATTAAACCAAAACAAACACCAATGATAGTCACTACAACGGCGACTAGTGCGTTCAGTAAAATTTATTTAGATCTTGTAGGTCCATTGTTACCTAGTAACGATGGCCACAAATACATTTTGACGACACAGTGTGAATTAACCAAATTCATAACTGCAACACCAATTAAGGATAAATCAACGGAAGTTGTCGCGAAAGCTTTTGTTGAAAATGTTCTTTTGGTATATGGTATACCGGACGAGATAACGACCGACAGAGGGACAGAATTTATGTCCGATTTGTTTAAGAAAATATGCGAACTTTTACAAATAAACAAATTAAATTCTACAGCATACCATCATCAAACGGTGGGAGCTTTAGAGAATTCTCATAAAACATTAGGAAACTTTTTAAGGATTTACGCTTCAGGAACACCAGGAAACTGGTCATCTTGGATTAGATTTTATCAATTTGCTTATAATACCACTACTCATTTAGAGACTAACAAAACGCCATTTAAACTAGTTTTCGGAAAAATTTGTAAACTACCTTCAAACTTAACAGATACACAATCCCCAGATCCAATTTATAACATAGATGATTATGAAAAGTTATTGAAATATAAATTACAAAAAACTCAACTAGAAACACAACAAAAGTGGATAAGATCGAAGATTGAAAGAGTAGCAAAGATAATACCAATTCTAAAGAAATTAATTATAGCCCAGGACAATTAGTTTTAATAAAAAACGAGTTAAAATCAAAACTACACAATATATATTTAGGACCATTTTCAATAGTATCGGATAAGGGAACAAACGTTGAAATAAGAATAGGTAATAAAACTGATACTATACACAAATCAAGGGTTAAAGCATTCATTACTAGGGCGCAGGATACTTGACAATAAAAAGATGTAAGAGGTTAGATAAAAATTATTTTACATAAAATAGGACGTGTGGTGCATACCACATACATTATTGATAATTATAGCAAAACACGGATATGAAATATCAATTTAAAGCAATTATTATCAGTATTTACACTTATAATGATTTGTCATGTACCTTATTGATATGAAGTATCAATATTGGTAACAACGTGATGGATACGAAGTATTCATTGCGGAACGACAATCATGATGGGTAAATGGGATATAATAATTTAAAATTTGTAACTAGAAGATAAAAATTTTAAAAAATATATATAGGGCGTGTGGTGCATACCAACCTAGCCACAGTCTTACTCAGCATATATGCACGATCAACCGAGTGCGATATGGATTGCTTATGCTTGGTAAGCATTATCGGTATAAACATCCAACATCGTTCAACGGACGATAAATGCTTATGCTGACGCAGCGTGTGCTACGCGATCGGCACCCGTTTAGCTTTAAGAAAGAAACATTAAATAAACGTATTACTGTTCCAACCACCGAGTGATTCACTACATATCACAATGTTTTTGAGTTCTTTCTTCGTTTTATTTATCAATTTCTTCTCACTTTTTGCGACAAAATTGTTGGAGTAGATCTTACGCTTCAGGTTGGCCCAGAAATTATCGATGGGACGCAGCTGGGGGACGTTGGGCGGGTTCGCCGACTTGGGTACCACATCGATATTCAGCCGCTCTATCTCCTCCAACGATCGCTTCGCGTAGTGGGCCGACGCCAGATCCGGCCAGAACACCGCGTCTTCGCCCTTATGGTATTTCTTGATGAACGACGCAACTTCCGGCAGCCATTTTGTACTATAAATTGCCCCGTTCACGGCCAGTCCGGAGCGAAAGTAGAGCGGCATTGACATCCCCTTCTCGCTGATTGTCAGCCACAGCAGCACCTTCTTGGGGAACTTAGTGTGTGAAATGAACTTCACCTCGGAGCTCACTTCCTCCGTGGGGGAAGTAAAATACGAAGTGCCCTGCCAGTCGTTGCCATCCAGGGTGAGATAGATCTCATCGTCAATCACGACCGCCACGTCGCGATTCGCCGGGAAAATCGAGTTGACCATCTTATTCAGCCACTGCCGCTGCGTCATTGCCTGCAGCTCCGAAACCAGTGAACGCGAATTCCGCTTCCTGACATGTAGCCACGCAGCGATGTAGCCACTTTTCCCTCGGTCTTCCTCTTCAGCATCCTTTGGAGCTTCTTGTCGCTCAGGATCGTCGTCTTTCTTTCGATGCTCTGATTGTTGTCTAATAGTGCCAAGATGTTGTAGATGCCGGAACGGGTGTATCTGGCGTCCACAAAGTGCCGCACGATGTCCGTTTTCGACGCGGCGGGGTGCCGTTCTTTGAACGCGCACACTTCTGAACGGAGTTGCTTCACTGTTTTTGCCATCACGGTTAGAGTTCGACTGATAGAGCTGGCAAATTTTGTCTGCTGACTCATGGGTTACTATGATTGATGCTGCATAGTTTCGCCAGTGCGAGTGAAGGTAATCCCATGAAAAATCGGCTGTTAAGCTGTGAACCCCCCCCCCCCCCAAATACTATACTTATATAAGGTTGGAAAGCTCTTCAAAACGAAATAGACTAAAAAATATAAGTCCAGAATGTTATTGCTGCTTTTTTAAAAAGTGTATTTTTTGCACTTTATAACAAAAAAAAACTAAAAGCCTCGCAAGGTCCAACTGAAATTCTACATACATTGTTGAACTCTTAAGCTTTGTGAATCACAACTCAAATACTCCCCACATTCACCCATTTGAGAGCTACAGCAATGGTTTTAAGGCTTGCGACCTTCGTAAAACATATTGATAAAGGGTGATACGGTCAAAATTTGGTCAAGGGAAAACGCGTGTAAATCGGTGAAATCGTTTATTTAAAAAATCAAATTAAATTTCTTTTTCAAGTTCAATTAGTATAAAATTCAGGAAAAATATTCAGTTAGGCTTCCGCTTTTCCAAATCCGAATTGCCGGGCCTTACGCTTGACCCCTGCCATCAGATTTTGTACAGCCACCTTGTCCACCTTCTTCGCCGCAGAAAGCCAGTTTGCCTTGAACTGCTGCTCGTCCTTAGCAGTTTTTTTGGTCTTCTTTAGGTTCCGCTTGACAATAGCCCAGTATTTCTCAATTGGGCGGAGCTCTGGCGTGTTGGGAGGGTTCTTGTCCTTGGGAACCACCTGCACGTTGTTGGCGGCGCACCACTCCATGGCCTTTTTACCGTAATGGCAAGATGCCAAATCCGGCCAAAACAGTACGGAACAACCGTGTTTCTTCAGGAAAGGCAGCAGACGTTTATTCAAACACTCTTTCACGTAAATTTCTTGGTTGACAGTCCCGGAAGCTATGAAAATGCTGCTTTTCAAGCCACAGGTACAGATGGCTTGCCAAACCAGATATTTCTTTGCGAACTTTGACAGTTTCGTGTGCTTGAAAATATCTGCTTCCTTTCCCCTTCCTTTTGCCGTATAAAAGTCCTGTCCCGGAATCTGCTTGTAGTCGGCTTTGACGTAGGTTTCGTCGTCCATTACCACGCAGTCAAACTTCGTCAGCATCGTCGTGTACAGCCTCCGGGATCGCGCTTTGGCCGTCGTATTTTGTTTATCATCGCGATTTGGAGTCACTACCTTCTTGTAAGTCGATAGTCCGGCTCGTTTTTTGGCTCGATGCACGGTTGTAGACGATACACCCAGCTTATTTGCGGCATCTCGGAGAGATAGGTTAGGGTTTCGCTTGAAACTACCGGCAACTCTCTTTGTCGTCTCAGCGACTTCCGGTTTTCGATTTCCCCCCGATCCAGACTTCCTGGCTGTCGACAAACGTTCCCCAAACACTTTAATTACATTTGTAACGGTTGATTTGGCAACTTTTAGCGATTTTGCCAACTTTGCGTGCGAGTAGCTCGGATTTTCGCGATGCGCGAGCAAAATTTTGATACGCTGCTCTTCTTGCTTGGACGGCATTTTGACAACTGAAGAGTGAATTCCAAAATCAAAATAGGAGCAACATTCTACACACACACACCTTCCAAATGAGGGGTGTTCAGGTTTTTTAAATGCAAAATTGAAAGAAATACGTCAAGTTGATATTGACCAAATTTTGACCGTATCGCCCTTTAATTGACAAAGTTACAGAGGGTTGAACGTGACGTTTTTGGAATGAAAATTTTGCTCGGCTTTTTAATCCAAAGTGAATTTTGATTCGGTGTGCAGGCTTAGTTTGTAAATGAATCGGTGTAAGAAGAGTGTATTAGACGCAGATATCCGACACGTCGGCGAAGGCCGGCTTGATGTGGACGAGTGCTGACTGCAGCAGCTGCGGGTCCAGCAGAACTTGGCCGAGATCTAGGACATCGAGGAGAGCTAGTTTGCAAAGCAACAAATAATTTATTTCTACCAAATTTTGAAGACAATATCTAATATCCTGTTTTATTCTGTCTATTTTGTTTTGATTTGTTTTTAGTTATGCTTGTCTCTTTTCAGTCACATTGGAGCGGGCCATTGGTTTTGGCGGAAAGTGCTACATACTTTTAGCGTATCGTTAACCAAAACGAACCCTGCTGCTAACCTTTCCCCAACTATCCAACATCCCAGTGATTTCTCGTGGAAGTGCAGAGGATTTCTCGGCTTCCTCCAAAGCGAGTATCATGTCAACACGTTCCTTCCCATTCCCTACTTGACCAGCATTCGGGCACGGCCGGCGCCGGTATTGTTTTATAATGGGTCACCAGTTTTTACACATTGAAGATGTATGTTAGTCCCATACATCATCTGTTGGTTCTTTGTGTAAATACAGCTGATCTGGCAATAACGGAATTGCATCCGTGGGCGGCCAATCATGCTCATGCTCATGCTTAAAATTTTGCTCGGCTTTTTGATGTAAACTACGTCTTACGGCAAGCGTAGGGTGTCAATTGAAAATCTTAAAATAAGCTACTGTCACGAAATATCGTAAAAAATTAAACGCCTATAACGTCATAAATGCTCGATAGGTTTTCAAGATGTTTACTTTAATCGGTTGAAATTGTTTCCGCCTATCAATACAATTATCAAAAATTATCTGTTAACAATTTTAAACTATTGAAAATAACGAAAATGAAAGGTAATGTCTTATTATTTTGTTTTGCAGGATAAATTTACTAAATGCACAGTACTTTCCTATCACAGATTTCAAATGTGAGCATGAGGTCCCATATGCAGCAGTGAACGACATAAACGAGGTACACCCTCGCAAATTTTCTCATTCGTGATGCTGTACTGCATTTGCGCGGAGCAACGAGCCAGTATTGATTGGCGGCCGGCAAACGTTCACTGGTGACCCACCATTGGACAGGTAGCTGATTGCTCTACAAACTGTTGCTAGCAAGCCGTTGGCTAGGCAACTGTTGCCAGGCAGCCATTAATTATGCAGTGGTGTGCTAGGCAGTCGGTTACCAGCCGGTGGGCGCAACCACGAGGCAACGAAATAAGCGAAATAAGCCATCTTTTGGTAAGGCGCAACGTGCAACGGCTGAAGTAACCTGCCTCTTCTATAGACAGAGAAAGTTTTATCAAATGCCGACATTTTCAAATCCGTCCTTTTCAGGACGACTAATGCAATTTTGAAAGAGAGTTTGTTTGATTGGAATGAATCTAACTTTACTTTCCAAGTTCTTACCAATTGGCAGACAGCGGTAGCTAAAAACACAGTTTTTTTTTCGTTGCATACCTTGAGCATTGTCATTGTGTACAAATGGCTGCCGTCACGAAAAATTGAAACACCGGACGATAATAATTCACTCGTTTCTTGATTGATTTATGTTTAAGGTTTTTGCTATAATCAACTAGAGGTTTTTACGACTCAAATAGGGAAGATGTACCTATATTAATCTCATCACTTTGCAATTCATCCTACTTGAAATAAAACGATATACACGGACAGGATTAGTTAGTAATGTTTGTTGTAGTTATTTAACGTAAGCAAACATTATTAGAAAACGAAACCGATCCTTCCACTGCCCAATTGTTTGCTTCATCGTAAGATGAACATAGGAACAATGAGATTAATATGGGGGCAGTTTCCCTATCTAAAATTTTTAAATAAAAGATGAATTTATTCGCATACATATTCATCCATCGTTGTGAGAAAATTTTAAAGAATGTTGCGTTCCAGCAAGTATCAATAAACTCCCTATCACCGACAACGTTTTGATTCTCGAACATGATATTCCGAAGTAACATTCTCTGCACATTTCAATTAGTATTTTATGAATAGTTATTCTGTTGTGTTAACGATTGGAGTGGTAGGCTGTGCTTTTATGGCTGGCCCACAATTAATACGTTGCGGATGCGTTTGCGTGAATTTGACAGTTTTCCCACAGGTTTTCTGTCAAATTTACGTCAACGCATCCGCAACTTATCAATTGTGGGTGACCCTTTAGGCGGAGGAGACGTTTTTTCTTCGGAGTGCAAGTCTAATGTGCTCGTTAGTACATGCCTTGATGATTCGAAAATTTGTAAACGCAAATGGAGAAAAGTGCATTGGAGCAGTCTGAACTATGAGCTTTGACTCGTGCAAGGTGCCGTCGCGGATTACTAGTGCGCGTGTGCAATTGGTTCCTATGAGCTGAGGTGAAGTTTTGCGTATTGCGAAGTCACGCAATGTTAAAAATTCAGTCGAAAAACGGCTTTCAACTGAGCTGTTTTGGTTTAGGTGTTTTTTGCTAAAGATTTTTCCTCAAGTGAGCCTAAATCAAAACTGTTATTCGTATTTGTTCGAGAAGAAGATGGTAATCTTCCGCGTAGTGAATTGGATAAGAGTGGAAAAGAGCAAGAGCAAGAAAAGTAGTTGAAGGGCAAGATGATTTGCGTAAGTTAGACAATCCGTCTGCCCAAGGTTGTAATGCGATTGTAATGCGTGATCGGCCGCTTATGCTCATGCCCCTAGCAAATTAGAAGCGGCTCGGTGGTGTTGGGCACTGTTGAGGAACCCACTAAAAATCAGCACATCACAGGTTGAGACAGATAGATCTAAAGCAGGAATCAATACTGGAATATCGGTGAGCTTGTCTTATTTTTATTTTTTTATTTGTGGCTCCTGTTAAGACCGTTCACGGTCCATCTCGCTCTAGAAATTACGTTGTAATCCTATATGAACTGAGATATATTAAGACTCATCTGAGATATGGTAAGAGTGGATAGAGATTGAGTAATTGCATTAGTCATGTGATAGAGGGTCAGTGTGAATAAAGGGTGACATTCTTTTGCTCTCCCTGACACACAGACGCACACCAAAAGCTTCATTCCGTGCTCAGCTGTAGTGCATGCTTAGGAATCTACAATACATCCAGTAACGTGTGATTCGTGGGTCAATTAAAGGAAATGGTAGAGGCATTGCATTTGCAAGTTAATCCGTTTTTTTTTCTCAGGAAACGATCAGGATCGCAGACATGGGCGCTGATTATCATATTCCATGTAGCGTCACAAGGAGTGTGGGTAGACGTGCGTTGCGGGTGCACCTAATATATTGGTTGGATGCACGATTTGTTCGTTGAAAAAACGTTAGTTTCTGCCAACAGTTTTTATCCAAGTCATAGACCATACTATAAATGAGAAAAGTATGCTATAAACTAGTTGAAAGCGCACACACCAAGCAACTTTTTTTTTTATCGTTTACAATATTTTACACTATTAACATAACCAGCATGAAATAGTGTGAGTGTAAACATAAATTAGAATGTCATCGCTGTATGTTCAAAGCGAATTCGTTTTTGAACCTCGGGAACCAGTTCCTGAGATACCCGAAATAATTGCCAGTGCAAACATCAACCCGATACAAGTTACAAATAAAGACAAGCCCACCGAAGTTCAACACACAACAAGCCGACCTTATCGTGATACCTGATCCAGGTTGGAATTGCATCAAAAACGAATTCGCTATTGTTTTGCAACACCTCGTATTTCGCAGTTTATAAAATTTAAGAAAACTATTTAATACGTTTCACCCTAGTGGGTATAATTTAAGAGGATTATTAGGTGATGCCGGATCTTATATTGTCTCCAGGTGCAATTAGCTCCTCGTTGAAGGGGCAACGGATCCGCGGTGAGTTGTTCCAGGTAATTGTTTCCGATTGTATGGTTGAAAGAGATCGGTATCATTTGGGAGTATGGCCAGGAATCTAAATGTGGTCGATTCTTCAGGTACTAAGGAATTACTGTCGCTTTGCTCTGTTCGGAACATAAAATCAATATAACCAACTTCTTAGCATGTATATAAGTATAACAGGGTCTTATGGCAAAAATAAATTAGAGAAATGATTTGGCGGCTCGCGATATAACGGTAACAAGAAATAAACAATGATACATAAAGTTGTATATTAAAGTAACGCAATGTTGTTGCTGCAATCCAAGAATACTGACAAATTCTCTTTCACCACCCGTTCCTATATTTTCAGGCATTCTTTTCTTTTCAGAGAGCAGGTAATGGCGCTGTTACCATAGGCCATAGAGAGCTAGGACTATAGTTAATGCTTAGGTACCAACCGTTTGAAAAGAAATGCAGTATCACTTAACCTTCTTAGACTAGATGCTCCCAACGACCATTTTTAAATAAATTTGTGTTCTGTACACCAAACAGGGCACTCTGTTCAACTATTCTCTCCAACTATTTATTTCCTTTTTCCTTTGATATCTACTGAAGGCTACGTGGGTTCCCAGTGTCTTCTTAAGGTAGATATCAAATCCTCCCTATCTCCAACGGTTGCATGGACGTGGCCAGGTGAGCGATCGAGGAGTGTCTTCGTGGAGATTATTGCGTGAAGAAACGTTTTAGTATCTGGTTCCGTTTCGTGGCGGCATGCAATGTCTTCAACGAATTATTCCTCATCGTAGCTCCATCCACGAGGTGTGCAAACGTCAATGCTAATGCTAATGCTAATGCTAAAGTTATTCTGTTGTGTTAACGATTCGAGTTGGATAGAGTTTTACTTCTAAGAAGAAATTAAAAAAAAAAAAAACTAAAACTGTCTTGCAGATCTAAGCAAAGGGTGTCAGATGGTGAGGGTTTTGTGCACCGTAAAACGGTTAAATTATACACGGATACAATTTTGTGTGTTCAGGATTAAATAAAATCTTGTTGCATTCAAACGAAAAATTTCTGTTGAAGTTTATTGTATTCCATTGTTTTGATTATATTATGTCACATATATTCAAGATAAGATTCTTTTACTTCTTATACACAATTAGTGAAAATATTGATGAATATGTCTCGATGGCTTAGTGATTATTCTATCGGGCCACTGAGCAGTCGATCAGGTGTTCAATCCCCGGTCTTAGTGGCATTTTTTGTTAACCACAGGAAATTCTTGTACCTAATTTTAATAAGATTTTTGTTTTGTTGTACAATTTATATTACTCTAAGAAGTTATCAAATATCTAAAAATAATAAAAACAAATGAGTCTGAGAACGGCACAGATAACAACGAAAATTGGATGGTGATCATGTTTAGATTATAATGATTTTGGTAATACTGATTTTCAAAACAGTTTGAACTTCTTGGTAAGGAGCTTCAGCAATCATTGCTGTTCAGCATTATTAGAACTAAAATCTTCAAAGTGTTCAATTTGAACACGGGTACTGGAATTCCTCACAGCTGATATGGATCAGAGGATACAGTCACGAATCTGCTATGGAAGATTATGGACGAGAACGGCTTTCCCGGGAAGCTCACTAGACTGATTAAAGCTACGATGGACGGTGTGCGAAACAGCGTGAAGATTTCGGGCGAACATTCCAGCTCGTTTGAATCACGCCCGGGACTACGTCAAGGTGATGGACTTTCGTGCCTGTTGTTCAACATTGCGCTAGAAGGTGTCATGCGAAGAGCCGGGCTCAACAGCCGGGGTACGATTTACACTCGATCCGGTCAGTTCGTTTGTTTTGCGGATGACATGAACATTGTCGGCAGAAGATTTGAAACGGTGGCAGAAATGTACACTCGCCTAAAACGCGAAGCTGCGAAAGTCGGACTGGAGGTGAAAGTGTCGAAAACAAAGTACATGCTAGCAGGAGGTACCGAGCGCGACAGGGACCGCCTAGGCAGCAGTGTTACGATAGACGGGGATACATTCGAGGTGGTGGAAGAATTCATCTACCTTGATCCTTGCTTACGGCTGACAACGACAACAGCCGTGAAATCCGAAGACGCATCATCAGTGGAAGTCGTGCCTACTACGGGCTCCAGAAGAACTTGCGGTCAAGAAAGATTCACCCCCGCACTAAATGTACCATGTATAAAACGCTGATAAGGCCGGTTGTTCTCTACGGGCATGAGACGTGGACGATGCTCGAGGAGGACCTGCAAGCACTTGGTGTTTTCGAACGCCGGGTGCTTAGGACCATCTTTGGCGGCGTACAGGAGGATGGAGTGTGGCGGCGAAGATGGAACCACGAGCTCGCTGAACTCTACGGCGAACCCAACATTCAGGCTGGAAGGATACGGTGGGCAGGACATGTTGCGAGAATGCCGGACAACAACCCTGCAAACATGGTGTTCGCCTCGAATGCGGCCGGTACAAGAAGGCGTGGGGCACAGCGAGCACGATGGGCGGACCAGGTGCAACAGGATCTGGCGAGTGTGGGTCGTCAACGAGGTTGAAAAGAGGCAGCCATAGACCGACTATATTGGCGAAATGTTGTAGATGAAGTCATATCGTAAATACGATGCATGGCTATTTAAAGAAATAAATAAAAAATAAATAAGTTAAATGTTAAGTGCGCTCTACAACGATAAAAAAGCAACATTGCCGTAATATCGTCCACGAGTATTGAAAAAACCAGTGTTTGACATACATATTTTTTTTTCGATTGCTGTTTAGTAACTTTGTTTAAGCGTTTATATCAACGTGTTACGACTAGCAATAAAATGCTGTTTGCCACAGTTCTAAAAATAGAAATTGCTATGAACAAATAAATATGCTTCAAAAGTACTTTCTTTGAGAGCAGTAACGCAATAAGTTGTATAATTTTTGGATAAAAGCTTTCTAGGCTATGTATAGACCGATTACATGTTCTGCATGACGGTTTATCGAAAGGCTGTTCAAAAGCTACCATTTGTACACTATAAGAACATTGTTAAGTTAGATGGAATAAAGCTGTAAAAACTTTTCCGTATCTATAGCAGAGTATCAGCTGTATACATGAGCATGAGCATGAGCATGATTGACCGCCCACGGATGCAATTCCGTTATTGCCAGATCAGCTGTATTTACACAAAGAACCAACAGATGATGTTTGGGAATAACATACATCTTCAATGTGTAAAAACAGGTGACCCAATATAAAGCAATACCGGCGCCGGCCGTGCCCGAATGCTGGTCAAGTAGGGAATGGGAAGGATCGTGTTGACATGATACTCGCTTTGGAGGAAGCCGAGAAATCCTCTGCACTTCCACGAGAAATCACTGGGATGTTGGATAGTTAGAGAAAGGTTAGCAGCAGGGTTCGTTTTGGTTAACGATACGCTGAAAGTATGTAGCACTATCCGCCAAATACAATGGACCGCTCCAATGTGACTGACAAGAGACAAGCATAACGAAAAACAAAACAAAATAGACAAAATAAAATAAAACAGGATATTAGATATTGTCTTCAAAATATGGTAGAAATAAATTATTTGTTGCTTTGCAAACCAGCTCTCCTCGATGTCCTAGATGGCCAAGTCCTGCTGGACCCGCAGCTGCTGCCGTGGGCATTCGACCACATCAGCCCAACCGTCGCCGACGTGTCGGAAACCTTCCGGTAGTAACATGATATCTGTGTCTAATTCACTCTTCTTGCACCGATTAATTTACAAACTAAGGCTGCACACCGATTTATGACCTTATGACCTCTAACTCTAACCACATACCTCTCTATCTTTACGTTTTGATGGCGAATAAAAAAAAACCATTCCACCAAACTCACACCAACACAACTGCGATTCTCCCAAAAAGTGCAACCGCGAGCGACAGACAGAGAGAGAGCTATCAGTTCAGCGCGATGAGGGAGAGATTGAGGGAAACAAAGTTCAGCAAGAAAGCTCCTCTTCACTGCCATTGGAGGCTGAGAACCAAGCAAAAAAAATATTGTTCACCACTTTTCCATACTTTTTAGCGACGGAAAATATCACTTCCACAACGTACAAGATTTCTGCTAGCCTGGAAAACACTTTTCAGGCCCTTTGAAGTGCGATTTCACCTGCACAGAAGGGAATTTTTCGCATGCACAGGGTCGATGCGTTTCCTTTCTCGAGACTATATCGCAATTTTTTCTGCTAATAATCATCGATTCACTCGCGACAAAGTGGAAAAACACTCTTAAATAATAATTTATGCCCGAGTGTCACAATATTACCACTAATAACCAAAACTAAGCTGATGTAACTCTTCTTCCAGGTGCGGGGGTGAAGCACAAAAACTAAACAAAAAACGGGGAAATACTACCGACACTCACACATTTTGATAGGCAATCGATTGTATTCGCGACGGCTAACACAATGCACGCGGAGATTTTATAATTTCACTGTTAGTTCAAGTTAAATTACGAATTATTGTTTGATTTTTTTTCGCGAAAACGACGCAGCAAAAACAAAACACGTCAGTTTCGAAGCACGGCTTGCTGCGATCCAGAGTATCAGCTGTATACAAGTTGAGATAAAGTTGAGAGAATGATTAATAACCATAGAAGCTGCAAATTGGTGATAATACTAACTTTTTAAAATGAGTATACACGCTTCTTGATATATTTTCGCATTTTCATGAAGCTGGGTAGATTCGCCAGATTTGCCTGTGAAAATATTGGCTGGGCGCATGTGCAACCACTACTTAACTATTACTCAGTTTAACGCTGTATACGTATTGCCAATGAAGCGTTTACCTAATGAAGAATGTTAGTTGGGTTGAACCTTCTTATCAAGTTCCCAAGCGTGTTCGTGGCTTCACTAATCTTTCTCAGCGAACACGAATATAGATGTCGGTAATATGATTTGAACAGATATATTAAGACATTTTCTATTGTCATTCATGTCGGTTTGTCGGTGGTTTATTCACATATGAAATGTGACGCGACCAAGCCGGCAGAACGCGCCCTTACCACCGAAGGGCAGGGGTTTCCTTCCACAACTTCAATGACCCATCTGATTCCGAAGAATTGATACATCATTTTGATTAAAAAAAAAGCGACTAAATGTTCCGAATTTTCGTGCGCTTACCCTGCCACCTGGTGGTCGGTCCACTGGTCAGTAGTCAATAAATACTAGTTGCCTATATACTGTGAAAATTTGACAGCTCCATCAGTTTGTTTATGGAAGCTATGGCAAGAACGTCTGCTCCATCCGGGTCTAGAAAAGTCGGCCATTGAGGCCCACTTCATGTCGGCCGGACACAATCGCGGAAACATCTATAAGACTCTCGCACTTCTGGAGAAGGGAGCATCCATCGTGCGGAAGCCTGGTTCCGGCCGTCCGACCGTTTAAGGCCCGGAGGATTCAACAGAAGCTCAAACGGAAGACGGAAGGCAAGGCGGCTACTGACCCGTAACGCTCGTAGATCACCTTTTTGAGGTGCGTTACGGGGTATCAGATCAACCACCGAACCCTAGTCTGAATTAATTAACATTAGGCAATTTGGTTTTTTAGTCACAGGAACATAGTTGGTTAGTCAAAAAGATGTTAAAAACGACCTCTATGGAGCAGTACAAAAACCAAAATTTCTGCGCCATTTTGATATTCCATTTTTTATAAGAACGTACTCAACATTTCATTTCGATCCACAAAGTCACTTCCGTGATGGGGCAACAAAGTTGGAAGATCATTGGACCAAGTGTATTAATCTAATGGAAGACTATAAGGTCACAAAGGGTTTAAATAGCGGAAACTTAAAAAGAAAACTCGATTCATAGCCAACCCAAAAACAACAACTAAAAACAACCGATTACTCCATTTTTCTCAATAATTGAAAAAAAAACCCCCAATACTTTAAAAAAAAAAAAAGGATACTAACTGCAATAGATCAAATTACTGGTCGCAGTGGCTTATGTCCCGAACAGAGAAAAAAAGGTGGCCATTTCTTTCCTTGCGTTGGCCCTGGAGGTCGGTGTGACCGGCCAAACGGTCAAGAAGTATTTGGCCAAAATGGATATCCACATGCGGAAGCGTCTATCCAAGCCAGCCGTGTAGTACATAGTAGTACATAGCGCGAAGTTCCCAAAGAAGGTGTTGCTGTGGCTCACAATCAGTGAAAAGGGGATATCAAGTCCCCTCTTCTTTTTGTCGGAGCTGGCAGTGAACGGCAAAATTTCCAATACGAAATGCCTCCCAGAAGTTGCCGCCTTCATTAAAAAGTGCCACAAGGATGACGACATGGTAAATTGGCCGGATCTAGCGACGGTCCACTACTTGAAGCGGGCGCTGGAGGAAATGGAGCGATTGGGCATTCCGGTGGTGCCCAAGTATGCCAACCCTCCCAACGTGCCCCAGCTCCACCCAATCGAGTAGTTCTGGGCCAATTTGAAGAGGAGAGTATATTCAAGTAATTTCGTGGCCAAAACGACGGATGATTTGATCAAAAAGGTGATCAAGGAACCGAAGAATATGCCTACAAGATTCCTTTTTTCACCTATGGCCAAAGCTCCGGTAAGTGCAGGGAGTAGAAGTATTTTTGTGAAGTTTTTAATTTCTTAATGAATAAAATGCAATTTGGTTTGTTAAAATATCTTCTTCCCTTCTGTTTTACCATCCATCTGAAAATAGTCGTTTTTTAAGCTCGCATTAGTAACTCATGCATTGATGTTGACGAATGTGCAATAAAACACATAGTTTGAGATAAATCAATAAGTTAATATTACATTTTCCAGTAATGTGCTCAAAAGACCTGAAATTAAATTAAATATATACGATAATCTCAATTTTAAGGTTCAAACATTATGTTTTACATTGATATGTGTCATCAAATTGTCTTAACGATAACCGCCACTTCAAACAAGAGAACAACAAATGCCAAATTACATTTTCCCTTTATTTCTTTAGTGGAGCAACTTAAGCCATGGCACTTTTACTATTCAAAATATCCCAAAGCTTCAATATTCTCTTTTCGACTTTTCTTGTCCGGCTGACAGCCTCGAACGGAACTTTTCGACTAGCGCCGATCTTTTGCAAGAATATATATATATTGAAATAGTAGCAGCAGTTTTAATCAAAAACTCACACAAGAAACTGCCAGTAAAGCATGCACCAGTTGCAACAGCAGAAATTGAAACTAGTTGCCTCCTTTGTGCTATGAAACAGAGCTTTCAGAACCTGACATTTTTCAAGTGCCGCCGCCTTGTACAGGGAAAATGAATTTAATTTAATTATTAATTTTTTCAATTAAAACTTGCTCCAAACCTCTGATGCTTTGCAGTTTCTCGCATTAAATTGCGCTCAAGTTGACTTTTGTTCTTGAACGCGTATAATCATTCGTCAAACTTTCAAAGTGGAACTGAGTGATGTACGGATTAGTGCTTGAATATGTATCAAGACGGGATTGCGTTCCTTTAATTTAAAGATCGTTGAAAGAAAACTCCTGTGTTTCTTTCAACACAAATAGCTGAAAATTTCACCAGTTTCTCGCCGAAACGAAGCCAACAGCCCCAACGTCTAGTATCCCTTTTCTTCCTGACTAAGTGGCTGGATAAATAATGATAATGAAAACCCTCATTTAGGCAAATTAAAAAGCAAATCAAAACTACATTAGCACCCATCCATTCGGTAAAATCCGGCCAAACCTCAAAGGAAACCAGACTAGCTGTTCTGTGGCGAAGAAGGAAGACTAAGAAGAGATAATGTTGACCATATACATTTCAGCCCCTCCCCCGTCCGGGAATAACAGGGCGCTTTGAATAATTAATTCACCTCGCCGCTGCTGTGTAGTCCGGTCAAGGGAAAAGGATCCTGATACTGCCGCAAGGCGCGCATCTTGCGCTTCATCTGCGATGTAGAGACTGCTGAAAGCTAAGCCCAATTTTATTACCGCACAATCAAACCACTTCACAATTTTCCCCCGAGTCAGGTTTGTAATCCGGCCGATGGACGGCCGATGACGACCACGGGGACGGTAGGAAAAATCTTGAAATCTTGGCTCATTATGAGGATCCGGATCCCCTTCCCTTTGCCCATCATCATCATCATCTTCACGATAAAGTCGTTATAATAATCTCCCCGAGGCAGATGGGTTCGGGTTGAAGCTCCAACCATCTGGAACTTAAGGTTCGCGGTGTGCATCGGGAAAAAAGGATGCCTCTAGAGATGAAACTATAATTGAATATTTTCAGCCTTGGGGACCGTTGTGAGTCTGATGAAAGCGTTTCATTGCGGGTTCCGAAAATGATGGGTTTGTTTACAGTTTGGGATTTTGGAAATTGTTTAAAAATATTCGGAGACATTCGGGCAACACCGGTATTGAAAAATTAAAGGGGACAGTCTTCTATAGTTCAAGTTTGTGTTACACAATGGTTAAATCGGTTCTTTTGCGGGTCTCAATATAATATGGGTGATTGTGTTCATAGATTTAAAGAATTATATCAAAAGCTAGTATTTCCAACCAAACCCAATCAAAAACCCCGGACTCGAAACAGTTGTCGATTTCACAGAGCGGATGAATGGATTTCAGTAAATCCGCTCACTTTGCTAATTGGAACAAGAATAAGGTTCGGTATTGATCATACACTTTTTAACATTTTTCGAGACGCTCCTATAGACTGTTCCAGGAATTATTAGCACACCTAATGTTAACGGTCATTTCGAATTGAATGGAATTTTACAAATTATTTTGGCTACGTCCGTTTGTTTACACATTTATGTAAGTCATAGCATAAAAAAAAAACTTATTTTCTGGTGGAATTTCAAAATACGTGGTCTTACTCCGCAGCAGAGAAAAAGTACCTTGCACAAACGGTACACTGTGAGTGGAATCTCTTTAAGAAAATTGGCCAAGGTAGAGGGTGTGAGCGTCGGAGCGGTACGAACTGAAGTTAGAAAATATGGAGAACAATGTACATTTGAAGATGCACCGAGGAGTGGTCGGAAATCCGGTCCTGTGAGTTCTGATATTGACAAGAAGATCAGAGATGCCTTTAAGCAAAAACCATCGGCTTCCGTTCGAGATGTGGCGAAAAAGATAGGGACCTTGACGTCTAACGTGATGCGTGCAAACGACCGACTTAGACTCATGACATAACGGAAGCAGAAGAAAGACAATAGGAACTCAAATCAGGCCACGTCTGAGAGCCCGCAACCCATATAATTCAATTTTGTGTAGAAATTCTGGGTGTATAATCATGGACGATGAAGCGTATGTAAAAATGGATTATCAAACCCTTCCCGGACCACAATACATTACTGTACACAAGGACAGGGATATCCCCGAAACGGAAAAGGCTATTTTCACGGAAAAATTTGGCAAAAAGGTGATGGTGTGGCAGGCAATATAACAATGAACACCCAGAAATACATCAAGGAATGCCCCCAGAAGCGTTTATTGCTGATGATCAAGCAACATCATGTCATTACGCCAAGGACGCATTAGGGTGGTACAAATACCAAAATGTGTGTTTCATGCTGAAAGACATAAATCCGCCAAATTGCCCGGAGGCATGGCCAATCGAGACTTTCTGGGCTTTGACCAAAGCATAGCTACGGAAATTCGTAAAACCAGCGGATGACATTGAACATTTTTCAAAGGATTGGACAAAAGTGGTGTAAATGGTGGGAATTGCAACTGTGCAGAAGCTTATGGGTCATGTTCGAGGAAAAGTGAGATGTCTCGGTTATAATTAAAGATTTTGATTGAAGAAGAGTAAAATGTTGTGTGGTGATATAATTTGCTAAATAAAATAATTGAAATCTTAAAAAACAACACATTTTTAATATTTTGAAAGTGTGCTTATAATTTCTGAAACAGTCTATATTCTTTTCCCCCAAAAAAAAAAAAAAACAAAATACCGCTTTGGCAGTGGGCCTATTTGCGTCAAATTTTCCCTATTACTCAGTCGTATTCAAATCAAACGTCTTGATTTATTGAACATGTTCAAAAATCAGGTCGTTGTGATTGAATATGGCTAAATAATACACGCAAAAAAAAAAACTGCATTAGAAACTACCATTTCGAGGGTTAAATTAAGCGCAAACACCAACAATTTTCACCTGGCTATAAATCCGTTTGATTTTACCATGCCTGCGATAAGATCAACCATGGTGCGGTTGATATACCACAAATGACGAAAGTTTTACCATAAACGTAGTAAATTTGACTGAAATTTCATGGTAGTTTTGAAGATAGGCATAGTCAGGTATAATGGTAGTTTTTACAACAAGATTTTTTCCTGTGTACCGAAAAATCGGTGGTAATTGGTCCTGTTGGTACTGGGAACACTGCGGGTGAAGCTTGGTTCCCTCCGGCCGTCAATAAAGCTGTTAGTCTGACAGCGGTGAAAAGGAGATGAGCAATCCGTTCATTGTCATTTTTGTTTTGCAGTGCGACGATGAAAAGTGAGTTATAAGTAAGAAGCTAAAACTATCCAACCTAACTTATTGTAAATTGAACAGGGAAAAGCGTGTGAAATAAGAATTGGTACGGATTGTCCGAAAATTACAAATGCAAACGTTTTATTGTGAGTAAACCTGAAACATATGAACTATCCCTATACTAACATTAAAATAAACTTACAGCGAGGGGGGAGGGGGGTCTGAGATTTTCAAAAATGAATCTACGTGGTTTATGAACCGGACCTTATCGATATTCACTATGAAAGGCTCTACCGCTGGAAATAACACGTTAAACACGTGCCGCACAGTCTAGTTTCATCAACTGCGATCGTCCGGATCATGTCGACAACTACGTGCACCTGCGATTCATGGTGGCATCAACCATGTTTTGGGGTTACGGACTCGGTAGAGGACCGCCCGTAGAGTTGTCGGCTGTCTTGTATAAAGGCATCAAGCGTACGAACTACGTCGTTGAATTTTGCTTTCCCGGCATTTCTGCTGCCGTCTATACGAATGAACGAACCCGAGCTCACATTGAGGACCAGCCCAGCTGACATCCTTACCAGCTGTCCTGGTGCGTTTCCGGCAGTTCATAGTAGCAGTTTTTGCGGACATTAAGCAAATGTCCGCTGAATGAATAGGGAATCCTGAGAATAAATAGAAATGATCCCTCGAGTCCTTCTGAAACTTACGTGATGGGTGTAGCAATCTTCAGAGCAACATACTCGCTGACGTACGCACAGTTTGTAGAAAATATAAATGCGAAGGAGTGCGAAGAGCTGTATCCCAGATCAGTTGAAGAGATAATCAAGAACCACTTCGTGGATGGTTCCTTGGGGAGCAACGGGTAGTGTGGAAGAGGTAGTCCGGGTTTCATAAGAGATGCGGATGATACATGCAAACAGAGGATTTCAGTTGTGAAATTGGATGTCAAACAGCGAAGAATTGCTGTGCCGTCTCGGTGAAACGAAGTCACCTACCGGCAAGAACATCGGTCCGGATAGTAAAGAATTTTAACGCATACTGGGGTTATTGTGGCTAACCAACGACGACGCACTGTGCATGTCTACAGCGGAACAAGAACCTTTTCAAAGGTTGATCGAGAACTACCGGCAAAAAGGCCTTCTTCGATCGTCTTTGCTTGCTAAGCGTGTTCCTCGTGGATGGGGAAATCCTATTGCAAGATGTTTGGCAAAACGGAGGGCAATGGGATGAGAAAATCGACGACACAGCATTTGAACACTAGATGAAGTGGACAAGCCTGTTCCAAGTAGGCGGCGAAATTCGTATTCGACGATTTTATTTCGAGAACGCAACCATCCACCACTACGAAAACCTCCAGCTACACATTTTCGTTGAGGCCAGTGAAACTGCCGTGTCATAGATCCGGATGGAGTTGTCAAATATTAACTTGTTGTTGCAAGCTGCCGTTTTAGGGGCGACCCGGCGTAGAGGTTAGCATCCTTACCTTTTACGCCAAAGTCTTGAGTTTGAATCTCAGCCCCGGATAAGTTACGAAAATATTCAATTACGTCGGCGAAGCCAAGAAAAAGTGTTTGCACTTCCTGAAGATCGTGCCACTCGTGTCTACCAGACGACCCAATGCAACGTTGAACAGCAGGCTCGATAGACAATCACCTTGCCGTAACCCCATTTGGGATTCAAAAGCACTCGAGAATGTCACGATTCTTCGTTGCTGTGACCAATCGTGTTAATTTGTGCGGAAAGCCATACTCGTGCATTGTCTAGATCGATTGTCTCATATGCCATCGCTGCACAAATGGTGTGTAGGCACGTTGTATTCGCGACAGTTCTGCAGAAGCTGCCGAATCGTGAGAACTTGGTTCTGGAGGCGAAGGATAAACCATGAGCTCACGAAACTCACTGTCGAGCGAAGTATTCACAAGTTGGTCAAATCTTGACGAACACGACGGGCAAGATATTTGCGATAATGCCGGACATCTATCCTGCGAAAATGGTGTTCGACAGGAATCCGGTTGACAAAAGACTCCGAGGTGCCCAACGAGCAAGGATTACCCAAGTGGAGCAGAACTTTGTGTACAAAGTGCACACAGGATTGGAAAGGAGGAGTAATGAACTGAGAACGTTGGATGAATATTGTGTATCAGGTAATGTTATAAATGACGTTGTGCCATGAAAACAATAGCTTTGCACTGCGGCAGGTGCAAATATTGATGATTCCTTAACGAAAAATTCCTAGACCATACTGTCCACTACTAGGGTTTCATGTTGATGAAAAGATATTTCTATTTTCAAAACATTATAATTATATTATTTGTTTATTGATAAACTTTTCTCTAAATGAGTTCAAATGTGTAGAATATATCCCACCTATTCCTATATCTGTTTCGATACCTCACCTGTTCCTATTATGAAGCCTTTGCATCACTTTCATGGTTGAATAAAAATTGAAATATTGCGTGTACATCATTTATATTTTTTTAATGATTAAAATGTTTTATTTCCTCCATGATTGGGTCTTCTACGCTAAGTAAAATTCCAGAATAAGCGAATACGGTAGAAGCGACCCACTTCTGTACATTGAACCTATGTGAAACCATTACCAAACCATTTCAGGTAAAAATCGAACCACCATTAGATTCTGCGAACTTTTCTCGTTAAGAATAGTGAGAGTGAGTGATAATCATGATGCCAGTCTATAGAACTTTATGATACATCAGTTTGGGACCTCGGATAGCTCATTTGGTAAGTCAAAGTCTGGCATGGGTTGATAAATATAGATTGTTATTACGATGAATGCAAAATGGAATGGAATTTAAAACATGCTGTTCATGATTTTTTCTCTTATTCTAACTGCATTATCTTCATTTTCATCAACAACAGGAAACGTCATATCCTCGTCTGCATCTGGTAAGTCCGGCTCGTCGAAATCCAATTTATGCATTATCCGGAGATTATGTAACGCGAAACCAACGATAGTAATCTGCGTAACTTTCTCATTCTTATAATGAAGCTACCTTGCTCCCAACAAACATCGAAATGTGTTCTTGGCCATGCCTATCGACCTTTCCACGGCGATTCGAGTGCTGGAGTGGATATTGTTGAACCTTCTTTGCCGCTCACAGGTATTTGCACCCGTACGGAAAGGAGTGACCATAAAGGGTTTTAAAGGATAACCAGCATCACTTGCAATGGTTGTGCAGCAAAAAAAAAAAAAAAATTCTAAATGCTATGATTTATTTAAGCCAAAGCTGTGCGGAATATCACTTATTTAGGTAAGGGCCTGTTCATAAACCACGTAGACTCATTTTTGAAAATCTCAGACCCCCCTCCCCCTCGTAGACTTTTCTCCATACAATTTTTTGAAATTTTGTATGGAGCGTAGACTTTGGTCAACCCCCCCCCCCCTCCCCCAGAAAAAAGTCTACAAGGTTTATGAATAGCCCCTAAGCTTCGTTCAATAACTTAATACATTTCCAACGCGACACCTTTCAAGCTTTAATCAGCGCAATGCAGATTTTGGTTCTGCTTCTACCGGGCGAGAAGCTTGACCACATTACATTAAATTCAATAGCTAAAATTCTTACCCAGCAGCCAGGAGTTTCTCTCTCCTGTTTCATATCTTTGTCTTTAGTCCACTACCTTTTCCACACGAAAGAGTCGTTGGAGGAACCTGGATCATTGGCATCAAGATAACGTATCATCAAATCGTGATCGCACACCTGAAATATTAATAAATACATATAAGTAAATAAATAAACCCTTTCAAATCTTCAAACCATACCAGCATAACATTTGAGATGTAGAAGCCCTTGCGGTTTAAGTACAGATGCTTATCTTTGGCCGGAGAAATGATTTTGAAGTGGGGTCCATCTACACATCCGATGACTCCGGGGAACATTGTCTTCTCGTAGAAGCCCAGCTTAATTTGATTAATTTCTCGTTCCTTGGTTGAAAATTTGATCACGGCTGGACATATTTCGGCTTCAATAATGTCCAAAACTATTTGCAACACTTTGGCCATTGTTGGTTGCGCCAATCCGATGTATTGGTCGTTTCCGACACCCTTTTGATAACTACCTTTGGCGTAGAACCGTAATGTAGCTGCCAACATTATTACCGGTGGAACAGACGTAGAAGATTGGAGCGGGCTGATTTTTGCGTCAAATAATTCAGCATATATTAAAATATTTCCTTCAACACCCTGAAGAATTGTAAGAACCTTAAAATGCGAATGAGGCGTGTTGATTTTGTTACTTAAATTGCTGATTTGGTAACGCAATTACTTTCGTTTTTTTCTTGTTGCTCCAGTTGATTTGATGTATCCCTGATTCTTCGCCGTTCCATAGCCTGGATGATAAAATCGTCCCTCGGTATAATCAAAACAAACTACTAACTGACGATAAGCGGTAAGTGGCAGTTGTTGTCTGCCTATTATGAACGACACGAAAAATGAACAGGGCTACTGCGATTTTCAATTCACTATCACTTTCACCTCACGGAGTTCATGTTGATCACGGTGAAACCGGTAATTTGGAACTGTTTTTACTTTATACGACGTAAGTCTCAAACGTTGTTTTGATTTTTGGACAAACCCAGGCGACATCCATATTTTACGAGCCACCGTTCGAATGGAGAGATTTGGGTTTTTCGTTAATATCCTTTTCACCTTTCGGTCCATGACAGGATCAGCGCATCCAATGTTTTTGTCACTTCTCGGTTTCCTCTCCAACGTTAAACGTTCCGAAAATGATTTGAGCACATCGTGAACAGTGGATTTAGGCAAATCCAATGTTTTTGCAAGGTCCCGTATTGACAAGTCAGGATTTGCCGTACGCCCGTACAAAATTCGCTCGCCCACTTGTTTTTCTTTCGTCGCCATCTTGAAACATGGAATGTAAACATCAATCATAGTTTTTTTCATCATAGACTCTCAGCTATACCACAGTGAAATATTTCATTCCTACGTGCAATATTTCAAAAGTTACAATGATTTGAAGGTGTCCGGATTAATGTGGATACAGACCTTAGCATAAAAAAAGTGAGGTGATGTGTAAGTGACGTGAAAGTGGATGTGAAGGTGACAACCGCAATAAGCCCCGAAATTCATGAAACTATTTTGAATTGGCTCCAACCCACTCGCAAGTAGGTATTAGCGAATCCACCTCAGCTTCGTTTCCAATCACGTCAGGTATTCCGTAAAGCAGTCATCTTGGACTTTTAATCTTTCTTCTTCATTTCAACGACGTCAACGCAGTGCTGGCTTATTTTTGCGGACGACTTCAAGCTTTACCTCAATATTCGCTCAGATGCTGGCGCCCATTCTCTGCAACCAACCGTTGTTGCCTTCGCCGATTAATAACAAACAAATCGTATGACCGTAAATCCAGAAAATGCTTGATTTTAACGTTTTCTCGACTGAAGAAACCAAAAGTCTATAATTATTCAATAGCTGGAGAAGTTTAGAAACGAGTGGATCAAATAAAGGACTTGGTCATTTTTCTAGATTCTCATTTGACATTCATGTAACACAAGTGCCGTAGTGAACAAAAGCCTCAACATCCCTACACTCTTAGAAAAAATCATTTAAATTTGAGTCTACTTGGATGCACATAAAAGGAGCGGCCCGTTAGACCGAAATTTGCGTCTGTTCTTTAATTTACAAGACCATAAAAACTCAAAATGATGACTTACATGACATGACGTAAAAATAAGTTGAGGTACACAATATGACATTTTCCAAATGCTGCTACTGTTAAGCAAATACAAATGCTTCTTGATGCCAGTTTTGAACTGAATCAAGACTGCACCTTTAATGTTCGAGCATTATATTTACAGGCAATGAAATTCGATTGTTATGCATATCTTGCAACAAGAAATAATCGGTTTATAATCTCACCGAAGAAAACAAATTTTAACTTGTGGTTTTTCGCCCCCCCGGAAACCCCCCGCCTTAAAAAAAAGGCGGTTGTTGTCACAACACCACAAACAAAAATAATAAAAAAAAAAAAATTGAAAACCGCAGGATTCTCCCAAGTGGCTATTTTTTAAAGCTTTGCGGACTTAGATATGAGGTTACTTTAGGGGCTGTTGTAAATGTAGCATCCGAAACGTAACTTTGAATGTGTCAGTATTTATTATATCGGGTTTCAAATTAGGGTTTAACAACACATCAAATAGAACACCCCAGACAACCACAAATCGTATAACAGTGTTCAAATAGTATCGTATATTCCTATATTTCAAGTCAAAATCACAATGAATTGTGGTCTTTATCGTCTTATGTTTAAGTTAAATCGTAAAAAGTGCAAATTTTCGACTTATATACGATGTGTCATTTATTCATCCTACTGCGTCACAAACTAAATCGGATATGCATCGCTAAATTTTTTAAATCGAATTTGTCATTACAAATTCAATCACATACGATATCAAATCAACTCGTTTAGGAAAACAATGGAATTTGCACGTATATCGCCTCGACTGTTGCACGTATAAGCCATATTTTTGCATTCTATACTATTTGTTTACTTACATATATGTTTGTATATCATAAAGGGTGATACGGTCAAAATTTGGTCAAGGGAAAACGCGTGTAAATCGGTGAAATCGTTTATTTAAAAAATCAAATTAAATTTCTTTTTCAAGTTCAATTAGTATAAAATTCAGGAAAAATATTCAGTTAGGCTTCCGCTTTTCCAAATCCGAATTGCCGGGCCTTACGCTTGACCCCTGCCATCAGATTTTGTACAGCCACCTTGTCCACCTTCTTCGCCGCAGAAAGCCAGTTTGCCTTGAACTGCTGCTCGTCCTTAGCAGTTTTTTTGGTCTTCTTTAGGTTCCGCTTGACAATAGCCCAGTATTTCTCAATTGGGCGGAGCTCTGGCGTGTTGGGAGGGTTCTTGTCCTTGGGAACCACCTGCACGTTGTTGGCGGCGTACCACTCCATGGCCTTTTTACCGTAATGGCAAGATGCCAAATCCGGCCAAAACAGTACGGAACAACCGTGTTTCTTCAGGAAAGGCAGCAGACGTTTATTCAAACACTCTTTCACGTAAATTTCTTGGTTGACAGTCCCGGAAGCTATGAAAATGCTGCTTTTCAAGCCACAGGTACAGATGGCTTGCCAAACCAGATATTTCTTTGCGAACTTTGACAGTTTCGTGTGCTTGAAAATATCTGCTACCTTTCCCCTTCTTTTTGCCGTATAAAACTCCTGTCCCGGAAGCTGCTTGTAGTCGGCTTTGACGTAGGTTTCGTCGTCCATTACCACGCAGTCAAACTTCGTCAGCATCGTCGTGTACAGCCTCCGGGATCGCGCTTTGGCCGTCGTATTTTGTTTATCATCGCGATTTGGAGTCACTACCTTCTTGTAAGTCGATAGTCCGGCTCGTTTTTTGGCTCGATGCACGGTTGTAGACGATACACCCAGCTTATTTGCGGCATCTCGGAGAGATAGGTTAGGGTTTCGCTTGAAACTACCGGCAACTCTCTTTGTCGTCTCAGCGGCTTCCGGTTTTCGATTTCCCCCCGATCCAGACTTCCTGGCTGTCGACAAACGTTCCCCAAACACTTTAATTACATTTGTAACGGTTGATTTGGCAACTTTTAGCGATTTTGCCAACTTTGCGTGCGAGTAGCTCGGATTTTCGCGATGCGCGAGCAAAATTTTGATACGCTGCTCTTCTTGCTTGGACGGCATTTTGACAACTGAAGAGTGAATTCCAAAATCAAAATAGGAGCAACATTCTACACAAACACACCTTCAAAATGAGGGGTGTTCAGGTTTTTTAAATGCAAAATTGAAAGAAATACGTCAAGTTGATATTGACCAAATTTTGACCGCATCGCCCTTTAAAATAACCTTTCAATATACGTGCATTTTGGTTGTCTGGGCACACAATTGAGTCATGTTTATCTTTGAGTTTCGAAGTATTTACGTGCAACAAAGCTTACATCACTTGTAATATTCATTATTTTGTAATGTGTACACTCTTAGAAAATATCATGTAAATTTAAATCTTCTTGGATGCACATAAAAGGAGCGGCCCGTAGGACAAACATTTGCGTCTGTTCTTAAATTTACATGACCGTAAAAACTCCAAATGATAGCTTACATCACATGACATAAATATAAGTTGAGGAACACAAAATTATAATTTCCACATGTCGCTACTAATAATGCAATGGAGGATTCTTTTTGCATTATTAGAAGCGGAATTTGGAAAACATAATGCCCGTTTCGATCTCAAGGATCTAGTACTACACACTTAGAAATTATGAATTTTACACGAGACGTAATTCATGTTTGTAAAAAGTTCGGGAACGTAAACAAAGACTTCGTGTAAAATTATGTCTCATGAAACCAACACATACGCAATTCTATGAAAAATGGGTTTGATTGGATTTATTTTCTCATCTCTTTCAACTCATTCTTATGTGCAAAAGGACGCTTGCATGTGTCGGTCTCAGGGGACAGAAATTTACATGACATTTTGGTAGTGTGTAGTTACCATCAGAAATAATCAAGATCCGTTAATCAAATTTAAAAGAACAAAAGGTTCTTTAAGGCTAGACATTTTGGGGTAAAAATAAGCACAATCTTGTCTTGTAAGATTAATTTGCTCCACCATCTACTAATGTTTGAGAACATTTAAAATAAATGTGTGCAATGCGGTCAACAACCAGGCATCGTCAAAAACTATTTTAATTATGCTAACAGTTGTCGCCATGCTCAGATTGATGAATGTTTTAAGCAAATGAACTCCATTTGCTACGTTGTGTTTTTATTTTACAAGTCTGTAACTTTAACTTACAAGTATTTCAATAAAGGGTAGTAAAATTTAATCACGAAAGAGATCAAATTCTAACTTGTAACTTGGCGTGACGCGTGAAACTGACTGCGTTCAAAATAGGTCTGATGTTGTTATAAAAACCAAAGACAACGATCATGTGAATTTCAGGCTTTCAAATCTGAGTATTAAGTCTAGTGGCTATTTTTCAACACATGAAGGACTTAGATTTGAGGTTATAAAATGTATTCCTGAAGCTGTTGTAAATGTAGTTTGATGTAGAAATGAGTTTTATTATTTCGGGATTCAAGTTAACATTTAACAATACATCAAATAGAACATACAATTGCGTCATATTTACCTTTTAGTCTTTAAGTATTTACGTGCAACAAAGACTACAGCACTCGTAATAATCATTATTTATAAGAGTGTAGGGTTTGCTTTCCGGCTAACTACACACTGCCAAAATGTTATGTAGATTTCTGTCCTCTGAAACCGACACATGCAAGCGTCCTCTAGCACATAAGAATGAGTTGAAAGAGATGAGAAAAAAAATTCAATCAAACACATCTTTTGTCGAATTGCGTATGTGTCAGTTTCATAAGACATAATTTTACATGCAATCTTTCTTTACGTTCCCCAACTTTTTACAAACATGAATTACGTCTCGTGTAAAGTTCATAATTTCTAAGTATGTAAAGTGTTCCCCGACATTTACTTTTAGAAGCTGCAATGAACAGCGATTTATTTGATTCGCACTGCGGCGGTTGCCATGGAATGATCCGCTTCGTCTGCCAAACTACGAGAATCGATGTTGGCTACACAGCAAAAAAATATGAATATTACATGTGATGTAAAATGTTTGAATTTCAAAAATACATGAATGCAATCCATTGCTTTGATTAATTTTAAATTAAAAATAATGTACAAAACGACAGCATTCATAAACAATTAAAAATAAGTGCATATTCGTTGAAATATACACACTTAGAAATTATGAATTTTACACGAGACGTAATTCATGTTTGTAAAAAGTCGGGGAACGTGAAGAGAGATTTCGTGTAAAATTATGTCTCCTGAAACTGACAAATACGCAAATCGACGAAAGATGTGTTTGATGCCTTCTTATCTCTTTGAACTCATTCTTTTGTGCTAGAGGACGCTTGCATGTGTCGGTCTCAGGGAACAGAAATTTACATGACATTTTGGTAGTGTGTACATATAAGTACACGTTGTTAGAAGAATTATTCATAGCGCGCTCGTTTTTAAATGCTTGATCATACGAATTTACATGATCGTGTAAATAAAAATATTCTCTCATTTAAGTTTCAGGCTACTAAGCTGATTTTTTGATTCAACTGTCGTTCGATATCTCTAAGCGAAGAGGACTGTTGTTTGCGATTCTGTAAATGAGAGCAGACTTAAAATCCGGTGTACAAACCTGATTCCTTGCTTATTATAATAGGAAATTGCCGTCACATAATTGGAATTAGGTAATTTTCGTGTGCCGTGTACAACAGAGATTGGAATGAAGATTCAAATCTCTTCTCAGTTGGAGAACGTGTCGGCCAACTGGGCCAACTTTCTGATGAGATTTAGATAATTTGCTCAAGACGGGAGTCACTGACAGCAACATAAATATGGTAAAGTTGAATTAATTCGGATTCCACATCAAGCTCAAAAGTAGTGAAGTTAAATTAATTCATTGTGTTAAATTTTTTTTTACACATATCCTTGGAAGAGATTGAAATGCCATGTTGGAAGGACCTAACTATAGTTTCGTGGTGAAAAAATATTTCATCGATCAGACCAAGGATTACAACCTCCTCAATAAAGGTGTTTCGATGAAAATAAAATGAGTATTAATTTGTTAAATGTTACTATGCACAATTTCTTCCGTCACTTGAAGTTTCAAATCTGAATGTTTGAATTTGTTTTTGTTATAATAAACGGAGTGGTCATTTGCAAAGGTCATGTAAAATTCAATGGAGCAAACATTGCAGGCTTTGTTTATCAAGTCGTTTAAATTTGAAAACACATGTAATTTTGAAGTCATTTGCATGCTCTTTTTGTGTGCATGAAAATGGATTGAAAATTACAAAATAATGTTAACAGTGTAAGTAGCCTGGATACTCTTAGTACACGCAAAAATGTTGGTCTTTTAATTTCCGACATAATGCAGGATCGAGTTGATTATCCTGGAATTCTAGGTAAAATTGACTTTTACGTCCGACCTTGAGCCTTACGGAACAATCCCCTGCTGCAACCACAATTTAAAACGTTCTAATTACGGAATAAACAACGTCATTACTGGGGGCGACCCCGGCGTAGTGGTTAGCATCCATACCTCTCACGCCAAAGTCACGAGTTCAAATCTCACCCCCGGACAAGTTACGAAAACACCCAAAAGAGGTGTTTGAGTGACTACGACGGGAGATGAACCAGCCCGAGGCTAAAAATCTCGATAATACAGAAACAAAAAAAAAAAAACCCCAAAAGAACCCAAAACCCCACACACCAAAGAAGGCCACCCGACTCCGAGATGTAATGCAGGATGCTCAAAATTTAGCTGCATCGGCGATATCATGACATCGAGAGGCAGAGTAAAGATAGGCGAAAATGTCGGTCAATCGTTTCAGGTGATAGTTTTGCGCTTTTCACGTCATGCCGGGTGGGGGAGATTTACATATTTGGAACCCAGGCACACTGCATTGCCACAGGTTGTGAAAATTTAATGCCCTCATGATCGCATGAAAGTGGTGGCGAGGGGTGGTTATCGAGCGCTTGTCGCATGATGTGGAGACGATGATACGAGCAGTTGCTGGAAAGTAGCTTAATCGCATTAAAAAACCAGTGCACTTCGCGGGGTTTGAAAACCGAAAAGGCAAAAAGACGCTGAATGCTGTGTAACCAGTGAATATTTGGGATGGCTTCGTTAGTTTAAGTTGATTAAAATGCAGATAGCTGAATTTCCATTCTAGGCAGGGAATCAAGTTGATGTTTGACGTCATTTTGAAATTCAAAATGGTGGTTTGGCATCGGCAAACATGTAACATGTCCATTTCGTTTACGATATCTGCAAAAATGAATGACGGTTGCATTATACTCAAAGGATTGTTATTGTCAATTTTAAAATAATGTTCATTCGCTTAACCATAGCTTCTGTGAATCCACACTGCACGCACTGTTTTAATTAGATGACGCAACAGTGTGAGCGCAATGATGTAATATTTAAAGATAAGAAAAAAAAAACTGTACTCCCTTTTCAAAAGTTAGTCTTGAGTCAAAATGATCTCTAGACAGTTAAGTAATACATATATTCCCATACCGAAGAATTGTGCAAAGTTCCATCGAAATCGAAGGCGGTCGTTCCTTTTTTGTTGTTATTTTCGTCAGATTTTTCCTGGAAATGATCATTGACTGATTTTTTTTTATCGATTTCGAACGATCGAACGACGAGAACATAATAAAAAAAACCTGAATTAATCCACCGATGGTGAGACTGAACCCTTCTTACACTTCACCAGAATTACAAACTCAAATGTGGCCAATATGGTACTTTATACATATTTTCATCAGAAATTCCAGGAAAAACCAGGAATATTCGATATGTCATACATTCAGTTTTTAAAATGAATTATTTGTCAATCCTGAACGTATTGTTCATCGATGTGATTAAAATATTGCCATTAATAGTCTTTAACGACCAGTTTATATTAGGTATATAAAAGGAAAAATTACGTAAATATTAGAAATCCCATATAATCAGTCCATAGAATGAATTATTACACAATCCTAAGCGTCAATTTTGATTATCGATATGGATTCAAGATGCTTGACAAGTACATGTTCGTTGAAAATTGTGTAGTTATAGTGAATGGAGACTTTGTGTAATTTTCGAATATACTCGTTGCAGTTCAAAACCGGACCACTCGAGCCAACCGATCCTACTCTAATTCTATAGAGTCGCATAGTGTGGCTAGTCCACTGTATGTGCTATACAACGCACCAGATGCAGAACAATAGAATACAAGCGGCATCGATTGGGGTGAGTGGTCTTGTTCGGTTTTGAACTGCAACGAGTATAGTTTCATCTCACAATGATGTGCTCTCAGGTATTGTTTTGGTCATATCTCCATGAAGGATTATCCTATCCTAATGAAATTTTGATCAGTTATTTAAAAATTTTATAAATTAAATTTGGCGCTAACAAAACTAAAATCGGTACACAAATAGCACAGTATGTAATCGGAGACTAAACTGTTTGATTACTATTATAATAGGCCGTCAAGTACTGTTTCGTTCATATCTTCGTAACGAAATGTCCGAATAAAAAAAAAATCAATAGCGTTCTATGGGAATGTTGTAGCTTTCATTTGCCGTCAACAGAACTGAAATCGGTTCACAAATGGCTGAGAAACCGATGTGACATTATTTGTAACGCACACACACACATACACACACACAACACACACACACACACACACACACACACACACACACACACACACACACACACACACACACACACACACACACACACACACACACACATACATACACACAGACATGTGCTCAGTTCGTCGAGCTGAGTCGAATGGTATATGACACTCGGCCCTCTGGGCCTCGGATAAAAAGTCGAATTTTCAAGCGATCTTAATACCCTTCTTTTGGTGTAAGAAGGGTAAAAAGTCGAAAAATATTAAGATACAGGGTTCACGAATATGAAATGAAAAACATATTCGTAATTCAACCTAAACGAACAGTGAAATCATATAATCTACACGTGTTTTGTGTAAGATGTAGTGAATTATAATCAATTCCCTCTCAAAATTTGTGATGGTCGGTAGTTTTCCCCCGTTTTTTTTTGTTTTTTTTTGCTGCGCCCCCGTACCCGAAGGAAGCGTTAATATCAGCTTAGTTGTGTTTGTCAGTGCTGTTAAAATTTTGCCACGTGGTTATAAATGATTAAATTAAAGTATTATTCAACTTTGTCGCGAGTGAATTGAGAGTGTGGAGAGAGAAAAAAGAAAACCAGTGCAATGTAGAAAACAGCCATTTGCTGGTCAGAAGCATAGAATGAAGCTAAAGTGCGTGCGCGAGTGAGTGGCTGGCATACACGCTAAGAAAAAAGTACCCAAAATTAAGTTTTTTTCACCCATCTCGCATGTTTTGTGCATTAAGTTAAAATTAGGTATAAGATGAAAACTCAATTTTGGGTTATTACATTTCAAATAGCAATGGGTAAAATTTACCTAATTTTGGGTACTTACATTTCAAGTGCGAATGGGTAAAATTAACCTAATGAATTATCGAAATAAATGGGAGAAATTTATACATAAACATAGATACCTAATGATCATTTTTTTTCGAACAGAATATTAAAACACACGGACAAATAGTTAAATCGATCATTTTTATTTGTCAATATTGGTGCAATAAAACAATAAAACACCTCATAAATACGTTGGCAATCCATAAGTAATAGCGTTGCTAACAATGCTACCATTTCGTGGATTTGAAAGGTTATCCGATAACCTAAGACAATTGCGACGAACAAATAATGCGTTCGTAGTCGACCAGACTAACAAATAAATGACAATCGTCAACACCGCCGACGGGTGCTACGATTTTCAACCAAAATTAAGTTGAAAATACTCAACCGTTCAATGCGCGAAGAGAACGGGATGGTTGAGTAGCTTCAACTTAAAATTGAGTTGTTTTGGTCTTCAAATTAAAATATAAACAAATTAGGTTTGGAAATACCAGTTTACAATAGTTAATGGTCCTGATTAAATTTTCAAACATTGTTGATAGTATACATAGATCTATAAGCATAAAACCAACAATATAACGAATGACGATGTTGTAATTCACGACACGACGGCAGGTGTGTGCCAATTAAAATTTTTAAAATTGGAATAAAATATCGAACATAAAAAAAACTTAAATTTGAGTATATCTAACATTACTGACAAGATGGGTGAATTATCAATTTTTTAATTCACCTAACTGGTAACCTCACTTGACAGAACTCAACGTTGAGTTTATTTTTACTTAATTTTGGGTTCTTTTTTCTTAGCGTGTACCCCCTACCCCCCCCCACAGGGTTCACGAATATGAAATGAAAATGGAAATTCAAAAATTATAGTAACTACAATGCTTAGATTGATTCAGAGATGGCTTGAAAGATTGATTCAAAGATGGCAGAGCAGAGATCGTAGCAAGATTCTACATTCTCGGCGTTTTTTAGCTTTTATGGGAAAGAAGCATTCAGTTATTAACTACACACTTAGAAATTATGAATTTTACACGAGACGTAATTCATGTTTGTAAAAAGTCGGGAAACGTAAAGAAAGATTTCATGTAAAATTATGTCTCCTGAAACTGACACATACACAATTCGACAAAAGATGTGTGTGATTGAATTTATTTTCTCATCTCTTTCAACTCATTCTTATGTGTTAAGGGACGCTTGCATGTGTCGGTCTCAGAGGACAGAAATTTACATGACATTTTGTTAGTGTGTACATTTCATGAAGAGGAACTTTTATGTGCCTATCCAGTCTTCAATTCGCGACGGTTTGTTTTATCTCAAGTATGTTCATAAATTTTATTTTTACTACCAAAAATGCGCTGAAGGCATGGAGCGGCAACGTACAATGCTTTCAATTGATCATCAAATCTGGTGTGAAGGCCAACATTGAAGTCCAAATAAACTTAATGCTAAGAACTATGGAAAACGTTCGCCGTTGACAATTTTCAAAGTAAGGAAATAAAGACGATGATGCGTCAGCACCGGAATCCGTTTGGTTGGAAACGAGAAGGACAAGAGCATCACTCGTCGGAAATCCTTCGGTGGAAAGTATGGGCGTACTACGGAGTTTCCAAATCGTACAAACGGTTGGTTATGAAATAACAGTTAATTGTGTTGTTTGCGGAAACTTTGGCAGAACATTGAAAACTTTTGATTCTTGCACTGCCGAACGAGATTGGGTGCATTTTTTGGATTCTCGAACACATTACCAAGCGAAAAACCCGGATGGTGCAGCCGAAATAAACATCGTTTCTAGTTCTGTCGAACATGTGGAGCATGATGCTGATTGGGTGAGATCGTTTCTATTCGTTCATATTAATTTTCACTTAAGTTTTACAAACATATGGTACGATATGTCCACAAGCCTGGGACAAAAATGAAATTCCAGTTACTGTATGATTTTCGGAAGCCTTTTGGGCCCTTCAATAACTTTGAAAAATTTCAGCTCGATCGGTGAAATTAAAATATAATTTCCCACATTGTAATTTTCCATTGGGTAATTTACTCTTACAGAGAAAAATCTTGTTGTCCTCTAAAAATTAATCCAATCACTCTCTGGGATCTTTTCTAAGGACACTTTTCTTCGGAGTTTGCAAGGCGATCTGACGCATGTGGAAAAAGTTATTTGGCTAAAACTGATTGCTATCCAAGTGAACGGCTCATTGGCCTGTTCTTTCTAGCGGCACTGCCACCTGCAGCCTACTGCTGTCTGCGCGAAGCAACCACGTTGCACAGTGGCGGGCCTCCATACAAAGGTCGGACAAAACCTCATATGTTTTTCCTAAATGGCTAAAATTCACAAGTTCAGATGATTTTGGTATCTTGAATCTATTTCTTATATGGAACTATTCATATGTTTGGGTTTAACTATATTAGGGTTGTCCTAAATTATGAAAATCGGATAAGTAAAAAGTAATCAATAATAAGCTTTCACGGTGTGTTAGTTGAATGCAGATTTGGTTAAAAGGGTAATTTGGGGGGTTTGAAATCATTATTGATATTATAGAATTTGAACGCATGACTAACGAAATTTCTAATTTAGAACCATTTGATATATAAATTGTAGGCATCAAGGTGTTAATCACATTTGATCTTATGTTAACTATGATTGATGGAAAGACTGTTAACGCCATCACCAATACAAAATCGTCTCAGAGGTGCTACCTTTGCTATTCTACGAGTTCCAATTTCAACGACATTGAAGAAATGTTCAACAGAACTATCATCTCGGACAATCTGGAGTACGGTATGTATAGCTTACATTGCTAGATCAGAACATTTGAGTGTCTGTTGCATATAGCATACCGACTTAGCTTCCGAAAATAGATAAAAACTGCACATATGGAGGAGTACATCAATGCTAAAGCTCGAATTCAAAAAAGTTTCTTCCAGCAACTTGGATTACACGTCGATAAGCCTCGTGCTAAATTTGGAAATAGCAACGATGGTAAAATGGCATTTTTGATATGACTGACTTTCTTTTATTTGCACGCTAGGTTTCTTCAATATTAATACCGTTTACCTGTTAATATTCTAACCGTATCATTCTTATTATCTTCAGGTAACACCGCAAGACGTTGCTTCAAAAATGCTGAGATTTCGTCTCAAATCACTGGAATTGATCTTGATCTTATCATTCGATTGAGAACGATTTTGAAAGCCATTTCATCAGGAGAATCCGTTGACCCAGAAAAATTCCACCAATATGCAAAAGAGACAGCCAAACGCTATGCTTCTTTATACGGTTGGTATCGTATGCCAACAACGCTTATCCATGGGAATCGAATAATAAATAACGCATTGCTTCCCATTGGTCGTATGTCCGGAGAAGCCCAGGAAGCAATGAATAAAGAAATTAGGCAGCTAAGAGAACATCACGCGGGGAAAGGTTCACGTAAGCAAACAATGAAAGATATGTGATTGTGGATTGCTTGTTGTATCCGATCCCATTGTTTCAAGTTATCGCCATGGGCAAACGGTAGTTGCAGATGAATTGCCTAAAGAGGTGCAAGATTTGTTGACAGTCGAAGATTGTGATGTATAAATGTTAGTTTGTTTGATGAATGTTTGTTTTTATCTAATCTCTAATCTCACACTAACGCAGCCATTTCTTGAAAGCATCCTGGAAAATGATGGCCAGGCCAACTGCGTAGTATGTGCCGCAGAGAGGATTGCAAGAAATAGAGCGATTCCAGAAAGATCTAAAATCGCTCTACTACTCTGAATCAAGGGAAGGAAGAAAGCGTGGACCTCCCGTACCAAACGCTTCCATGTAGAGTTAAACAGTGTGATAATTTGTACTAAAGGGTGTATTCGATAAAAATGGCACACAGAAAATCTTCTGTAACTTTTGAATCGTATGAGTAAAAAACCTAGAAATTTGAGTAGATCTTATCCATAGTGTATTATTTACATCCCAAGTTTTCATAGTTATACATTCAGTAGTTCCAGTCATGTCGTCGAAACAAGAAATTGTCCGTGAGAAAATTTTGTGCACTCACAATCAAAATCCAGGGGCGTCCCACCGGTGGATTGCTAAAAGGCTTGGAACTGCAAATACAACTGTGTCTCGTGTAATAAGAACCTTCAAGGAGCGTCTGAGTGTCCAAAGGAAGGAAGGGAGTGGTCGTAAAAGTGGTCCAATGGACAGTAAAATGGCCAGGAAAGTCGTACAACAATTCAAGAACCGTCCAAACATGTCAATTCAAGATGTCTCTAAAAAGTCTAAGGTGTCAGTCGGTTTTGTGCAGAAAACCATGAAGCGTGCTGGGTTACATGTTTACAAAGTGCAAAAAGCCCCAAACCGGAATGAAAAACAAAACATCACTGCGAAAACCCGCGCCCGGAAACTTTACACGAAGCTGCTCACCAAATCCGGTTGCATCGTGATGGATGACGAAACATACGTCAAGGCCGACTTCCGTCAACTTCCTGGGCAAGAATATTTCGTTGCCAAGTCGAAGTTCGATGTTCCGGAGGATGTTCGAAAGAAGAAACTATCGAAATTTGCAAAGAAGTTTCTAATCTGGCAGGCGATTTGCGGATGTGGTGAAATAAGTGCTCCCTTCATCACTTCCGGAACAATAAACGGTGCGATTTACACGGAAGAGTGCCTTAAGAAGCGTCTCTTGCCATTCATTAAGAAGCACAAAGGATCAACTCTGTTTTGGCCTGATCTAGCATCCTGCCACTACGCTCGAAACGTATTGGAGTGGTACCGAGCCAACGGAGTCAATTTTGTGCCAAAGGATATGAACCCACCAAATTCACAGGAACTTCGTCCAATTGCAAAATTCTGGGCAATTATGAAAACGGAACTTCGCAAACATCCTAAAACTATAAAAACAGAGCTAGAATTGAAGAAAATTTGGGTAAAAACAACAAAAACACTAGGAAAATCGGTTGTACAAAATTTGATGGGTGGAGTGAAAAGGAAGGTGCGGGCATTCGGGATGGGAGACGACATTGAATAAAACAAATGTTGTAAATCAAAACTCATTAGTAGTTCTTCATTCCCTGAAAATTTCAAGAAAATCCGATAATCAGTTTAATTCTGATGAGTATATATGTGTGTGCCATTTTTATCGAATACACCCTTTATATCGTTGGGAGCATAGATGCTAAAAAGATTAGTTTATGCTCCTTCTGCCTATGGGTGAACTTTGAACCAAAAGCCCGGCAATAATTGCCAAGGTTATAGCGCCTTATCTCGCTCACACCGACGTCTGACTGAGTGCCATTATTTGGATAGACGCTTACTTCTGGTGCTCCGAATAGTGTCGTCTGCCGCCCAGAACCGCAGAGTAGTTTCACTGATTGAAGCACGGCGACTAAATTGTTGTCGCGGAAATGGACCTATTACTATCGGGAACGGGTAATTATAAATGCTGCGTATCCCGATTTGTAGCTTCCGACACCGTGAAATCCCGATAGGAAAGACTTTTAGCTAACTGAACGGAACTACTATGAACAGTACCGAGGGAGAAAGGAACGATGCGAAACGAAAAATGGAAAATATTCACACAAGAGATTTTTTCACTGCGTAATAACTTCTCCGTAGTCAGCGAATGAAATGTAAGTAAGGATCAAAACGCGTGTGCTTCTAGCGACTTAAGGCAGCCCATTGTGCCCTGTTTTATTTATCTGATTTGTAACACCCACCTCCTTGTGGCCACGTGGTTTATTGACGGCCTCTGGCTTACCAGAATAAAGGTTACACTAAGTAGTCAGTATTGAGATGACAATTTTAATTATGTTAACAGAAAACATAAGCTTTAAACTATTTCACTTCCTCGACAACCATGCGTCTCCATGGTGACCTGATAATAATTTTTTTTTCGCGCTTAGCGCAAAAATGCGCAAACAGTGGCCTATATACCCAAAAACTGGGCAAAATTTCGCGTTTGATCCGGGATAGGGCGTCGTTTTCTGATGTTTCCTAAAAAAGTACTGGCTCTCCTAAATACGAAGTTTTTCTCCAAAATTTCATAAAAATCAATATTTTTGCATGCTGTAAAAACATTATAATTGTATGATTGGATTCCAAACAAACCCTGAAATGTAATGGTTATTTATGCCCAAAAACACCTACAATATTGTCAGATTATCCAAATCTTCCTAAGTTTTACAACGAGCTCATGAAGAAAGTTCATAAAATAATGATAATAAAAAATAATAAACTATCACACAAAGCCCCTACTTTGAAAAAATCCCCAAGACTCAATTTTTGACCAAATGACTTGAAAATTTGGGTTTTTCTCATTTGAAGTATTTATAATGAGAGAAAAATATTGGAAAAATAAAAAATTGAAGTCAATTTTTGAGGTTTTGTCCGGCTTCCGGCCACTGTGCGTTGTGTGAAGCGTTCACTCAGCATGGAGGAACTGTGCTGCTAGGACAAAATAGTCCAATGAGCCGTTCGTTTGGATAGCAATCGATTTTAGCCAAATAACTTTTTCCACGAGCATCGGATCGCTTTGTGGTATGCAAAGAAAGGTTTCCTTGGAAAATTTCCCAGGAAGCGATTGGATTGGTTTATTTGTAGAGGAAAACGGGTCACCTCATAAGATTGTTCTCTGTAAAAGTAAGGTTTCTTATGGAAAACCATATGTCAAATGAAAACCACGGGCGTTAAAATATAGTTTCACCGATCGAGCTGAAATTTTGCGTCGTTATTATAGGGCTTATCCAAGTCTAATGTCCACGCATTCTATGATAGGACTCACGAGTTTATTCGTTGCTTTCTGCTACGATACTGATTTGTATTATTTATCAAGCTATTTTCGTATTCAATGCCACAGGCACTGCTGTCAAAAGTACGAAGCCATTCGTTAACACAGATAGAGCATTGGTTCATTGTACACAAACAACAAAAAGAGTTATGAATATGTTGTTAGAAACAAAAAAGAAGCGTCTTTCTGGTGGTTGCATGAATGATTGACAGACCTGCTATATCGACACGAAATGAAATTAAAAAGAAAAGCTGTTATTGAATCCGTGGTTGATCTCAGTAGACCATGAAGACTCGAGATAAGTAGCTTGATTAATGAGTATGCAGTGCGAAAAAAAAAAAACTTTTTTAATATCAAAAAAAAGGAGGTCCCAAAAAAGTCGCCTCCCCAAAAAAAGTCCCCATGCAAAATTTGAGCTCAATCGGACTTCGTTAAGTGTTGGACCAAAGCGGTCAAAGTTTGACTTTTTTGAAACACGAAAAATTTCCCAAGGGGGGGGGTACGTGAAAATTCCGAAATCGATTTTTGTTTTTGATGCCAAATGTCTTAGAAATGCATGAAACGTCGAGATCTGGTGTTGACTTTTTGGGACTTAGAAATTTTTTGAGGTGGAGGAGTGAAATGAATTTGATATGGAGGATTTGAATTCAATTGCTGAGATATCCATGGCAATAGTACTGAAACATGTCTTATATCATCGTTGGCAACTGCTAGCATATTATATGTGATATTTCATTAGGGTGGTTCACTTGTTTTGCATTAGGGTGGTCCATTTTATAGAAAAATAAAAAAAATAAGATAATAGTATCAAAACATCTCTTATGTAATCGTAAACTATGATCGATATTAAATATATGATATTTCATTAGGATGGTTCATTTATTTTCCATTAGGGTGGTCCTTTGAGTTGGAAATTAAAAGCAACAAAATATTTCCAGCAAATTTACCAATCAATATTTTTTGTATAGTTTGAAACCATGATTCTTTTTTGGCATACTACACTTCGTTAAGATATTTTTATTATGTTTTTTTTTAATAGTTAACAAAAATGTGCCGTTACCAAAATATGGACAAAAAATAAGGAAAAAAAACGATTTTTGATGTACCCAAATTATTACAATAGCTTGATAGGCGACTACGAAGTGCAACAAAAGTTTTTTGTTTATCTTTTCTAAAGAGGTTCTTGGCCTTGGACTGCTTTATTTCTGAGAAACACAAGTAGGTACGTTATAGGGGATCAAAACAAAAGTACGTTACCTGCCGCTTGCTGTGGTATACGCGCTTCGGTAGTGACAACGTCTGCTTCGAATGCTTTTTGTTCTGGTGTTATCTACCCAAACAAAATATAAGCTACCCGTAGGCAACGAATACGTCCCAAGCGAGCAGTTTTGAAAGACTGAGTAGGTAATGAAATGGCACACATTTGGTATATAAGGAATTGTTATTTTTAGTTTTACTCATTCAGTATTTTTATATTTGAACGAGGAACCGCGGTCTAGTCAACAGTTTTTTGTTTTTCAAAATGGAGGATATTCGGCTAGTTGGAAAATACCTACCTTTGTTCCCCGAATCTTCGAATTTGCCTACATACAACGAAGTTTTCCGGAAATTCATGTTTCATTTGCGAGCAGAGAAGCAAAAGACTAAACCAAGTGCACAATTAACAATACAAGCTTTGAAAGTATCATGGAATAAAAAGCATTTGAACCATTTGCTCGACGACAGGACAGTGCAACATAAAATCTTGCGGTACTACGAAACTTGGAAAATTTTGCAGAAGCGCAAGCTAAGAATGTCGGCGAGAGAAATTGAGAAGAGAAAGGATTTCTCTGATTCATTGCAGAACCTTTTCGATATCGGGAAGAGGTATAAACCGAAGAATAAAGTAGAAAGAAAAGCATATCGGTATTTGCAAGAACAACGAGAACTAACTCTTCCAACAACAAGTGAGTCTTTTCCAACGGCAACTATCTCGTGTAGTGATTTTGAGGAGGAAGAAACAGCAGAGGCGACAACAGAGACTAATCCACGAACAAGTGAGCAGGAAGAAGCAAGTCTACAGGAAAGAAAAAATTTAACTGCTAGTGATTTCGAGTCCTCATCTCAAACCCAGAGTGAGTCCGTTCCTTCTATCAGTACTATCGGCGAAGATTTTCAGATACCGGGTAAGTGTAAATTGAATTAATTTCAAATATGTTTTAAAATGTTTTTCGTGGTTAACAAACGATTGATTCTTAAATTTTCTTCTAGGTCCTTCCAAATCGTCTTCAACTTCTAAATCACCATTAAAAAATGTCATTACTGTCGATGTGGCTGCTGCTTTGGACCGCTGCAAAGTGAGTGATCGAAATGCGGTATTTCTAATATCATCTATAGCGAAATCATTGGGGCACGACGTTTCAACATTAGTGTTAAACAAAGAGTCCATTAGGAATTCAAGAAAAGAAATTCGTGTGCAAAAGCAGAACGAGCTGAGAGCAACATTTAAGCCACAGGTTAACTTACCAGTTCATTGGGATTCAAAACTGCTTCCTAGTATATTGTCGTCTAAAGCCACCCCCAAAACTGAACGATTGGCTATAGTTGTATCTGGTGAAGGCATCCGTAAGCTGTTAGCTGTTCCTCCCATCCAAAATTCAACAGGAATAGAACAAGCAGAAGCGGTGTACAATGCAGTTGTCGATTGGGATCTTGAAGACAGGTAATTTCTATTAGTTTCAATATTATTATTGATAATTTTTAAATTATACCGTTATTCCGTGTTTTAGGGTTATGTTTACATCATTTGATACCACTGCGTCAAACACTGGTCGAAAGAAAGGAGCGTGTCAACATCTTGACAAAATGTTTAAAAGACAGCTGATTGGACTTCCCTGTAGACATCACATACACGAGCTGTTAGTTGGCAAGGCATTCAAGGCACTACAATTTGAAACTGCACAATCTCCAAATGTTGAGATTTTTAAGCGGTTTCAGACGGAATGGCACCGTTTAGAAAAGAGCTCATACCATTCTGGTGTTAATGATGTATTCGTTAAATCATCAATAACAGCCAACGAGAGGGTGGATCTCTTAAATTTTTTTGAGCGACAATTAAAAGAACATCATCACCGCGAAGATTATCGCGAAGTTATTCAGCTTACGCTTATATTTTTGGGTGGAAAAATTAAAGAACATTTTAAAATTAGAGCTCCTGGTGCTTTCCATAATGCAAGATGGATGGCAAAAATTATGTATTCACTAAAAATGTTCCTTTACCGACACACTTTTGCGTTACCTAAGGCAACTCAACAACAGTTAGCACGATTTAATGTATTCATTGTAAAAGTATATTTGAAAAACTGGTTTCTGTCTACGTGTGCTGCAATGTCTGCAAACAATGACCTTAATTTGATAAAATCGCTTAAAATCTACGAAGCTGTTGACGAAGAAGTTGCCAAAGCAGTATATAAAGGGTTCTTGAAACATCTGCAGTATTTGGATAGCAATCTCATCGGATTGTGTTTATTTGATGAAACGTTGGATATCGCAGATAAAAAAAAAAAAATATTGAAGCCTTACATACATCAGGTAATTATTTTGTTCAATTCGATGTACGCAGAACATTATATTTCTAACAATATTTTTATTTTCAGCTAACAAAACAAATGTGTGTGCTAAATCCATAGTCGAATCAAACGACGTTTCAACACTACAGCTGCACTCATTTGTTCAAGGCAGCCAGCATACTAAAAACTTGTTATGTGCTCTAGAGATTCAGGAATCATTGTTGGAAACTGATATTACGCAGTGGAATAGCAAACAAGAATATGAAAATACCATTAAACGAATTAAAAGCTTGGAAGTAGTAAATGACAATGCAGAACGAGGTATTGCATTAATCAAAACATATAATTCGAAATTGTCAACGGATGAAGATCAGAAACAGTTTATTTTGCACTTAGTTGAAGAACATCGAAAAATGTATAAAAGTTCAAAAAATCAGATGTAATTTAAGAAAATATATGCGATGCAATGTACCAAAAACCTAGCAACATGAATTTTGGAAATATCACAATACCGTTCCCTCCCTTTCGTTACGTGTCTTTTGTCACAACCATTGAAAAGGTTAGTTATATCTGCAAATACCGTATTAATGAGATAGTTCCCCATCTTAGGGGTCCAACAAACAATTTTAGCTGACTAAACTCTTCTTTCTCATATAAACAGCTGAATAAACGTTTACTCGGTCAAAATTGTTAATTAGGTTGCAGTCGAAGACTTCCCACTCTACAATATTCGGTAAATGTAGGATAGATAACTCTGAAATTTTTAATCTTAGCTTGCAACGACGGTGCAAAACAGAAATAAGAAACTAACTGATGCACAATGCTTAATCTCTAAGATTAGTATTAGACGAGGGCACCGATCTGTTTCACCTTAAAGAAGCGTCGCATTCCGAATGTAAGTCTCGCAAAACTTTCCAAAAGGACCACAAAGAGAGCGTCTCTAGTAAATAATTCTCTTTGGTAGTCCGTACGCTAATCTTACAGTCTGTGGATAGAAATCGGTTGAAATTATTATATTGATGCACTAATTAATGAAAAAGAACGAAAGAAGCGAATTTCTCATTGTAAGATAGGTAATATTGAAAAGTTTTGTGTTTTCTGACGTCTATCATCTTTCTCTTTCAAGCACGTAGAAAGAATAGGATTGTTTTCATACGTTTTTTGTTTTTTTTTTTCGTATGTAAACAATCTATTCTTTCTACCTGCTTGGAAGAGAAAGATGATAGACGTGAGAAAGCTTAATGGTTTTAACCTATACGAAAAATATTGACTGGTTAAAGCGCTATTCGCATTACAACGGGCCCGACGCGGGGCGAGACCCGCCGGGGTAATATTTTGAAATGATTGCTTGGATTTTGTATGTGACTGTTCTCACTACGCTGATGTGCCGTGCTGGGCGTGCCGTGCCAGCATAGTGAGAATACTCACATACAAAACCCAAGTAATCATTTCAAAATATTACCCGGGCGGGCCTCGCCCCGCGCCGGGCCCATGTAATGCGAATAGCGTTTAAATTTGCTGGAAATATTTTTTATTGTTCTTAACGACCCTAATGGAAAATAACTGAGCCACCCTAATGAAATGTCATATATTTAATATTGATAATGGCTTACGATTATATAAGAGATGTTTTGATACTATTATCTTATTTTTTTATTTTTCTATAAAATGGACCACCCTAATGCAAAACAAGTGAACCACCCTAATGAAATATCACATATAATATGCTAGCAGTTGCCAACGATGATATAAGACATGTTTCAGTACTATTGCCATGGATATCTCAGCAATTGAATTCAAATCCTCCATATCAAATTCATTTCACTCCTCCACCTCAAAAAATTTCTAAGTCCCAAAAAGTCAATTTTTTTCAAAAAATTTTTTTTCGAGATAACACCAGATCTCGACGTTTCATGCATTTCTAAGACATTTGGCATCAAAAACAAAAAATCGATTTCGGAATTTTCACGTACCCCCCCTTGGGAAATTTTTCGTGTTTCAAAAATGTCAAACTTTGACCGCTTTGGTCCAACACTTAACGAAGTCCGATTGAGCTCAAATTTTGCATGGGGACTTTTTTGAGGAGACGAAACTTTTGAGCACTACCCGTTTTTGAAATTCGATGGTCAATTTTTTCCCATACATGCCATTGGCACCCTAGTATGCCCGCCCCCTTTTCTTTCCGTGCCTTACTGGCCAAAAAGTTGGCACTTCGAAGTCCAATGTTCATTGTGCCAAAGAACGTTTGAATCATCGAACCTATAAGAAGCAGAAGCAGGAGTCCGAAACAAGAAGCACCGATCAGGCCCAGAGTGCGAAAGTTGTACGATAAGATGCTTTGCTGGGAACTCGAACTGTATAATTATGGATCACGAATACTACGTGAAATTCGGCTATAAATCCTTGCCGGGGCCACAATATTAAACGGTGCGTGAAGGGGAAGTATTGAACCAGTCTGAGACATCCATTTAAGTCGAAAAGTTTGGTTAGAAAGCTAGGCCTAGCAAGCTATTTTTGGCTGTGGTAAGATTTTGCAACCCTTACTCATAACTGCTTCTGAACTGAACAGTGAAATATACATCAAAGAGTGCGAACAAAAACGACTTCTACCCATGATTCGACGCCACAAGCATCCTTGTCTTTTGGCCAGATCTTGCGTCTAGCCATTACGCGGAATCAACGGTAGAATGATATGCCACCAACAATGTTTCATTCGTTCCAAAGGACATGAACCCTCATACTTGCCCGCAAAATTGACCAATTTAAGAGTTTTGGGCATTGATAAGGGAACATCTTAGGAAACATGTCTCGGCAGCAAATCGCATTCAACAGCTTGAAAAATATTAGAAGACAGTGTCAAAATTTGTAACTAAAATGTTTTTATACTATGATTGTTATATCTGTATTCTCCGTACGTGGAGTAGCGCCGATTGAAGTGGCGGATTCGTCCGTGTCATAACTTACCCCGCAGTGGGGTGTTTGGCAATGATAACGTCCTTGGTTCGAGTACTACTTTACCCATGTCCTTTCGCTCAATTTTCAATACTTCTATTCAATTTTCAACCTACCGTACACTGACGGAACTTTCAACACTTACTCTTCATATCTTTCATTCTAGCAAACATTACTGTCCACTCTTGGTCCCTCATGGTGAGGCTCCTTTCTCCTTCTACATCATAAAAAGTCTTTGTTGAATCTTATGAGGAACGTTCGCAAGAAGCCAGCTAGCATACAATCGCTAGATTGCAAATATTGAGAACACAAACCTGCTGTGCTACTCTAATGTTAGCAGTATATCTAATAAAAATTGAATTTCCTTCACTTGGTTAGTATTTTTACTGAAACTGGGTGCGTCCATACTTTCTGGGACAGTCTTTAATAGCATTCCACCAGACGACAAGCAATATGAATATTTCAGAAAATTTAGGAATCATTTGTTTTACGTACAAAATCCATGTTTACGAAACGAGCTAAAGCAAATTCACAAAAAAATATGTTTAGTATTTTTATAAACATTCTGAATCTACATTAAGAGAGGGAGTAGCAGGCTAGCATATATTAATGAGAGTGATTAATAATCGACTTCTTAACTCGACTCCGAGTAGTTAAGTTTTGTTTTATTGAGCTGCTGCAGACCCTTTAATCCGTCCACCACAATATTAACGTTTGGGAAACATCCAAGTATTTTGGGTGTGTGGCATACTGGAAAAAAACATTTGACTGTGCATGAATATCTGTAAGGTTTTTGAAACTAAGTCTTCCGTTTAGTTTATTTTAAGTGATAGCTATACCCTTATGATTCTCCACGCATAGAAAAGTAGTTAAAACTGAGATAAAAATGTTCAGCAATGAAGATGTTGATTTTATAAAAAAAAAAATTGTAACTTCCTGTATTGCCGGTGGACGCATTATTGTCCCATGAAACAACTCATCAATTTCAGAAAAATGCCTAGTCAATTTGTCCCACTTGAAAATTAGACCCATATTTGTCCCACTAGAACAAAAAATGCTCTCACTGGGACAATTAAAGGGTGTCCACGATGAAATTGCCACACTATGAAATTGCTCTAACTTTTTAACCGTTGGGTAGAATTTAATGAAAATTTGGGTGGATTTAGTTCATAGTGCATTATTTACATCCTGCAAGTTTTAAAGTCCTGTGAACAAAACTCGCAGAAATGGAGTCGAAAGAACAGCTCGTGCGTGATAAAATCTTGCGCATTCATCACGAGAACAAGGATCTCTCGCATCGTTCCATCGCTAAAACGTTGGGAATCGCGAATTCCACGGTGTCGCGAGTGATTAAGCGGTTCGAGGAACGCTTGACCACCGATCGGAAGCCCAGAAGTGAAGGAAAAAGTATTCCGTACAACACCAAAAATCACAACCGCGTAGTTGGGGCCTTCAACCGAAATCCGAACGCCTCCGTTCGGGATGTGGCTAAGAAGCTGCACCTAAGCCGAAGTTTTGTCCAGAAGGCCAAAACTAAGGCTGGGCTTCGAACGTTCAAGGTACAAAAGGCTCCTAATCGCGACGAGAAGCAGAACAAGTCCGCCAAAACCCGTGCAAGGAAGTTGTACCTCAACATGCTGACGAAAGTTGAATGATGCATCATGGACGACGAAACATATGCGAAGGCCGACTTCAAACAGATCCCCGGCAACCTGTTTTTCACGGCCAAGGATAAGTTCAGCGTTCCGAAGCATGTCCGCACTCAGAAGATGTCCAAATTTGCGAAGAAATTCCTGGTTTGGCAAGCCATCTGCACGTGCGGGAAGCGGAGTGCACCTTTCGTGACCCAGGACACGATGAACGGACAGGTGTACATAAAAGAGTGCCTCCAGAAGCGGCTGCTTCCTCTCCTGAAGGCCCACAACGTCCCAACAATCTTCTGGCCGGATTTGGCCTCATTCCACTACTCCAAGGACGTGCTGAAGTGGTATGCGGAAAATAAGGTCAATTTCGTGCCGAAAATGTTCAACCCTCCCAACACTCCGGAGCTCCGCCCCATCGAGAAGTACTGGGCGATTATGAAGCAGCACCTTCTTAAACAACCTAAGGTAGTGAAGACAGTCGAGGAACTGAAGAAAGTATGGGTTTACATGCAAAAATCGGTTTATTCACAGGTTGTGCAGAATCTTATGGCCGGAGTGAAGGCCAAGTGCGGGCATTTGCGTATGGACTGTAAATAAAATACGAGTAAAATGGTAAAATGAAGTTTAATAGTTATTTCTCAATCCCTGAAAATTTGATGGCAATCGGATGAAAACTCGAATTTTGCGAATCAATTTTGTGTGTGGCAATTTCATCGTGGACACCCTTTATGCGTCCATATCGCAGGTCGGAAAAATTCATTCATCGTTTAGGATCGTATTTAGGATTTTTCAACACCTGTTTGAATTATATTTTGAAAGTACATATCAAAGTGGTGTGATGGCATAAACAAATCAAAAACATCCAAATGTCATTTGTGACAGCTTCTACCGGCAGTGTAGGTAAGTGTAGGTAGTTATTATCCGAAGGGAAATTCTAAAAAAACGACCAATCAACGTTTCCTATTTAGCATCTAATCTTGGACGTAAAATCGATCCCACTCATAGCAAACTTATTTCAGTGCTGGACCTAACCACAACGAAGCTGGGAAACATTGGTTGGTCTCGTCACCGTCGTTGCCGACGTCTGCCTGTGTGTGGAGGTTTGATTCTAAGTAGAGAGCTATTTATCTTGGTTTGAATAGTCTGATTGAATAATTGGATGTAAACAAAGTTGCGTTGACTCCCCATGTACAGTCCACTCGGAAAACAGCCCTAGTGTGCTATGAAAAGTTTTAACTGTGATTAAAATTAAAACAGACAAAGTTGACTGTGTTTTTTTCCCATTCACTGACAGTTTTTCTCTGAGATAAAAAATTGCCGACCAGGTAGAGGTGAAGTTGTTTTTCAGTTTTGATGATGTAGCCAGCCTTTTGTGGACTCTTTGTGTCTCTATCCGGGGCTGTATAATGTTCATTAAAAGCCATATTACACGGATGAAAGCCCTGCAAAAGTCAACATCGATGTGTTGTTGGTTGGGGCGGACAAGTTGATAATTGTAAAAGTTGACTTCGACTTGAAGAAAAAAAAAATCTAATATTGAATGTGAGGTACGGTTTCAATCATTCTCAGAAGGAGGATTCTGCAGTGTAGGGTTTTTTTTTCTGGGCAAACTGAACAGAGTTTACCCTTTTAAGAATACTTTCGCTGCATCGCGAACATCGGGGAAACAGCTTGAATTTGGGTATATGGTTCTAGGATTGGGTGTAATTCGATGCAAATACATTTTAATCATTTTTATCCTGAAAACCGAAAAAAATATATATATATATATTTGAACTTCGTGTGAAAAAAAAAAAAAAGAACGTATTATAATCACCGAGAACAGAACCATTTTCGAGTGCATGTGGTTTGTTTGAGGAAGAATATTGCATGAGCATGAGCATGATTGACCACCAAAGGTTGCTACTCCGTTATTGTCAGATCAGCAGCTGAACACAGAGAGACAGACGATATTTTGAACTAACATACATCCTCAATGTGTAAAAACTGTTGATTTCAAACTAAGGCAATACCGGCACCGGCCCGTCCGAATGTAGGTCAAATACGGAAAGGGTAGAAATGTGTTGACGTGATACTCGGTTTATTGGATCCCGAGATCACTTCGCGGCGTTTAATTAAATATCTAAATATTAGACCGATTTATGATTTGAACCGATTTATACCAACAGAAACGATGCTATTTAGACTACTCACAAAGTGTGATGGTGAATTTTCGTTAGGAAAACAAAGTTAATTTTATTAACGCATGAGAGCCAATTTGGATTGCTTTGTACCATTAGTAAGATGCTGCTGGAGCCACTCACAAAATGGGAAAGTGTTTTACTCCCACCAGGATAAGGTGGAACAGCGAGTATGGCGAAACAATACTATGGATCACCACCGGCCCACCACACCCGGCGAGCCACCCCTCCCACCTATTCAGACAGCTACCCTTCTGTTTTATCCGTGCTCACTCGATCACTCGCGCTGCCAAACAACAGATAACCGAAACAATACAAAGCGCGCCACGCCCGCACTATGGATTGTTTTCATTGTTCCAGTTTGCCTCCACTTTCAAGCATTCCCAGGCATTCATCTCCATTCTAAGTGAAGAAGCGGATAAACCACAAAAGGGTTCAGGACCTACGAACTGATGAGACGATCCAAGTCTTGCTAGTTCATCAGCTCTCTCGTTTCCATCCATTCCACAGGAACCCAGTACAAATTGACTTGATTAGTACAAGACAACTTTTGGAGTGATTGAACACATTCCCAAACATGCTTGGAATTGCATGTTGCTGACTTTAAAACATTTAGAGCTGGTTGACTGTCCGACATAATGCATATATTTGAATATTTGAATTGCTTAAATTTCAGCTTGGAATACAGTTGGCCACTTGCCCATTGACATTGATATGTTAATCCCACACTCTTAAAAATAAAGAATATTACGAGTAATGTAATCCATGTTGCACTTAAAAACTTCGAGACTCAAAGATAAATATGACTCAATTGTATGTTCTATTTGATGAATTTTTAATCCCTTATTTGAAACCCACAATAATAAACACTGACACACTCAAAGTTACGTTCGGGATGCTACATTTACAACAGCTCCTAACGTAACCTGAAATCTATGTCCGTAGAGCGTTAAAAATTTGCCACTTGACTGAAAAGTGGAATGTGCTAGCCTCAAATTTACATGATCCTTGTCTTTGGTGTTTTAAAAACATCAGACCTATTGTCGACTCATTCGGTTTCGCGCGTCAAGGCAAGTCACAGGTTCAAATTCGTTCTCCTCCGTGATCAATTATAATACGATTATTTCATGTAGCATGATATGCATAATAGATCGAATTTCATTGCATGATAATGTAATGCTCTAAAATAAAAGTTTTGAGTTAAGTAACATTTGAGGACCAAGAAACAAACTAAATGTTTTCAAATTAAACTTTTTCAGTGTTACACGGAGTACTACACGGAGTTCATTTGCTTATATTATTAACTAAAACCGGTGGTCTAGAAGAACCTATTTTTGATTTAACGTCATTACCCCATCTTGGTATTTTCCGTCGGTAACTAGATACAGATCCTAGAGATTAAACTGTAGCAGTATTCGTCAAATTTCTTTTTGTGTAGCTCAACTTATTTTTACGTCACGTCATGTAAGTTATCATTTCGAGTTTTCATGGTCTTGTAAATTTAAGAACAGACGTAAGTTTTGGTCAAACGGCCCGCTCCATTTATGTGCATCCAAGTAGACTTAAATTTACATGCTTTCTTCTAAGAGTGCAGGGCCAGTTCCTCCCCCCCCCCTTCTAAAAACCCTAAAAAATCAAATTTGAAAAAAAAAAAAGCCCTAAAATCATTTCCTTTTTTTTTGCAACTTTAAAAAGAAACTTGGTCTAACACACTTAGAAATTATGAATTTTACACGAGACGTAATTCATGTTTGTAAAAAGTCGGGGAACGTAAAGAGAGATTTCGTGTAAAATTATGTCTCCTGAAACTGACAAATACGCAAATCGACGAAAGATGTGTTTGATTGAATTTATTTTCTCATCTCTTTAAACTCATACTTATGTGGTAGAGGACGCTTGCATGTGTCGGTCTCAGCGAACAGAAATTTACAAGACATTTTGGCTGTGTGTATACCCACACACTTAGAAAATTTCATGTAAAAATAGGTTATATTAGATGCACCTAAACGAAGCGGCAAATAAGACTTAAATTTACGTCATCTTTTAAATTTACATAAACCAAAACCTGAACACGTAATTTTACATGCCATGACGTAAATTTCAGTCACAGCGCCTATTTTTATAGATTTTTATTATTTCCATAAACAAATCTACAATTTATAAATCTGTTGCGTACTATTAAAGAGAGCAACTGCTATTATGCTGTCGGATTGATTTTTGTAATTAAATTTGATGTTCAGAATTGTAAACTAAAGAACCGTATTATTCCAGCATCCATTTATAGAAGCTCCTTTAAAAATAACAGCAGTCCACCATCGATTTCTCCTATCGTCAACTTGGAGGCAGGCGTGATTATATTGTTTTGAAAGATTGTTGAAAATATGTCTTCTAAACTACTAAATGTTTTGAAACAATTATGAAATAAGAAATACTGTGACTGAAAATATCATCGAAGAAAACTTTATGCTGACCAATGTATGACTGTTTGATGTTGAAAACTTCTAGACTGACAATAGAAGGTATACAAATGAGACGTGTATTTATATTTCAGTTCACGGTCGTGTAATTTTGAGTGTTTTAAGCCACTAAATTAAATACGTGTGACCTGTTTTTCAGCTCTTGATGTGATATTGCATCACAAGACACAATTTTGCACTATATTGTACATACTTTTAAGTGTCAACTAATCCTTAAGGTGTCAAATTCTTTGTTCACAAATCTCAGCCATTTATTGATTTACATGATACGAAATTTCACTCTTTTATCAATTACAGCTCATGTAATTTTCATTATTTTTAAGAGTGCACACACCAAAAAAATATAATATTTTTTTTTTTTTCCCCCCCCTTTTTTTAAAAACAAAAAAAACCCCCCAAAAAAAAAAAATATTTTTTAGTTTGGAAAAATTTTTTTTTCCCCCAACCCCCCCAACCAACCCCAATGGTTTATGATAAAGTGGACTGATTATTATAATTTGAGATAACTCAATACAGACGTCTTCCAAATTTGGCAGATCGTCAGGCAACAGGTGGATACCCACTTGGTACCTCATAGTAAGATGCTTAGAGACGGAACAGAAGATTCGATGAGCTACCTCCTCCTTTAATATTGGTTTACTCAACTGTAGTATTAAAACAGAACATCGATGAACAAAACTGATTAAACTAGAATCCGTGTTGTTCTAGAACCCTTTGTAGTGGGAAAGAACCGTTTGTAATGTTGGTCTCGGATTTTTCCAACCGTTCTTTAAATATATTGATAGATTGGAATCGTTTATGGGATAGAATACACACTACCAACATAGCATGTAAATTTATGTCCCCTGAGACCAACACATGCAACCGTCCTTTAACACATAAGAAGGAGTCGAAACGGATGAGAAAATAAATTCAATCAAACACATCTTTGGTCGATTTGCTTATGTGTCAGTTTCAGGAGACATAATTTTACACGAAATCTTTCTTTACGTTCCCCGACTTTTTTCAAACATGAATTACGTCTCGTGTAAAATTCATATGTTCTAAGTATGTAGAGTTGCGACCATACAACTGTTTAAAAAAAATATAATAGCCTTTTGACATCTACTCCATTTTGTATCGTGCCTGATACGTCAGGACATTCCTGGATGTTTCAATTTAGATCTCAGCTACGATGCGGTGTTAGTTCACCTGTTCACTTGTATCCGAACTTATCGAATCGGATAGCCACTCAATTGGCTCGCATTCGGATTGCAATATCCATATAATTTACTGTCACAAGCCGTAGTTTATGATAAACAGTAACGGCCAAAACAATAAAGCCAAATCCCAAATTTCCATACCAAATGCTAGGTTTTTCAACCCGATATTAACCGTCCAGTGAATCAATCCTCATCTATGTCTATCTCTCAATCTATTACTTATCTCCACGAAAATTACAGATAGCTAAGTAAAATCTACAAATATTAGTGGCGAACGAAAAACCGTAAACATAACCAAGATTAAATTGGGGCCCCGATCACATGGAATTGTTCGACACTGTCTTCATTTGTCATTCATCTGAAAGAATTGTTGGTAGTTGAAAGTAATAAAAAAGAAAACAACTTAGTTGCACGTTCCTGGTTTTTATTCCGGATTCATCCAATTCCTATGAGCTAGAATGCTCCATAAAGACTTGCATAAATGCCGTGCCAAGCTCGTTCATCACAGTTTATCCTAAAACTCCAGTACATCGCTCCTAAACATCGGCTTTTTCTTCTCCTGCTGTGCAATCTGATATACGGAATCTACGGAAACATAAAAAAATATAAATTGTCCCTCAAATTCTTTTTCTAGCTTGCTTGAACTTCGCTTCAGTGTTGGCAATAAATATGTCGTCCACTCAAGACTGTAGGACGTCCTCTGTTTTCACAAACAGAAAAGGATCTACATGGGATGGCTCTTATCCCAGTTCCATCGCTCGCGGATTTCGCTTAGTTTAACATTCGGTTCGTCTTGCAACCACCCATACTTTTTTGAAGAAGACAAACCTTTTTCCTTTGCTATTGTTGGAATTCTATTGGCTGTCTTCTCCATTGAGCAGGATCACCACTTTTCTACCCTTGCAGAGTCTCTTGAAGATCTCAAATTCACAATACACTTGTAAAAATCTCATATATAATTAAAAATAGAGCGAGGCAAATGACACTAGAAAATTGGTCACGTCTTACTTCGAGCTACGCACACTACGATCATCCGAAAAATGTAAATACTTTTCAAAAAAAAGAGACAAGTTCCTTCACAGTGCTTTCTCCTATCATTTTTATCAGTTTAGGCTAATCTTTCTTAAGAAACTTTGAAAAAAAATCCTTGAAATACATTTTCTTTAAAAAAAATTCATGTACCTTCAATCACCACAGATTTTGTTGACAATAAAGAGGTCAACGTATGCATGCTATTCTCTCGGTGCAGTTCCGACGCCAAGGGAACTGTTCGGCTGTCTTCCTTCCGGTCACGTCGACGACGTTGTAGCGCGCGGGAAAATTAATAACTCGCTCGTGTTTCGCTTAATAAGCCGGTGTAACTTATGTAGCACTATAAATTTACCACCGTTTGTTGCCCGGCGTACAACACTCGTAGAAATAATGAGATAATTATTTAACGCTAAGGCCGAAGCCTTACGCTGTGAAGCCTGTTCGGTAGTTTGCAGGTTGGCACAGTAATAAGCGGAGAGGCGAATGAGAAGTGGGTCGAAAGAAAGTTAACGCTGTTGGTTTAAGTAATACAGTAAGAATGTTTAAATTGGCACGACAACTTTCTTGTAATCATTCTTCGGTACTACTTTGAAATGTATCGTTCTTGGCATGAATAAATTATGGTATGCTCGAAGGAATTCGACACGAGAAGCAGTTCTAACTTCGTTCCTATGAAGATTTCAACCGTTTGTTGTCTTTTATTATTGGTAACAGTTTTGAACAAAGACATTGCATTTAAATCAAAATTTCCTCTTATTTTTCAACGTAATTTTTAATGCCCTCTTCTACGCCAAAACCTCACGCTGCAGATCGAAATACAACGTCTGTAAGAACCGCGAAGCTAGCTTTCGTAACATCAATTCCATTTCCATCAATCCCACCACAATCACCGACGGTAAAATTTAAGGACAAAGCACTTTGGGTGGCTTAATGGCACCATAAAACCGGGAGCACACCGACGGGGCCACCTGGAAAAAAGAGGGGTGAAAACAATTGAGCTTAATTCAATTTCTCATTGTTAGCCACCTAGAACCATCAACCTTTCGCCGACAGGTTACTTCTTTTCCATCTTTCCACTCCCTTGGGAGGATCTTCTTGAAGAATTAAGATTCTCACTTCGATGGAGCGGAATGAACGTTTATGGATTACTACTTAAATCAAAATAAATATTTGCCGGTTCGTGCGTCGAATGAAATGTGCCTCATTTTGCCTGTTCAGGGTATGGCTATCATAACTGTTTACTCAACGGCGCTCTAAGCTCAATAAAGACATTTGGGATGTTGCTCGTCCTTTCGGGCTGCCATGTTACACCTCTCTCCCATCCGTTCCGGTCAGGAGGCAAGAGTGTAAGGGATAAGATAGGTCCTCTTCTCAATGTAAATAGTCGATGAGAGCGATAAAAGTGATTGAAAAGCACCGGCGGTGGTCCCGGGGTCTTCATTGGGGCGCGCACTGTGTGGTACTTGGAAATAAAGATTTTCTCACGTTTCGGCGATTGATCTTTTCTTCGGATCGGATGGACACGGATTGACACAAGATGGAAAAGCATTTTATTCGGGAGATTGGAGACAGCTTCCCCAGCGCTTCGGCTATCTGAATGTAAACAGTTTTGACGCTGGTGGGTGAGATTTTGTCGTCGGAAATGATAAGTGATCCATAATTGGGCCCGTGAGGGAGCCTAATGATGGGGAAATTATGATAAATATGCATAGTATTAAACAAAACTTGGGTTCCTAGACTTTTTTTTTGAAGGTGCTACACTAATGCAACATAAACAATTAGGTTTCGCGTCAGTTGTGGCCTGCTTTTTCCTTGGCATTTCAAGCTTAAAAAAAGAAAAAGTAAATAAATTGATTTGTTATATCTTTAAGCTAGAAATTAATAAACAAGATTAATAATATTCAATTACATTGTCCTGACAGCATAAACCTTTGATATTCCACCAGGTAGCAATTAGGCTGTCTTTTTTAACACTTGTGTGCAAGGGGCTTTTTGATTGTTCATTCAAATAGGAGCTGAGTTCGCGTTTCACACACATACCGGTTAAACAACAAATGAAATAACTATCGGCTCCGTAAAGGTCATGAAATTGAGTCTGAAAATCATTGAACTGGATGAAAAAGTAGCCAAAGTAGCCTAGCGCTAAATAAAAAGGAATACAAGCCAAACAAGTTTCTGAAAAAAATCTCAGCAAACAAGAAAACGTTTGTTTTCGGAGCTTATGCATGAAAATGCGTCATTAGTTTTTCAGGCATTATTTGGGACGAAAAACATCCTTCCTGAAATTTTCCTCAGTTGCAGTTAATTGCTCAGTGAATAGTGAAAATGTTTCTCTATTGGAAACTTTCTATGATTTAGAACATAAGGTCTGTATCCACATTAATCCGGACACCTTCAAATCATTGTAACTTTTGAAATATTGCTCGTAGGAATGACAAATTTCACTGTGTTATAGCTGAGAGTCTATTATGAAAAAGACTATGATTGATGTTTACATTTCATGTTTAGTATTCAAGATGGCGACGAAAGAAAAACAAGTGCGCAAGCGAATTTTGTACGGGCGTACGGCAAATCCTGACTTGTCAATACGGGACCTTGCAAAAACATTAGATTTGCCTAAATCCACTGTTCACGATGTGCTTAAATCATTTTCGGAACGTTTGACGGTGGAGAGGAAACCGAGAAGTGACAAAAACATTGGACGCGCTGATCCTGTCATGGACCAAAAGGTGAAAAGGATATTAACGAAAAACCCAAATCTCTCTATTCGAACGGTGGCTCGTAAAATAGGGATATCGCATGGTTTTGTCCAAAAATCAAAACAACGTTTGGGACTTAAGTCGTATAAATTAAAAACAGTTCCAAATCGCAACGACAAACAGAACTTGGCAGCAAAATCACGGGCTCGACGTTTGTACTGCGAATATTTGACGAAGTTTTCATGCGTTGTTATGGACGATGAAACTTATTTCCTGGAGGATTTCAAGCAGCTTCCAGGGCTGGCTTTTTATTCTGCTATGGCCAGAAATGCTACAGCTGAGCATTTCAGAATGAAAAAGGCATCGAAATTTCCCAAAAAATACCTTGTGTGGCAAGCAATTTGCACGTGTGGCAAAAAGAGTAAATCTTTTGTCACTACAGGCACAATCAACAAGGAGATCTATCAGAAAGAGTGTCTGCAGAAGCGATTGCTACCCTTCATCAAAAGTCACAAAAGAAAAACCTTTGTTCTGGCCCGATTTGGCATCATGCCACTATGCTAAAACTGTGATGGAGTGGTACCAAGCAAATCAAGTGAACATTGTACCAAAAACGTCAAACCCGCCAAATTGCCCAGAGCTATTGTTCGCCGATGATACCGCAGTCGTCCACAATGGTAGGGTAACAAAAGCGCTTACAGCGAAACTGCAGCGATGCCTGAATGTTCTGTCAGAATACTTCACCGAATGGAAGATCTGTATCAACGCGGCGAAGACCCAGGTCATCCTATTTCCACACTCCAACTCTCCCAAACTTGTTCCGCCTGAGGATTGTAAAATAAGCCTAAACAACACAACGGTGGAATGGGCCAAATCAGCTGTCTATCTTGGCGTTACAATAGACAACAAGCTTATCTTCAAGGAACAGGTTGACAAAACTGTCACAAAGTGTAACTTTCTGTTGAAGCTACTTTACCCATTGATCAACAGAAGGTCTACATTATCCCTGAAAAAACAAGCTTGCTGTCTACAAGCAAATCATACTTCCAGTCATCGAGTACGGCATGCCAATCTGGGAGAGTTGCGCAAAAACACATCACCTGAAGCTTCAGCGTGTTCAAAATAAGTTCCTCAGGATGATCCTGAACACCCCTCCGAGGACAAGAACATCTGAGGTCCACCGTCTGGCCGAGATAAAAATGCTCGACGATCGCTTTAGTGAGTCTATCAATCGGTACAGGGCACGCTGCCTGACATCGGATCACCAGATCATCCGGAATCTGGTTCCCCACCCCTAGGATTTTTAAATTGTAGTTTTTAATTGTAGATTAGGTAGGTTATCAAATTTTAACAATGCACCAAGGGCTGAACTGAAAAATTAATTAAAACACAAAACACACTTTACACATAAAACACATAAAACACTTAAACAAAGCTGAAGAGCCCAATGGGCTAAAAACTTGAAATTTGTTATTTAGTATATAAGACAAAGAATAAAAATAAAGATCAATTTTAGTAGTACCTATTCACTTACTTACAGTCCATACTTACAAGTTAAAGTTCCATTTTTGTAAAGGTACCTTTTGTGTCAGCCTTCATTCTCCTAACCGAACCGAAACCAAACGGTCTTTTTCAAGAGTTAAATCGAAACTCTGCCGATATTAAGCTTGTCACTTAGTGAGGCCTTTTTTTATATTTTCAGACATTCTTCTCTTTTCAGAGAGCGAGTAATGGCGCTATAACCATAAGGCATAGGGAAGAAGGGCTATAGTTAATGCTAAAGTCCCAACCATTTAAAAAAATGGAGCATCACTTAACCTTCTTAGACAATATGCTCCCAACGACAATTTTGAAATATTTTTTTGTTCTGTACATCACACAGAGCATTCTGTTCAACTATGTTCTCCAACTATTAATTTCTTTTTTTCTTTGATATCTACTGAATGCTACGTGGGTTTCCCGTGTCTTCTTAAGGTAAATACCAAATTCTCGCAATCTTCAACGGTTGCATGGACGTGGCCAGGTGAGCGATCGAGGAATGTCTTCGCGGAGATTGGTGCGTGAAGGAACGTATCAGTAACTGGTTCCGTTTCATGTTGACATGCAATGTCTTCAACGAATTATTCCTCATCGTAGCTCTATCCACAAGGTGTGCAACCAATTACAAAAGAATATTTCCAATCGATTGATGCAAACATTTAGATAAACTAACGAGCAATGAATGAATTATTAACGTTTAAAACAAAATCATTTTCCCATGTGTTGCCGAACGAAGTTATCCAACATTAAAAACTTTTCCTTGACGAAATATTCCTATGCCAGACCGGGAATCCATCCAGGCATAGTTTTGCTTTCAAAAGTGTGCTGCAAGTTTAACACCTATCCATAAAACGTTCCAAAGGAAACTAAACTAAAAAACACCAATCCTTAACAAGAGCATCAAAGCAACGTTTGAGTCATTATGAGACGACGTTCAAACGAATCCTGTAAATTTCTGTCACATCCGTTGGTTGCCACCAGAAATAATCGCAAATGACCATCGTGCGAATCCGGCCATCCGTGCTCGTATCAAACAACCATAGTTCCAAACCAAAGTGGTCAAATAAAAAACCATTAGCATTCACCACTCGGGAGTGTTTCCGTTTATGCAATCACAATTCTAATGAAATTCCGAAACTTTGACAGGGGATATCATTTTCCCAGCCTTGTTGTACTGCGACCGAACAAAAGGCAAACATGCGATTGCTTTCCGTTGATCCTCCTCGTGTCCTAAACAAACAACCAACAATTGCTTTTGACACAATTTGCATGCAACACGTATCTTGTCGTCACACTCACACACACAGATTCACGTTATGCTTCATGGAAACATGGTCAAATACAGTTCGTTGTGGACAGAAGAGAAAAAAATCCGCTTGACGCAAACTAATGGCAACATGGGTTCAGGAAAAATTTGCATACATACGTTTCATTCGCTGCAGCATCAGGAGAACTCGGCGAGTGGTGACCTACGATACGGGCTAAAATGCAAACCGGAAGGCTAAGGTCCAATCAACTGATACCACAGCAGGTTTCGTTTCCTATAGTCAGCTGACCATGCACCACCGCCGTCATCGTCGTCGTTCCCTCGTGTCCGTCCGTCCGTCTGTCAGTTACTTGAATTCGACGAACGCAAATTGAAAAAGTTTTTAATTATTTTGTTTCACATCTCATCGTCGTGTTCATACAAAGCCATGCCCAAGTAGCTCAGGGGATTTGTTTCACTTGTCACACGGGTTGTTTTTGTCAGAAAATTTGCATGCTACACTAGTCGGCAGTATTTTGAGCCAATCAAATCATTCTTATGATATTCTTATCCTAAAAGCAGTAGGTATTAAACGCCATTTTCACGATAAGGTGGAGTGAACGGAGAACGACAAAATAATGGTGCGGCACGGTGGCAACCTGAACATTAGGGTGCAAATTAAAATAACATTTTTGAATCCCAAGGAACTACATTGCTCACAACTGTCATTACCCCATAATATGACTCGATACTAAATTTTAGTTCAATCGGACATGGTTAAGGGATGCCTCTAATCGATCAAAGTTTTGACATTTTAACTCATGCAAGTATTCCTAACGGTGGAACAAAGATAACTCTTAAATCGAAATTTGTTTTTCGATGCAAATGATTTGAAAACACTGAAATTTCGAGATCGGATGTGAATTTGAAAACAAAATTAATGAAAAAATCGCTGTTTCCGCTTTAATTTTTTTGCATCTTAGAAATTACTAATTTTCAGAATTATTCTCTCCAGACCGTTTTATTTTTAATTTTTCGAATTAATATTATCTATTTTACTTCAGATCTTTGATAATTTTCGTTCTCTTCACAAAATTTGCCAAACAAATGAACACCATCCAAATAACGTATCGCATGCCAACCATAAATCAACGATTACTTATGATTACTTTCTGAACAGTTTTATTTTTATATTTTTAAATTTTTGACTGAAAAAACGTAAGGGTGAGTTATGTCAGTGACATAACTGCAAAGTTGACGTAGGACTGCTTGTTGATGTGAAGAAACTGATGTCATCGAATTGATAAATTTCAACTATATTTACCCCGGGGGGGGGGGGGGGGGGGGCAGGGGAAGCAGTTGCCCCCCCCCCCCCCCTAAGTTTTGATTTTATTTTTAGAATTTTATTATTTGTTTCAATATATTATTATTTATTTTTTATCTCTAGAAGGTTGCAAGGTAACTTGTTGCAATACAGTTGATGTTACTCCAATACTACTCAATTAAGTCACAATCAAGTCACTGTAACCAAATATGACGATTTTGTGTTGCTTGGGATGTTTGTCAGATTGCTCCTTTGCCTAAATAAAAAAGCCATATTACACAAAGTTGCCTCGATTTTGTAACAAGTTGTAGCAAAAAAGCGTAAAAAATTGACATCCATGAGAAAAAAGTTGTAATTATATAATAGTTTTTAAATAGTAACGAGTAACAATTTTATTACAATATTTTTCCTTTAACCTAGAACCCAACATATGTAGCCTAAAGTATCTAAAAACCCCAAGCAGCACACAACAGTCAAAACTGGTTTCAGCAGCTCTATTGTGACTTAATTGAGTCACAGAGCAGTCACCTTTACTGGGTTGAAACAAGTGAAATATCACTTAATCTGTAATGTTAGCTATTAGATAAGCATTGATTGATTTTTTTCTCCGCTAGCTGAAAGTTGAAGAAGCTATGCTCAATGTTCAGTTCTTGGTTAATCAAAAAACTGAATATTCAAACCTATGCTATAGCTTTCAGAAGCCAAATACTACTAGATTAAGAAACACAGTTGATAGTTAGAAAGAGTATCAACGAAAAATATTTATTTGAACTATTCATGGCATGGGTCAAACCGCCCCGTTACCCCGCTTTCCCCGTTTTAGGGTACTGTAGTTTCGTATTATTGAAAATATATTTTGATCATATCTTACAGTTTGATTCAGCGTGTGAGAAGCAGAACAGCAAGCTAGTCAGGGCGAGAAGTTTCAGTTGTATTATCCTATTGAAATAATTTATCCATTTTTATGAGCATGAGCAGGATAATGAGCATGATTGACCGCCCGAAGTTGTTATTCCGTTACTGCCAGTTATTATTACCACAAAAAAAAAATATAACAATTACAAATTAAAACCTACTCCCCCCACCCCCACCCCCGCCCCCCCCGCCCCACAGTCAAAAAAGGAAAGGGAAGGAATGGCTTAAATTTTATTTGGATGTTTTATTGAAACCCCGACCCCCCCCCCCCCCCCACGAGAAATCACTGGGATTTTGATGACAAGGATGGGGGGCAGGCGGGTTTCTTTTGGTAAACAATAAGCTGAATTCACGCTTCGTTTAGTAAAATATTTAAATACTAGTACCGATTGCTGATTCGAACCGATAACAACAGTAAGGATGCTATTGGGGCCACACACAAAGTGTAATGGTGTTTTTTCATCGGAAAAACAAGGTGATTTTTTATAATGTTGGAAATCCGATTTGATCTGAGTTAAACCAATAATAAGGATGCTATTGGAGCCACTCACAAAGTGTGATGGTGGTTTTCCGTTAGGAAAACAAGGATAATTTTATGAACGCTTGAGAGACGCTTTGTTGTTCTCTTACTGTGCTCACTCGATCACTCGTTACACCGAATTATAGATAACCGAAACAACACGAAACGTGCCATGCTCGATAGGAAAATAGTGCGTAATAAAGCATCGACACAACCTTTCACAGCCGATGCTCGAACCAAACTCTTTTTTCGTAACTCACAATTTTTACTACTGTATTCTACAATCTATTGCACTGCTGTAACTAATAACTGTATCAATCAAGTTGAAGTGTCTAATGAACAATCTATGCTAATCCATTAAAAATTGAAATTGAGGGATATCGTAAAAATAAGAGTCCGTAGATGCATTTTGTGCCTTCTGGTAACTTTATGTTTCTATTGATATCCATGCTCATCGGTTTAATACCAACCGGGAGAGACTTGGCCTTATACAAATGGATTTTATTATCTCCAGTCCGCTCAACCAATCGCAACGTTTTGTGATAGATTGGACGGATTATTATAATTTGAGATAACTCCATGCAGATGTCTTCCAAGTTTGGCAGATCGACAAGCAATCGGTGGAGAGTTTAGAGGAAGACCGGAAGAATAAGCGATGGTTCTGCGCGTGTTTATAAACAGAAGAACCTTCATAACAAAACGAATCATCGGGTAAAATACATACGGTTTTTTTTTTTAATTATAAGCAGTCTAAAGCAGTTATTTGATTCATTTTATCCAGAAGTACCATAAATGGATATTCGAAAGTTTTTCAAAAGTAAGTATAATATTTACCAGCATGTAATTAAAAAAAAAAACAAGCAAACAAAACAAAACGAATGTTTTTTCATGCAGCTGAAATAACCACGAATAGAAAAATATGCAAAATGGTTGTATTTCTCGAATTTGAACAACAATTTTAATGTAATTCAATGATACACCGTTTTGGTTTCATACTTCTCAGATACACATGATTGCTACATATACCGTTTTTCGACAGAACGTGTTTCAGTTGGATCATATCAGATAAATCGGTTCAAATTTTAAAACGCAGATGCAGATGTGTATATAAATTATTTTTAAAATATTGAGGAATAGCTGTTGGAACGCATATTAATTTCTTTTCGTCATTGATGAATAAAATTTCTTAAATTATTTACTAACTACTCGTGTGTTAAGAATGCAAGTAGCAACAATTCAGCACAAAAAACACAGCTTGCTTACATTTGTTACTTACGTCGTTTTAAAAGGTTATGTTTGATATTCCTGTTTAGAAAATATCAGATAAAATAATTATACTAAAGGTGAGCAAAGGGGACACAAACCATAAGCTATAAACCACCAAAACTCAAAATGTATGTTTCTTAAAAGCTAATCACTTATTATTTGAACAACCATTAAAAAAATATAATCTATTCAAACGGTGTGAGCATGGTGAGTAAAAAAATGGTGTTTCTTCTGTGTTGCTTTGGGTGAGAGGGTCGCGGATGAAAAGTACATTTTCAGTACAAACTGCAAACAAATTCGGTGGTTATTCTATACAAAAATCCAACATGACCCGTTAAATGTTTGTCCTTCAATGTGGTTTGATTTAAAAACATGGGAAAAATCGAAAGCTTTTAAAATCGTTTTTTTTTATTCCAGAACAAGCCTAGAATTGTTTAATCTTGTTGCAAGAAACGGACGGGTATTGTCAAATACTTTGGGTGAGAGTAGAGAAGATAATCCACCCGCATTCAGGCGTAATGTCACATAAATGGGGCTCCATTCCCGCTCCATAATCGTTATTGCTCAGCCGTATAGAAACCGAATGATTTGATTTTTTTTTTCATGACTAGTGTATGTGTAACACTATTCATGAACAGAATTTGAAGTCATTTGGTTCTTTTCGGCTGAGTAAATAATAGCGATTGGTGACGAGAATTGGTCCCGCACCCTATATGGGTTCAATCAGATGATTAAAAATCAGCAGTATAATAAACAGTAATGGGCCAAGATGAGAACCTTGTGGCACCTAGGGCTGATTACTGGTAAATTTGATTGCTTTTCTATTGTTGTTCTCAAATCACATTGAAATATTCTAAAACGTCCCAACGTGCTTATAAATGAGTAAAAATAGTAAACAAAGAAAGCTATGTCAATTGGATCCGTTTTGCTGATTCTGGAAGCTCACGAACTCGATTACCGACCTGGTTACCGAAATTACCGAAATCTGGCAAATTCGGTAAACAGCACGGTAATAGAATTCGTGAGTTTCCAAAATCAAAGAAAAACTGATCCAATTGACATAGCTTTCTTAGTTTATCATTTTTACTCATTTATGAGCAGTGGCGTAGCGTGGTCGGGCGAGGGGGCGGTCCACCCCGGTTGTTATCCAGACAGTTGAGGAAGTGAATGCTTATTCACTTTGCCGGCTCCATGGATGTATTTAACTGAATTTGTTTAATTTTGTTACCAATTTAGCGAATAATGAAAACAGCACATGTTGGACATTGACAAGATAGTAAATGTGAAATTGACATGGTTTCCTTTGACAATGACTCTTAGCTTGAATGAGTGACCATAGCTGCTTTGTCAATATCTTCATGCATGGTCGAAATTTAGTAGCATCGGCATGTTTCGGCGAAAAACCGTATTTGTCTCCTCCTGAAGGGTTCCCTCGGAGTATCCGGGTTGTCCCGGAATGGTCAATATGGTCATTCGTCCATTTAATGACTAGAAGTAGATTGTTTACAAAAAGTCATGAAGTTTGAGCCGTCGAAAGGCATAAAAGGTTCCCCCGGGCCATCTGGATTGTCCCAGAATGGCGAATATGGTCATTGGTCCATTTCAAGGCTGAACGTATACTACTCATGAAAAATCATGAAGTTTGAGCCGTCGAAAGGCATGTTTCGGCAAAAATCTGTATTTGTCCCCTCCTAAATGGTTCTTCCAGGGCATCCGGATTGTCCCAGAATGGCCAATATCAATATGGTCATTGATCCATTTCAAGGCTAGAAGTAGACTACTCAACAAAAATCATGAAGTTTGAGCCGTCGAAAGGCATGTTTCGGCAAAAATCTGTATTTGTCCCCTCCTAAACGGTTCCCCCGGGGCATCCGGATTGTCCCGGAATGGCCAATATAGTCATTGGTCCATTTCAAGGCTAGAAGTAGACTACTTAAAAATCATGAAGTTTGAGCCGTCGAAAGGCATGTTTCGGCGAAAATCTGTATTTGTCCCCTCCTAAACGGTTCCCCGGGGCATCCGGATTGTCCCGGAATGGCCAATATAGTCATTGGTCCATTTCAAGGCTAGAAGTAGACTACTTAACAAAAATCATGAAGTTTGAGCCGTCGAAAGGCATGTTTCGGCGAAAATCCGTATTTGTCCCCTCCTAAAGGGTTCCCCCGGGGCATCCGGATTGTCCCGGAATGGCCAATATGGTCATTGGTCCATTTCAAGGCTAGAAGTAGACTATTCATGAAAAATCATGAAGTTTGAGCCGTCGAAAAGCATGTTCCGATGAAAATTTGTATCTGTCGCCGCCTCACGGATCGTGGCAAAACATGCCCTCTTCCGGCACAGATTCCTTGTGGCCAATCGGGTCAAAAAGGGCAGTACTCACCAGAAACTGAAAATTGGGACTCTAATAAGCATTTTGACTGCAAAGACTTTAAAATTTGGTCATATATAGTTTCCACAATGTGAGTTTGAAATCCGGGTCAATATGACCCGAAACACCTTATTCGTAACTTTTTTTTAACAGCCCTTCAGAAATGTCAAAAAAAATTGGGTTCGATGCAGAAACGTAACTTCCTATGATTTAGGAAAAGTCAAGAAAATTCAAACGTCTAGATGCTTATTTTAGAAAGTTATAGCATTTTTAAAATCCATTCCGGGTCATATTGACCCCGACACCTAAAGAAGTGGCAATGTGTATTTCTTATTTTATTTACTCTCACGCAAATGTTACCCAAAGCGACTGTGACAACAAACGGGATGCTTCGTTTAAAAACAAACAAATGCAAGAGACAGCAGGCTTCACGTTACATTACCGGTGCGCTATATCCATGGTTAACAAAGAAGAGAGGAAACTTGGGCTCTCTCAAAAGCAACAGTGATGCCATAGCTGCCGCTCAACAGCGAAGCATTATTTATCGTTGGGTACTATTGGACAGCTCCGAAACATATTTTTTAATTGCATATGATAGTGCCAGATGATGGACAATACAATCATAAGCATAGATCAACCTCCAATGACTGAAAGAAACATGAAATAAATAGCGATTTCAGATTGTCTAAATATGTAATAAATTTAACTCAATGTTCAACATCACATTCTGGCAACAAGCCTAGTTGTGGGAGAGAGCTGATGAAGACATGCTCTCCGGTACACGCGATGCAAATGCAAAATACACAAAGGCAACATTTGAGCGAACTTCTTCAGCAGGTCAGAAACTGATGGTTTCTAGATGATGTATTTTAAATCTTCAAAATGACAGTAATAAATTGGTAATCAATCATAATTCATACATCGAATCATTGGCCCAATAGATAAAGCTTATGATCGTATCATTAAAAAGGAAATAATTTGGAAAATGTAGGAGTTATAGACCTATTTCCTAACAACTGATTAAAATAGTGACCCCTGATTAAGCCGTTCCATACCCTATGTACAGAATATTTAGACAAAACAATGCAAAACTAAAACTAGGGCAGAACGCACCGTAGCGTTGTATAAGTCTACACGCATAGAAAAAAGTACCCAGTGGAGCAGTTAAATGTGGGAAGCCAACGTTTGGTATAATCATGTTAACCTACCGTTAGGTATAAAAAACTTACTTCTGGTATAATTCTACCCTAAAGTTTGTAATTTTAACCCAATGGTAGGTAAACATAACTATACCCAACGTTGGCCTCCCACACTTAACTGCGCCGTCGGGTGCTTTTTTTAAGCGTGTTTATAATGAGGAGTTGGCAACATATCGCAACGTTTTACTATCTTTATTCTATACCTGGCTGCTACAAGTTCTATACTTGGCTGCTTGACTACTAAACAGAGCTAAAAGGATGTGGCAATATGTTGCAACCTCACTTACACTTTACAACTCTAATGAGTAATTTTTAAAAACCGTGTTTTTACCTTTTACAACCGGTGCATGCTATCCCAATATTGTAGTGCATCATATCCCAGTGTTGTGGTGCGTCTTACCCCAATTTTGGAGTGCATATTGAGCAATGACACAGGCGTTTTACCCCGGTGTCGCCTTGGGATCAAATTGGGAGAGGTCTAAAAAATCTTGGAAAATCATCGTATTGAATTTAAATCACATTTGATCTACGACGCAAACATCGTAATACTTCATACACAATAACTTCTTCTTAAATTTCAGCTTCCATTCCCTAGTAATTGACGAAGTTGCTTAAACGACGCGTTTTGTACCATCCTCCCCTACTGCTTGATTTCTTCAAGCATCTTCAGGACAAGGGACAGTTTTCGAGTGCTCCATCAAATCTCCGTGAACTGTCGATGATCAGGAATCCGGAACTAAGCCTTCTGTCAGTACCCACTAATAACTTTATAATTCTGTGCTAGACATTTATCCGTCAATGTTTATCAACTGCGAAATTGGGGGCGACACCAACACTTGACTCATATTTCAAAAAGCCTTTTGCGGGCAAGAGTTTGCCGTCAACAAATGACATTCTGTTTCAAACACGATGTACGTCAAATGTAGTTCCCTCCCAAATGCGTAAGAATCTTCTTTTTTCAGCCATCGTCAAACCTCACCAAAGCATTAGAAATTAATCATCTCCAGCGATGACGTATGTAGGTCCACATTCACAAGTTCAGTGCAATCAATTGAATCCCCCAGAAAGCATGTCTTCCATTTTCGGGACAAATATTTACCATCGGACCAATTTTCCCAACACATCCGCCTCTCGGTGTCCGTATTGATGCTGCACAGGTCCTACTCTAAGTATTTATCCCAGGCACAAACCGGCACACATTCGGCACGGATGACGACGTCGCTGCGCTGTTGTTTGCACTGCTGCTGCTGCCGCCGCTGGCTGCAGTATACAGTTGTAGGCATTTTCCTGCTCGGCGACTCACGTATGTCCTTGTCATGGTCGCGCGTGTGTATGTTTTCGAGTTTGATGCAAATTGAAACCGAACGCTTCATTAATTTCACTAGACTCTATCGAAGCAAGGCACAGCTGGCACTGCGGTTGCGATGGTGACTTCGAGTAGGCAGAGCGTTTTCTTGGCTTTGGGTGCTTTCTTTCTTCTCGCCTGCTACGTGCCATTATTGCCGTCAGGACGAGGGTTCCGAGTAACCGAAAGGCACAAATCCCTCACGTGGAGGCCCCCAGTTGAGTAATGTGTGCATGTGGATCTCATCATTCCCGGGTGCGGTTGGTAAAAAAAAGGAGAAAATCGAAACAACCAACGACTGGAACTGGAGAGCAAACAAAATTTCTATTGATTGATTTTCCCCGAACCAATCGGACAAGGAATACCAAATCGAGCACGTCCGTATGACTAGGGACCAGGGAGCAAAGCGGTGAGCAGTGATATGGAATGGAATTAATCCAAGAAGATACCGCAGAGTGATTAGTAGGATGAGTGAGTTATCTTTGGGCTGCAACGTTGTGGGCGTGGGTGACAATGGCTAGGCAATTTTGTTGACATTACAGTTGCACATTAGCATAAACAAATCGAAAATCCTTGAAATCTAATGGAAAACTCGCCCCCTCAACGACAACTCGGAGCAAACAAAAGAAGCCGAGGTCTGCTTCCAGGCGGGAGGTTTCAAATGAATTATTTCTGAATTGAACCGCACTGTTGGATCAAAAGTGCCTTGGTGAAATATAGGAAAAGAAACGTTGAAAATTGCTATCATATTTTGCTCGGCTGATTGCTTGATGGAAAACGGTAAGAAGGCAAAAATGCAGACGAATCGACGAACCGAATCTGCGATGGCAATGACGTCGGCATGTTGTTTTGGTTTTGCATAGTGATTGATTCGGTATAGGCGTTAGAGTGGTTCAAAGTATCGTTTCTGCGCGGACCCACTCAATTTCAAATAAGGTGCTGTTTTCTCTCCCCAAATTTTAGCTCGATTGGTTGCGAGCTAGAACTGCGCGGTTCTTTGAAGTTTGAAGTTTGGGAATTACTATGAGAAAACCAAACTTTTTGTTCTCATCATTCTATCTCTTCGTTTTCATACGAAAAAAAATCTATCTGTGCTTTCGAAGAAAATATTCAGTTTCAACTGAATATATATTAATTAATGAGCAAGATGATGTTCTCGTGCAATGCTCCATCCACTGCTCAGGAAGGAACATTGGTGTGCTTGGTGCGAAGAATAGAGACCTTGTCTTGAAATCCGCGGATCATCATTATCAGAAAGTGGTTCGGGTAGAAAATAATAAATAATTAATTAACTTGACATTCAATTGCAACTTAAAGTTGAATGAATTTATCGAAAGCTCCCATAGCAATCATGTTCGCATGATTTATACCGAAGAGTTTGGTTTTCACAAAGTAATTCGCATAGAAACTGCAAAGGGCCAGTGCAGTTCGAGTTCGCAACCAATTGAGCTTAAATTTTGGGAGAAGCTCGATTGTGTTGAGTTGGAGCAAAAATGATACTTTGAACCACCCTAATAGACATGTATGGCTACTTATCTACCTGCTGCCGATGCGGACGATTTCAACCACCCGAATTCGATGAATAATTTTGCATCATTTGTTTGGCATCGTGGTGCGTGGCAGATGAATTTATTTGGGATTATTTAAAGATGGATTGTTGATTTTCGTTATGACCTATTTTCATTTTTTTATCATCGATGCTCAAGGTATTTTCTATACGTTCCTTCGATGATTCTGATAGAAGTTAAGATTGAAGAAAGTGATTGAATTTTGGGATAGGTTTGACAATCACTTCCAATCGATAGAACTGAAATGAATTTAAAGAAAATTAATTTGAGATTTTACCGAAACATGAAAAGTAAGCAAACCGTCATCATTTCAACGATCGTTCTATTTAAAGCCTGTCCACTTTAAATTTCGGACACTTCTCTTTCAGTGTAGATTTTGAATTATTTTACGGACCGCTGAAACGTTCCACTTATATGACAGCTGAAACTCTACACTTTATTTCGTGGTATAACATGTTTACATTCTTGTAACATTCAGTAAAATGGCGTCGAATAAAGTGGAAGTGCGCAAACGTATTTTGTACGAACGGCAGCAAAATCTGAATTTATCGGTGTGCGATCTTGCCAAGAAACTAAAGACGGTTTTCGCCCCAAATCGTATTCGGAGTTGGCAGCACCCTCTCAGATTACAACGAAACTTTCTGGGTGTGTAGACCATGACTAGATAAGCCACTTTGCATACTTAGTTTCTTCATTTTTTTTTTCTAGACTGTCTTTTGAAAAGGGCTAAACTTTTTTTTAATCGATTTTTTTCAAATGTGTTTAATAAAAAAATTACTACTCCTACAAAAAAGTATTGTATGGGTGATTATCACAAAATAAGTCAAGTTTTAAGAAAAAAATATTGAAAAAAACCAAAATGAGCCCTACACTGAAAAAAATTTTTTTTTATAAATTCAAAGTCGATTTAAAAAAAAACACCGTTTTTGATTTTGATGAAATTTTGTCTCAAGATAGGTAATTATGTTCCCTACCAACCGTTTATACATTACAAGATGGACACTTTTAAGGAAACAAAGTTTTTCGAACAAAAACTTTTTCATGTCCCACTGATTTATTTTTCAGTGTATATTGTTATCAAAAACTAAACCCAAACTACTGAAAAGTACCGTGTTTTGTGTTTGAAAATCACTTGACCAGCGCTTGACTGTGGATCGGAAGGTTGGAAGTGGAACAAATCGAAAAGAATCCAGGAGAGTGTGAGTTTTTTAATGGAATACCTCTAACTAGAAAATGAAAAGGAAGATTAGTAATTTTCATATAATTCCAACTACCTTTACTGCTTATCTTGATTTAGATACGTGGACTTCGTCAGTGTAGTGTACTAATACTTTATAATTTACTTTATTTTCTAGTTAAATCGGAAAGTTTGCCCCCGACAAATGGACAAGCGGGTGGTAGCCATTTTCGAGAACAATTCCAATCTTCCTGTGCGAAATGTGGCTCGTAAAGTTGGTAAGTCAAAACCATACGTACAAATAGGGGAGCAAAGGCAAGGACTGAAAGCACACAAAGTTGAAAAGAAGCCAAACCGTGGTGACAAGCAACATTTCACTGCAAAAAGTCGTGCTAAGGAGCTTAGCACCAACTGTTTGCAAACATTTTTTAGTATCATAATGGGCTCAAAGACTTTAAACAGCTTCCGGGTCTGGCTTTTTATACCACAATGCAGAGGAATGCCGTTGCCGAGTATTTCCGAATAGAGAAGGTGTCCAAATTCCCGAAGAAGTATTTGATTTGACAGGCCATATGTAGTTGTGGTCGAAAATCTAAAAGTTTCGTCTCTACTCTTACTGCCTCTAACTTCCCTTCCTTGTTTACAAAATCAGATACGTCTGTTTGAAAAAGTACTCGAGAATTATGGATTTAATACAGATGGAAATTCAGGTTAATTTTGACTATGGCCAAAATGTCAGCTCAATTTATTTTCGTATGGCGATCGTTTAGACAATTATATTGCCTTTATTAAAAAAAAATCGTCCAGTTCTAAGATATCCCATTTGTGATATTGACTTTAAATTTTAAAATATTTTTTTTTAGCGTGTAACAATCGATTTTATAATTTTAGTCCTCTTTGAGTTATGTCGATTTAAAAAAAAAAGCGATCAAAAAACTTAAGCCTTTTCAAATGGCAGTTTAGATAAATTTTGAAAAAACAAAGTATGCAAAGTTGCTTAAAAAGACATAGTCTACACACCCACAAAGTTTCATTGGTTTCTGAGAGGGTGCTGCCAAATACTGGATGAGTTAGCGTGAAATTCGTCATTAACATAAAAATAATTTTATAATTTTTACCTAATAGGTTATATATACTTTTAATTATTATGTCTGATATATCAAATTATCATTTTGATTCTTTCTTCTCCTCTAATGATTTAGAAGTATCTAGTGTCTTGGATACAAGAAGCCGTAATGGAATCTGTGGTAGGCTTTTGCACTTATTACTGAATGTATTTTTTTTTTTCATTTCTGGTTTGTAAATGGACATTTTACCAAATATGAGCTGATCTAATTTTGATTAAAGAGCTTAGATTAAGAGGTAGAATACCTAAGCAAAATACCTCAGAATTGCAAGCAAAATATCTCTCGAATAACTAAACTTGTTATTTCGGATACCTGGGAATACCTGAGAGGTACTATTTTGGTATTGTCTTACCTCAATTTGGTATTCGCATAACATTGTGGGAACAATTTTATGGTATTATCCTCAGGTATTTTTCCTCTTAATCTGAGCTTTTAAATACCAAGGCCAGTTATCAAGCTATTCGTTCCTGCTCGGGTTCATAGATGATTTAAACATCACTTATTGTTTTTTTTATGTCCATATGTCTTTAACTCCATTTTAATTAAAGATTACCTGCCTTCGTAATTCAGGAGCAATAACTATTAGGGCAGCAAAAATAAGAGCGGATTGCTGTTATAAAATCAGCATCAAGCAACAAATAGTGACCATAGCAACAATCAATTAAAATGTATAAATGTTAGTTTTCTAAAATTTCAATAGATTTAACAAACTTTTTCAGGATACCTCAAATCAAGATTTTAGTGAAATGCTGCTATCGCTGAAAAAAAAACGAAAACTGGATTAAGCGCGGAACCACAGCACTGTACACTGTAACACTTTACAACATTTCTTGCATTTCAGGATCAACCGAATGAAGATCATATATAATAGATACGAATGCTTGTTGTATTTTTCATTTACATAAATATATTATTCCTTGTCTATTATTCGTTGCAAGTCATTTTTAATGGTGTTGGCTCGCAAGGCCCACAACCAACCATAGGCGTAGCCAGGATTTCGTAGGGGGGGGCAAGCTTAGTTTTTTTAGAGACAGAGAGAGAGAGAGAGAAAGAGAAAAAGAGAATTACACCGTCTTCAACCAGTTGCTGCACAGACTGAACACTTAACATTATACAACGGACAACACAACGCCCGGTGGACCCATATAGTAGGGACATTATCGAGTTCCGTCGGCTGGAGCGCGAATCGAGCCTTCACTTTATGACAATCCACCTGAGCGACGGGTGGATTAACTTTTCTGCTCTCACCCAAAGTATTTTACAATACCCGTCCGATTTTGGCAACAAGATTAAACTATTCTAGACTTGATGTGGAATGAAAAAAAAATAATTCTAAAAGCTCTCGATTTTCCCCATGTTTCAAAATCGAATCCCATTAAATAGGAACCATGCTGAAATCTAACGGATACTGTAATGTGTCAAAATATTCATTTTACAGTCATATTGGATTTTTGTTTACGACAACCACGGAGTTTGTTAACAGTTTTTACTGAAAATGTACTTTTCCTCGCGATCCGCTCGCCCACACTGAAAATTAAATTTCGTTTTTATTACAAAATCGAATGAAGAACTAACAAATCTATTCGTTGTTTTCTACACCGAAATTGATTTGTACTTTTCAAGAAACTACCTTCATATTCAATGCCACAATGCTTTTACATAACTGTTAAAAGCACGAAGCATTAGTTGACACAGAAAGAACACTCGTTCATTGTACGAAAACAATACAAAATGCTACGAATATTTTGTTATCAATAAGAATGCATGGTTACATGATTGACTGACAGAACTTCTATATCGGCTCAGTATGTAATTGAAAAAGCGCAAACCACGAGGAATTGTTCAGATTTTTTTTTAATATTTCTGAAATGAGGTTCGAACCTGTATTTTTGGGAAGACTTGTTATTGAATCCGTGGTTGATCTCACTAAGCCATGGTGACTCGTTAGAAGTTACTTGATTGATGAGTATGAACTTATAACTCTCGATAGCGCTTTAATTTTTATTTTGGGATAAATCAATGATTCCAGCCCACCCAAGCAGCAAAACCAACATGTAAGAGTACGATTGAAGTAAAGCAGTGATAGGTTGGTCTTCACAAAATTCATTTCGTGTATTGTACAAAAAGGTGTAATGACAGCATTTCACCAGATGACAAGCATAAGGAATGTTTCATACAAATTACGAGGAATTCATTCTATGAATAAAATCCATGTTTACGAAACAAGGGAAAGCTAATTCACGAAAATAAACTTTAAACTGAAAAAGGAACACAGCAAAAACATCGTTTTTTTACTCACCGTGCTCACACCTTATGAATAGAATTTTTTTTAATGGTTGTTCAAATAATAAGTGGTTAGCTTTCAACATACATACATTTTGAGTTATGGTGGTTTATAGCTTGTGGTTTGTGTCCTCTTAACTTACCTTCAGTTTAATTATTTTCTCTGTTTTATCTAAACAGGAAAATCATGCATAACTTTACAAACCGACGTAAGTTGCGATTGTAAGCAAGCTGTGATTTTTGTGATAAATTGTTGCTACTTGTATTCGTAAGACATAATTTAGAAAGTTTTATTCATCAATGACGAAAAGGAATTCATATACGCTCTATCTGCAACTCCTCAATATTTTTAAAATAGTTCAGATACATTGGTGCATCTGCGTTTTGAAATTTGAACCGATTTATCTGAGATGATCCTAGTGAAACACGATCTGTCGAAACGGTATAATGTCGATGGTATAGTGTCGTCGTATCAAGTGGAGTGTATCTGAGTAGTACAAAACAAAAACGGTGTATTACTGAATGTTATTAAAATTGTTGTTCAAATTCGAGAAAAACCATCATTTTGCATAATTTTCTCTTCGTGGTTATTGCAGCGGCATTTATTTAGTTTTGTTCGTTTGTTTCTTTTAATTACATTTATGGTACTACTAGATAACAATAAATCAAAGAACTGCTAATAATTTACAAAAATCATTGCGCAATTCACACAATGTGCACTCACCAGCAGAGCACTTTTCCGAAATCAAATTTAGAATGAGAAGTAATTAACATCGACTTTAATAGTAGCTTTCTTCTGGGTTCATGGGAGTGTTCTCGACTTGTTGTGGTATGTATTTGATTGATGAATTTCCTACCAATAAACCTATTCAACTTAGTATTGTTTTAAAACCGGGTGCTAACCTTGTGCTTATGTATGCATTCTATCCGGTGATCCGTTTTGCTACAAACATTCTTCTATTTATGAACACGCGCCGAACCATCGCACAAAAATTCAGTGCGTTTTTCCCCATCGAAACGGATAAAATCTTTGAAGGGGGGGGGGGGGGGGGTAGCTCTCGAATCTTCCGGTCCGCCTTTTAGCATCTTGCTATGAGGTACCAGGTGGGTCTCCACTGGTGGACTGCCTGTATTTGGAGAACGTCTGCATTGAGTTATCTCAAATTACAATAATCCATCCACTATATCACAATATATTGGGATTGATTGAGCACGTTGGAGATAATGAAATCATTGGGTATAGGAACCAGTCTCCCCCGGTTGGTGCTAAACGGATGAGCCTGGACATCAATAGAAGCATAAAGTTGCCAGAAGGCACGAAATGCATCTACGCACTCTTATTTTTACCAAATCCCTCAATCGCAAATTTAAATGGATTAGCATAGATTGTTCTTAAGAAGCCTCTACTTGATTGATACAGTTGTAAAAATTGAAAGTTTATGAAAAAGAGTATGCTTCGAGCTTCGGCTGTGAAAGGTTGTGTCGATGCTTAATTACGCACTATTTTGCTATAGGGCATGGCGCGTTTCGTATTGTTTCGGTTATCTATAATTCAGCGATGCGAGTGATCGGGTGAGCATAGAAAAAAAACTACTAAAATGCTTCATGGTGAGATGCTGGTGGACCGGTGGTGAGGATCACAATTAATTTTCATCCATAATATTGGTTTGCCATACTTGCCGTGTCACTTGGAGAAAGTAAGCCACTATACCTTTTTGTGAGTGGCTCCAATACCATCCTTACTAATGGTTTAAATCGGTTCAGCTCGGATTTCCAGCATTATAGAGAATCTTTTTGTTTTTCCAATGAAAAACCACCACCACACTTTGTGAGTGGCCCCAATAGCATCCTCCCTGTTGGTTTAAATAGGTTCAAATCAGAAATCGGTACTAATATTTAAATATTTCACTAAACGCCGCGTGAATTCAGCTTATCGTTTACCAAAAAGAATCCTGCTGCCACCCAATCCTGTTATACAACATCCCAGTGAAAGTGCAGAGGCGGTCTCGGCTTCCAATAAAACGAGTATCACGTCGACACATTCCTACCCTTTTTTTATTTCACATGCATTCGGGTGAAGCAGGTGCCAGTATTGCCTTAGTTTGGGATGACCAGTTTTTACACATTGAGGATGTATGCTAGTCTCAACCATCATCTGTTGGTTCTCTGTATTATAACAGCTGATCTGGCAGCAACGGAGTAGCAACCTTGGGCGGTCAATCATGCTCATTATCTTGCTCATGCTCATGGATGTCCGCTTTTTGCGCTTTTTTGCTACAATTTATTACAAAATCGAGGCGACTTCGCGCTTTTTAATTGAGGTAAAGGGATAATCTCACAAACATTAGAAATAAATAATAAAAATTGAAACAAACATTAAAAATCTAAAAATAAAATCAAAAGTTAGGGGGGGGGGGCAACGGCCCCACCCTGCCCCCCTCTGGCTACGCCTATGCAACCAACCCCACTATCTCGCAGGAGGACCATCGTGATGCTGCTGTTTAACAGTCCCAAGCACCACCAGGACTTTCGGCTTTTGTATTTAGAGTCCTGGGCGCACTAACAAGATGGTGACTCAGCCGCTCCTAACATGGAGAACAGACGCTCAAATGGGTGAAGGCTTGGACTTTTAACCCTTATTTTTAAAAAGCGGGGTGGCTCGCTTTTGTCAGGGCTGCTGTCGGATATTTGTGGGTTTTTGGAAGAAACTCAACAGAGTCCAACAACTGCTCAGTCCCCCCAGCATCCTAAACAGTCCCCGTCGATCCTCTGGGGCTACTTATTCGTGTATTCAGTAGCTGTCCATCATATCTGATGGAATCCCACCATCCGTGACCCGTGGACCCGCCGGGTTGCTTGCAGCTCAGCCCCGTAGAGTCTTTACCTACTCTACGGTCTTCCCGGACATAAATATATACACTGCTAGGTGTAAACATCTTGAAAATACATCGAGAAATAATTGAGTGATTTTAATTTGACACCCTACCCTAACTGTAACACGCAGTCTACGTCAAAACGATTAAAAAAGGAAACATTATGGAAATGGGCCTACTGTCGAATTTGTGCTCCACCATATTAATTTCATGCGTTTTGAAAAATATTGGATATTCATGAATTGAAATATGAAAATATACCCGGGAACCCTGCCGGCCAGTGCATCATAACGGCTAAACAGCTGACGGGGAATCCCAGAGATTACCAAATAGACTGTATCTTGCATTATTTAGTAGTATTAACTTCCCGCTGACCGTTGTTTACCATATTGCTCCACAGTCATTCGACGCAGAAACTACTTTACAAAAAAACTCAGAATGTTTGAGCAAGTGCCGTTTTTCCTCAAGCTTGTCTTACTACTCATAACAGCTTATCAACAACTTAGCGGTGCAACCCAGCCACAGTATCATATCGCAACTTATCCGGTAAGCTAGAATTCCACGCAACTACACTATCAATCCTTGCTAACTAAAAAAAACCTCCTCAGAGCAATTGGTTCGAGGCGTCGGAGTACTGTCATCGGATGGGATCGCGCTTGGCCATTGTCGATTCGGAGGAAAAACACAACGCCATCGTACGGGAAGCTAAGGCAGCGGACCTAATTTCGTCCGGGTATTTTGGCGGCTGGTTAGATGCAACCGATCTAGGGCGGAAGAATAACTTCGTCTGGCACAGCACCGGAGCGCGGGTTAGGTTTTCCCGCTGGAGAATCGGAGAACCGAGCGGAGGCAATGAACATTGTGGAGCTCTCCAGCTCTGGCCACTGTTGGGTTTTGTGTGGACCTGGAATGATGTCTCGTGCAGTAAAAAACTGTTTGCCATCTGTGAGAGCATCGAAAGACCTACATGTGTTCGTGAGTTTTAAGCTACATCAATAAAATTTGAAACTAGGTTTGAAATTTTGTTAAAATGAGTTGAATTCATAAACCGACTATAACTTTGAGAGTTTTATTTCCCCCTCCGATGTTTTGGTTTTCACGGCCTGCTTCTCCTCTGATAAGAGTATTTTGATTAATGTTTGTTCATATACAACGACACAGTATATGTACACATTTCTCTACACTAATTACAACATCCGACCAGTAGACAACGACAATGATTTACTGCTCTGGTGTAAAGTCAAATCGACTGTAGCTGGATAGTGCGGGATCGGGAGTGCCACCAAAACAGCGCCAAGTTTTATCTCGCGTGTGGTTTCAGATAAACCACACCCACCGGTTTCATAAATAAGAGTACGAAGTCGCACTTCCCTAGCATCGGTACAGCACAGCACCGGTAAACGCAATATGTAGGTGGTAGGAAGTTAATATAGAAATAATGTTCCATAAGTTTTGGTTAAAACTTCCCATAAATGAGCTCTATACCAGCAGCAGCATTTCTCCCTCTGCTCCATTCCGACCGATGCCGACGGTGCAAGTGAGAAATGAGAAAGCCATGTAAGGCGGGATGTGTCCCACTGGAGATCTTACATGGAAACGGGTCTGCGACTTTGAGGGTGTAATGTATAGCAGTGTGTGTTGTCACCAGTATACCACTAATTATCTGTGGACTGTCTGATACTATAAAATTACATAAACACCGAAATTCATGGATTGTCACATTTTACTTAAACGTTTCGATACACGAAATTTTATCAATATTCTCGCAAATTGCGTACAACTCGGTGTCACACGGAGCATCGTTCCAGGTCCAGTTGAAACCTTGTTTGGGCCAATAGTACAGCACCACACAGTGTTCGTCTCCGCCGGAAGGTTCACCTTCGTCCCAGTGGGTGTAGCGCAACCGGGCTCCAGTATTGTGCCAGATGAAGTTTCTTGCTCGAGCCAGATCGGTTGCACCTAACCAAACGCCGAAAAACCCGGACGCATGAAGATTGGTTTCCTTGGCCTCTCGTACGATGTCGTTTTGCTTTTCCTCTGAATCTACGATGGCCAACCGCATGTTCATCCGGTGGCAGTACTCCGACGCCTCGAACCAGTTACTCTGAGAATGGAGGGGTGTTTTGGTAGACATTTTTCTGTTCGTAGTGCTGTGAATTTGTACTTACCTCATAAGGTGCTATTTGATATTTTGACTGAGCAGAGATGGAGTGCAGTTGAATGGCCACTGCCAACAAAAGAGTGAATTTAAAGGTATATGATGAGATGCTTTCAATCATTTTCCAAAATTTATAACTTGCGATGAACTGACTGAAGAGGAAGCTGCCTGATTACTAGAAGCGAACAGTGGCTTGCGAATCAAACACATTCATTATCGCTGTTTGCTGGGCTTTACCTCTTAGTTCACTAAACCGGTTTGCTGGAAGGTTAAACTTCGCGGTTATCAAAGTTTGTTCCGTTTTTTGTCGGTTTTGCGTAGTTATTTCATTGATTCATTTACTATTTGTATGAGACGCGGTGATTAACCTACCAAAGGCTGGATACTTTTGCTCATGATCCATCCATAGTTACCACAGTTTTTTTCTTGACTACTTGATTGGAGCAGCGTATTTTAAAATTCTCGAGTACTTTTTCAAACATACGTATCTGACCCGTCCCCCCCTCCCTCCCCCCCCCTATTCTTTTTGCTTGCTTCATTCTCCTGTCTACTCTTCTTTACCTCTCAACCAATTATAATTCTTTTTCACGCGTGCCGTCTTCTGCCCTCCTCTTTTTTTAAAAACTCTTTTCTTCTTACTCCGGTCCCCCCAGCCTCCTCCCCCGTCCTTTTTTATTCCTCCCCCCTACACCCCCTTCTTCTCACCCCCCGCCCCCCCCCCCCATCTTCTCCTGGGTATTGTTTATTCGGTTTTCTTCTTGCCCCTGGGGGCCCCGGGGGGAGGGGCCTCCTCCCGCTTTCGCAACGACCCCCTTGTGTGTAGTCGCCTGGTGAAAGTCCACATTGTGTCCCCGCATACAGCGTCATTTACCCACTGGCAACCGTTCTCCGCGACGGTCCGATACAATAACGAAAAAAGTTTGTCTCAGCGGCAGGGTTGCCACATGCACAGAATTATCGAGATTGACACAGATTTTTTTCATTTTTTTCATACAGATATCTGTATGTAAAGATTACAAATTTTTGAGTTAAACTAAGATTTTTAAGATTTTTGGCAATTGTTTGTCCACTCCAAAAACATCAAATATAAAAAAATCAGTACATTTAAGGGTCCAACTTTTTACCAATTCTACTTTCTCTGTGCTGTTTTAAGCTCCACGAAGTAAAATAAAACAATTGACACTGACACTACAGTGACAGATGACAGTCTATAAGTCAGTTTGTGTGTGTGCCCCCAAATGATTTCTCCATTAATTTTTTGATTTAATTTTTTACTTTCCCAATGATTCTATGAAAAGTTCTCAGACATTCCTTGAGATATTCCTTCCGGCGTTTCTAGGTGTTTTCTTCAGGAGTTTGTAGGTATTCCTCCAGGGATTCTTTTAGCAGTCTTTCTGTCATTTCATCCACAGTTTTTCAAAATTTCCTCAATAGGTTGCTCCACAAATTTCGGCAGATTTTCCTGCAGGGATTTCGAACTTTCCCTCCTTATACATACTCGATAATGTTTAACGTTAAATTGTGTCTATTCGTAAGCTAAACGCAATTTCTGCAGCCATTCCCGAGCAGGAACGAATAACTCGATAACTGGCCTTGGTATTTAAGAGCTCAGATTAAGAGGTAAAAAACCAAAACAAAACCAAAGGCCTCCCAAATCATTCATACCTATGGTGTGATATGAAACATCCGCGAGAGAGAGAGAGAGAGAGAGAGAGAGAGAGAGAGAGAGAGAGAGAGAGAGAGAGAGAGAGAGAGAGAGAGAGAGAGGCAATGATAACGTCCTTGGTTCGAGTACTACTTTACCCATGCCCTTTCGCTCAATTTTCAATACTTCTATTCCATTTCCAACCTACCGTACGCTAACGGAACTTTCAACACTTTCTCTTTATATCTTTCATTCTAGCAAACATGACTGTCTACTCTTGGTGCCTCATGGCGATGAGCGAAACATCTCCTTCTACATTCAAATAAATTGTCTTTATGTTACAGACACCGATGATACGGCAACAGTAAGATACTAGCGTTCTGATTTGGATGCTCAACCTCACAGTATGCTTTTCCAACATCAACACCGTCCTTAATTCAGGACCACAAAAACCAAAAACCCTAAAATACCCATTTCAGGGCCAATTTTTATGATGTTTCTGGTCTTACAGCAACAAAAGTATCACGTGAACTTAAAAAGAATTTCATTTAAATAAATGGAAATAGACTAATAATCAATAACACCGAAAGAATTGATGATACTATAAGTATGATATTGTTCTAAAAGTATATTAATTCAAAGAATATTGCATTGCCCAATCAAAATGGCTTACATTTAGTAGCGTAGTCCTACGTCGTCATTTCGAACAACCCAGTGGGGCTGTAGCTTGTTGTTTTTTATTTCCATTTTAACTGCAACTGGGAGCACTTTAAATCAATAGTTTTTCAAGAATAATTCCAGGTCTAGAACGGTTCGATACACGACACTTTTTCCACATTCTCGCACATTGCGTACCGACTGTCAGTGCAGGGAGCATCATTCCAGGTCCAGTTGAAGCCCTGCGCGAGCCAATAGTGCAGTTCCAGACAATGTTCGTTGCCGCCGGATGGTTCCCCTGCTGCCCAGTGCGTGTAACGCAACCGGATTCCAGTGTTCTGCCAGATGTAAATGCCCGTCCGTGCCAGATCGGTGGCACCCAACCAAACGCCGAACGATCCGGAAGCCTCATGAATCTGCGCCGCCTTGGCCTCGCGTACGATGGCGTTGTGCTTTTCCTCCGTATCGACGATGGCCAATCGCATGCCCATCCGGTGGCAGTATTCCGTTGCCTCGAACCAATTGCTCTGCGATTTAACTTGCTGTTAGCATTGATCAATCAGTATTTTTTTCGTAGCTTAACTTACCTGGTAAGGTGCAATACGATAGTTTGACTGTGCAAAGATATAGTGCAGTTGGAAGAGCGCAAACAGGAAAATCGTTTGTTTTACCGGCATTGCAATGTTTTTGAACATTTCAAACGGAAATTAAGCGGGGCTTGCTGCGTTGGAAGCTGTTTGCTTACTAACAAAAATGACCAGCTTCTTATCGCTTCGCGATGGGATTTGTCTTATAGTCGAATAAACCGGTTCATGATCAGGTCAAAGTTGCGCTGGAAAGTACAGTAAAACTTGTTGCTGTTTCACGTGCGTTCCTAGCGAATATGAACAAAATAAATAAATAAAAAACAAGCAAAAAACTGTGCTGTGGCTTTTCTGCTGATAGTGTACTATTGGCACAGTTGACGTATATTTGATTAGCGATGTTTGGCCAAACTTTGCCATTTGTCTAAATATTTGATAATGTCAGCACTCGTAGTCGAATATTAGGGATTGTACTATGACACTCTAGTTTCATCAAGAGGTGCAAATATGGGTAAATATAGTTGCAAACGGGGTAAATATTGGTCGGTTGTACAAAACACTTTAGGACTATCATCGTTTTGCACACATTATGGAACCTTAGATAGACGATTCAGTAGTATACCTCAAGCATTTGAATCGATTAGCAGTCTTTTCGAGGTTGTTTTGGAAAGTGCGTTTATTTTTAAGTTTCTAATTTGCACTAATTTCAACATTATTAAGCTCACAGCCAACTTTGATTTATTCCTACATAAGCTCAAAGCAAAATCATTTTAGCAGCGAAACAGAATTGACAAAGGACCAGCCGAAATCTTCAAAATTCTTCGGTGATCAATTGCCAACATTCCGACTGGTTGTAATTTTCCTTTCATCGTTGGAAGGAAGTGGAACTGTGTAACGTTGAACTATTCCTCGGTTCAGAAGTTTTGTGGGACCATGAGCAAGTGTGAACGGGGCAGCCGGAAAACGCTTCAACATCCACCACCCGAGGGATACCCGGTTTAATATGTTATTCTAGTGTAGTGAAAGCATGGCTTCATCGTCTCTAATATGATTACACATCGAAGAAAGTGGAACATCTTTCGTATTACAAGGTTCTTTCTCTTTTGTTTGTCTATTGCATGAGACGACTGCTGGATTCTTGCTGTGTTTCCTCCTGAGCGGATGAGAGCTTTATTTTCCACTTTCTTCTGCTTGATGGTAGTCATGTAGTTGGAATTACAGAACGAAAAGTTTCGTTTCGGTGCCATCACTTGTTCCAGTGATGATGATGTTGGAGAATCGGATGAATGCGAAGGTGATATATATTTATATATATACAAATATATTATACATATATTTGAAACATGAAACCTTCCGTAAATTTTAAAGAGTCGCTGGACAGTTGTTTTGATGCTTGGGATCAGGCATAGTTAATTATTTTCACGTATAGGGTGTTCCAGAAAGTATAAGCACAATTTCTACACGAAACTGCATGAAACCGGATGACATAAGACAGCTGATTTTCGCTGTGTGTTTTTGTGTGACCGAAAGATCAAGAAGGCTTTTTCAAATAAAAAAAAAATATAAGGGATAGCTCACTGGGGTTGTGCGCAAGGGTAATGTAGGACTACGCAGCAATGTCTAATGAATGGTAAAATATGTTTTTCAAAGTTTTGTGACGGTCGGTATTTGTAAAATTTATGTTTGGTATGTTGCTCTAGCTCTAAGCTTGCGCTTTGAAACAATATAGAGACCGTTTAAATCTCCGAGCTATGTTTAAAATTGTGCACAAGATTTAAGGTATGCGACGAAGGGAAAGCTGAAGCTATTTCGGCCACCGCTGACTGCCAATTGACAAGAATTTGGAACGGTATGTTAGAAAAATACCAATCAAAACTCTTTAGCTGGGAACATCAATTTGGTCGTCTTAAAGACTGGACTCGGAAAAAATGAGACACACAAAAATGATCACCAAAAATTCATTTTAAATCGGATACTTCTCAGGGATTAAATAACTATATATTAGCTATGTTTTGGCATGATTTATTTATTGAATTTCTTCCCTCTAGCTGAATGCTCGTACAATTCTCTTTACACTGCTCATGAGATCTTGGGTGAGGCTTTGTCCATCTTCCTTACACAATTTCTCCCAGTTTTTCTTCCAAGCTTCATCGGTTTTGAATTCTGTTTTGTTTTCGCGTCAACTGTACTATACTCTAACTGCACTTCGTGTCAGTGCAAGCTTTGAGGTAGCCCCTATTCCTCTCATTGCAGTCGAGCCGCCGCTTTCAGCGACCAGCAACCGTCCCGGTCCTGCGTTTGAGTTGGAAAATGGGGTTTTCCAAACATCGATTCCAGGTAAGTATGCTGTAAATTCGAACATTTCGTGCGCTGATTAATTTGCTGTTTTCAGTCAAGCCTCGTTACAGCACGTTCAGTCATCTTCTGTAATTTGGACACCGGGCCTCAAGGGAGTCCCTATTTCTCTCATCGTAGGCGAGCCTCTGCTGCCAGCGACCAGCAGCCGTCCCGCTGGCGCGTTTGAGTTTGGAAGACGGGGCCTTCTGAGCTCCGATTCCAGGCAACTAACTACGCTGCTATCTCGAATATTCCGTGTGCTAATCAATTCACCGTTTGCAGTCAACCTCAGACCCTCCGTGACCGACGTTAACGAAACACCACCGTCAGCGATCAGCAGCTGCCCCGGCTGCTCACGAACCACACCCAATACAGCTAACTTCTCCGGCACCTCCCATCGTATGGCTGGTAGCGATCTCAATGTGCACGGACTGCAAGTTTACTACCAGAATGTCAGTGATATGAACTGTAGTCTAGTCCAATACTTTGTGGCTAGCTTGGACAGTCCGTATGACAGAATCGTCCTTACTGAGACATGTCTCAACAATCACACTTTCTCCATAACTGCTTTTGGTTCGTCCTACAAGGTATTTCGGGGCGACCGAAGGGCACTAAATAGTCGAAAGGTATTTTGATCGCTGTACGTTACGGCCTCGAATCGCACATCGTTGAAGATGAATCTTGGAAGTCGGCTTAGCAAGTTTGGATCTCGTTGAATCTCAAGAATCGCACCCTGTACTTATGTGCCGTTTACTTTCCTTCTGACAGAGTTAGCTACGATGATCTCATAAATGTGCAACATTTATAGTGTTTCCAACACTATGGAAGGAAGCGTTCATGTTTCTAGTGCACAAAAAGGGAGTTAGAATAAATGCTGATAACTATCGCGGAATTTCGAGCTTGTGCACAGCCTCTAAGCTATTTGTACTGAGCAATATTTCAGCGAAGATCAACATGGATTCATGCCGAAGCGTTCAACGACCACAAAACTTTTATCAATCAGTTCCTTCATCATGGATGGGATTTTAGCTTGTTAACAAACGGACTTTATCTACATGGCCTTTCGACAGAATCAACCATGATATCGCTGTGGTAAAACTGGAAAGGCTTCTGTGAAGCAAGGACACTGGTTCTAATCGTATCTTTGTAGCAGAACCCTCAAGATTAAAGTTGGCGCTGAGCTGTCCGCTTCGTCCCCCGCCATGTCCGAAATTTCCTAAGGTAATCATCTTGCACCGCTGATTTTTTTTCTTGTTATTCAACGACGTCAACCTGTTGCTGAAATCTCATCGGCTAAGCTTTGCTGACGACCTCAAAATCTACATTCGCGTGGATGCGCTACGAGACGCTTTACAGATGCAGGAAGATCTAGAGACAGTATTGAGGTGGTACGAGGTGAACTATTTGCTCTTGAATCCGGGAAAGTGTACCGTTGTCACTTTTTCTAGGAAGAAGTCTCCTATTATCTTCGGTTATTCCTTGGTCGGAACTCCTCTGCAAAGAGACAACCAAGTAACGTTTGCATGAAAAAAATGGACTTTTTTCGGATGGTGATAAAAATAAAGCTAAGACAGATAATTGCTTTTGATAAATTTCCCAGAGAAGGTAATTATTTAAACTTACTTGCAAATAAATTCTACGCCCTTGCGAGCGGCCTTCTGGCTTTTAATCGAAACATTCGCCATGGCGGACGAAAACATGCGTGTAGGCATGTTTTTGAGTTCTTTCTTCGTTTTATTTATCAATTCCTCCTCAGTTTTCGCTTCAAATTTGTTGGAGTAGATCTTACGCTTCAGGTTGGCCCAGAAATTCTCGATGGGACGCAGCTGTGGGACGTTAGGTGGGTTCACCGACTTGGGTACCACATCGATATTCAGCCGCTCCATCTCCTCCAACGATCGCTTCCAGTAGAGGGCCGACGCCAGATCCGGCCAGAACACCGCTTCTTCGCTCTTATGGTGTTTCTTGATGAACGACGCAACTTCCGGCAGACATTTTGTACTATAAATTTCCCCGTTCACGGCCAGTCCGGAGCGAAAGAAGGCTTTGACATCCCCTTCTCGCCGATTGTCAGCCACAGCAGCACCTTCTTGGAGAAGTTGGTGTGTGAAATGAACTTCACCTCGGAGCTCAGTTCCTTCGTGGGGGAAGTAAAATACGAAGTGCCCTGCCAGTCGTTGCTATCCAGGGTGAGATAGGTCTCGTCGTCCATAACCACCACCACGTCGTGATTCGCCGGGAAAATCGAGTTGACCATCTTATTTAGTCATTGCCTGCAGCTCCGAACCGACCTCCCGGCCAAGCGCACGCAGCGATGTAGCCACTTTTCCTTCGGTCTTCCTCTTCCTTTGGAGCTTCTTGTCGCTTAGGGTCGTCGGCCGTCCGGAACTGGGCTTTCTTTCGATGCTCTGATTGTTGTCTAATAGTGCCAAGATGTTTTAGATGCCGGAACGGGCGTATCCGTCGTCCACAAAGTGCAGCACGATGTCCGTTTTCGAAGCGGCGGGGTGCCGTTCTTTGAACGCGCGCACGTCTGAACGGAGTTGCTTCACTATTTTTGCCATCACGGATAGAGTTCGACTGCATGGGTAGTTTTGTCAGTGCGGGTGAAAAATCGGCAATTTTTGTCCATTTTTTTCCCCAATGCAAACGTTAGAGGACTTTTGTGTGATACTGAGCATGAGCATGAGCATGATTGACCGCCCGAGGTTGCTACTCCGTTGTTGCCAGATCCGCTGTTATTACACAGAGAACCAACAGATGATGCTTGGGACTAGCATACATCTTCAATGTGTAAAAACTGGTGATCCCAAACTAAGGCAATACCGGCGCCGGCCTCGCCCGAATGCAGGTCAAGTAGGGAATGGGTAGGAAAATGTTGGCGTGATACTCGCTTTATTGAAAGCCGCGGAATCCACTGCACTTCCACGAGAAATCACTGGGATTTTGTATAACAGGATTGGGTGGCAGCAGGGTTCGTTTTGGTTAACGATAAGCTGTCAAGTGTAATTAGTACCGATTTCCGATTTGAACCAATTTAAACCAACAGTAAGGATGCTATTGGGGCCACTCACAAAGTGTGATTGTGGTTTTTTCATTTGGGAAAACAAGATGATTTTAAATAATGCTGAAAAGCCGATTTTAACCGGTTTAAACCAACAGTAAGGATGCTATTGGGGCCACTCACAGAGTGTGATAGTGGTATTCCATTAGGAAAACAAGGTAATTCATCTCAACGCTTGAGAGCCAACTTGGTCCGATCTACACCAACAGTACGGATGCCGCCTGAGTCTCTTACAAAATGGGACAGTGGTTTATTTGTGCCAGGATAGGTCCCGACGAGCATGGCGAACGAATAATTTGGATCCCAATTAATTAAGTACCTCACCACCGACCGATCTTACCCGGCGAACCACGACTTCTGATGATCAACTGATCACTCGCGCAACGAACAATAGACAACCGAAACAATAGACAAAACGCTACGCTCGATAGCAAAATATTGCGGAACAAAGTATCGACACAACCGATTCAACCGATTCAACCGATGGTCGACGCAAACCTATTAAAAATTAATTTTATTAATTTAGATACAATGGATAACAATTACCTGTCTTGCTCCACGTCCTTGAGAGCACTTACCACATCACGAATCGCCTGTACCCAACTCCGGATGTGTCCGTTTTGAGAAATAGAGAAATACCAGACACCGTCCTCAAAACTTGGTAGAAACAAACTATTTCAAGCTGAACTATGCATCAGGTCCCGAACAACACTGAGAGACTCTCCCCGTCGACCGTCTCTTTCATCAACAGCTTGTCTATCAAACGATTTGCTGATGTTTTTGACATATTGGATCCTTAATTACACCTTATATTATTGTTCTGTGCGTTGAAAATACTTGAACATGTTTTTACACAGCCGTAGGAACACAAAGAGAAAGTCGATGAAGAGAGCCTCCCAATGCCACTCAGGACCCAATGCGTTGTTCAGCTTGATTTGTTGCCACATTAATCCGATCCGGCATGGGCTCGAAAACGATGCAATCCGCCATGAACGATGCACTTTCCTCCCATGATCCGATCATTGGGAGGAAACCGATCTTCAGCGACGTGCACACACCTGCACCGCACTCGTCCGGCAGCGCATGAATCAACGGTGCGGGAACCTTTGCTTGTACTTATAACTGACTATTTCGTTTCCACCCAAAAATAGGCCCGTACCGGACACATCACGGTGCAAAGAGAACACTTCTTCATGCTTATAAAGCCAGCTGGAAACATGAGATTTCTGCTAGGTTTCTTTCACATATTTGGCTGGCGTGAAGAGTCTCCCGGCTAAGAAACACCCGTCATCACCAATGTCACCAAGCAGCTTAACCGAAAAGGAGACAAATTTTTGAGAAAAGGAAAACAAAAAATGTTCTCCCAATTTTTTGAATGAAGCAAGGATTGAGCGTAAAGCTATACTACTGGCTCATCAAAGCTTATTGCAAAAAGGAATATATCTCGAGAACTTCTCCAAACAGGCGCACCTGATCCTGCAAAGAAAGAGGGGTAGTAAGATTCGAACGCAAATCTCTCAAGATCCTCCGCACCCTCCCGGAAAATAGCATCACCATCATGTTAGGGAAATGTTATTCCTTGTGTAGGTGGCCCTAGTTTACATGAAAGTGCTAAGGGTTTCAAGAATCCAACGATTGAATCCCACGTCCCCTCCTCGTCCACAAAAGCAGACACGTCCGGCCCAACAATTACTCGAGATTTTAGTAAATAGGGAAACTGCCCCCACATTAATCTCATTGTTCCTTTATTCATCCTACGATGAATCAAACAATTGGGCAGTTGAAGGATCGATTTCGTTTTCTAATAATGTTTGTTTACGTTAAATAACTACAACAAACATTACTAACTAATCCTGTCACGTGTATATCGTTTTATTTCAAGCAGGATGAATATAGGAACAATGAGATTAATATAGGTACATCTTCCCTATCGCAATGCGTATTCATGGCAACGATGGAAAAATAATGAAGTAATGGGCAGGAATATTTAATATAATGTTAAACACTTAATGAACGTTTACTTATCTTGATGACGCTTCGTTGGTCCTCATCCTGTTTCGGAATTGTATGGAAATCCGACCGTACAAAGTCTACCAGCATCATGATTTTGACTCCCATGCCAAAAAAGATACATCTCTAGTACTGCTGAAAATGTGTTACAGGCACTACATGCGGAAACAGTAGCACAATTCTTCGTTTTTGAAAAACAAACTGCACTAGAGAAATATGCCCCACGGCAACTCGAACACAACGCGAAACGTAGATTTTATAAATTTATTACACCGCGACATTCTGATGCTAGATGAGCTAGACTACTCGAACAGCAATCGGAGCACTGCCACCACTCTCATTGCTGAAATTTCCGAAACCAAATTCACAATTCCACATATTCACAAATACCGATTTTTAACAAACAGAAAAAAAAACGTGACAGCTCACGCAAAACACAACCGTCCGCGAGCAGCGCATGCTGCAATCCCTCGTTAGAGGACTTTTGTGTGATACTCAACGATAAACTCACGAACAAACCTCCCATGTTCTACATCATAATGAAAGCTTCCCGATATCTTGGCTTCATTTTTCGTGTGGCTACAGAATTTAGAGCCTTAAGTCGATGTACTGTTTGTTGGTGAGGTCAACCTTGGAATACGCTTTCTCGGTCTGGAACCCTTTTACAAAATCACTCAGGAAGCCTTTCAGAACAATTAAGAATCATTTCAGAACTAACTATGAAACATCTTAGTGCTGCTCTAGCTGCATTCCAGAAGAATTTAAACAATCTTGAAAGCATCTCATAATTACTTTCGACGCAATCCTAAACTACTTTGGAAACATATCAGAACCACGCTAGAAGCATCCCAGAATGATTCTAAATTCATACCAAAAACTATTTTGAAAGCATCTCAGATCACTTCTCGATGTACTCCAAAACAATCCTTCAAAATTTCAGAACAATGCTGGTAGCTACCCATAACAATTTTGATAGCTTTCCAGAATCTCAGAACTGATTTGGAAGCATCGCATAATTACTCTTGAACAATTCCAGAACATCTCTGGAAGCATTTCAGAATAATTCATCCTACAATCAATTTTATCAATTACATCCAACAAAACAAAAATCCTTGAATCATTCCTGAACTGCTCTGAAAGTATTCACGAATTACTTGAGAAGCATTCTTTAGCTATTTCGGTTAAAATTCTCAGCATTCCAGATCCATTTTGGAAGTAAGGCGAGCATTAAAAAAATGTGACTAAATGTTCCGAATTTTCATGCGATTGCCCTGCCACCTGGTGGTCAGTCCACTGGTTAGTAGTCAATGTATACTAGTTGCCTATATACTGTGAAAATTTGACAGCTCCATCAGTTTGATTACGGCAGCTATGGCGAGAACAGTGAAACTTCCGGGCCTAAAAAGTTGGCCATCGTGGCCCACTTCGTGTCGGCCGGATACGATCGCGGAAACATCTACAAGATTCCGGCACTTCTGTGGAGTAGGGAGAGTCCATCGAGGGGAAGTCTGGTTCCGGCAGTCTGACCGTTTTAGGAAACCGTAGGATTCAACAGAAGCTCAAACAGAAGACGGAAGGCAAGGTGGCCACTTCTTTCTGTGCGTTGGGCCGGGAGCTCAGTGCGACGGGCCAAACGGTCAAGAAGTATTTGGCCAAAATTGATATCCACATGCGGAAGCGTCAGTTCAAGCCAGCCGTGTCGGAGAACCAAGCGGAAACCCAGAAACAACGGCTAAAGATTCTGGTCAAAGAGATCTTCTCGGCGAAGCGGAACGTGGTGGTCGACATGGACGATGACACGTACCTCACGTTGGACTTGGCTACTTCTCCTCCTCACAATAGAAATTAGCAGCGATGTGAGGTACATAGCGCACACGAAGTTTCTAACGAAGTGTTGCTGTGGCTCATAATCAGTGAAAAGTGGATGTCACGTCCTCTCTTCTTTTTGTCGGGGCTGGCAGTGAACGGCGAGATCTACAGTACGAAGTGCCTTCCAGAAGTTGTGGTCTTCATAAAAAAGTACCACAAGGATTATGACGTGGTGTTTTGGCCGGACCTAGCGTCGGCTCATCGGTCGGTGGGCATTCCGGTGGTACCCAAGCATGCCAACCCTCGCACAGGCCCCAGCTCCACCCAATCGAGAAGTTCTGGGCCAATTTGAAGAGGAGAGTATCTACAGGGTGTCTCACAATAGGTGTCACTATAACAAAATGGGATTACAGTAAAACAAATCAACCAAATCATAGCATTTATTTTTCATTTGAAAGATACATGTTATAGAAATAAACCATATCAATTCAATTCGAATCTCTCGCCTTTTTCCTTGATAACTTTGTGCAAACGCTTTGTGAACCCATCGCAGCTGGCACGCACGATTTCCTGAGGAATTTGGTCTCAACAATCAACCAAATGTTTCTTGAATCGATCTAAAGTGAGCTCTTTCGTATATTTTGAAGCATATAACCCCAAACAAAGTAGTCAAGTGGGTTGAGATCCTGTGAAGATACAGGCCATTCTTCGCTTGTGATAAAATCGGGCAAATTTTCCGCGCACCATGCTTGTGTCTTCTTTGCCTTGTGAGCTGGAGCTGAGTCCTGTTGGAAACAATATGGTGTATTCCCATACAGCGTTGAAGCATGAGGAAGCAGAAGGTTCTTCAAAACCTGCTCGATGTAATAATCAGTGTTGATTTTTACGTTAGGTTTTATGAAAAGAAGAGGAATTTTTCCTTTTCGTGAAACGGCGCCCTATACCATGATTTTCGATACATTCTGATAGCGTTCTACAGCTAGTTTATCTCTTGGAATATTGGCAAGACGTTTGCCATACACACGATCATTTTGTTGATTATGCCTGTCCTGAAGGAGGAAAAGCTTTTCATCCGCAAATAAAATCTCGCAGTCTCCGTGATGAACCAAAAGATTTCTGCTTCTTTGGACCCTGGCTTGCTTTTGACGCTCCGTCAACCCGTTGTTTCTTGTACGGCTTGCATTCCAGATCATGTCTGAGGAGCCTGTTCATTGAAGCAGGGGACATTTGAAATTGTTTGCTCAATTTACGGCCAGATACGGCTGGATTACGGCTTATTCGCTCCCTTACACATTTGATCTTTTTCTTCGTTCTGGCAGTTCGTCTGGCACCTCCTTTGTGTTGAATATGGACATTTCCAGTTTCCTGGAACCGTTTCAAGGTACAAAAAACAAAACGCTTACTCACTCCGAACTGCTTAAGGCTATTGAATATCTGATACGGTCTGAGCTTTTGCAAATGTAATTTTAAAACTTGCTTCCATATGGCTTTCAAGGTAGCTGATAAATATAAACAAACGGAATCACTTATTTGTCTTTAGCATATATGACATTCCATGTTGATTGATGATTGTATTAGATTAGATTAGATTAGATTAGATTAGATTAGATCAGGTATCTTTGATCTTAAGTTAAGGGAACAGAACCGATTGCTCGCTACCGTCTCGAGGTTAATAGGAATAACAATTTAACGGATGGGAAGATGGGCGGGACACCAGCAAAAATCAAGATCGACCTTTGATCAATTTATTGTTGCTGAGAAAAAACCACTTTTTTGAATGAGTAGGGTATTCCAATACATATTTCTAAAAAAAAAAATAAACAAAGACGAACAATTTCAGTTGAAAAATAACGATAACTTTTATTCCTTACTTAAAATTAATAACAAAATGAACTAGAAAATGAGAAGAATGATTAGTAATTTCCATTTAATTCCAACTAACCAATCGTTTCGGGATGCTTTCAACCTGGTTTCTGAGTTGCTGTGGATCCAACTCATTCGAGGCCTGCTCAAGTGCCGCAAAATACTTATGTTTGCTTGTTGGCAACGTGAATTACCCAGAGGTTTTCAATTGGTTTTAAATCAGGACTCTGGGGAGGCCTTTTCAAGAGTTGAATCCTGCAAGCACGGCTGAATGCTTGCGTTTTCATAGCCATATGCTTGGTACGTTGTCTTTCTGGGAAATGTATTTATATATCTTCCAGACTCATTTGCAGCAAAGATTCTTCCACATTCTAGTACAGAATATCTATATGCCCATCTGCTGTCATAATACCATTGATTAATGCCAGATTCCCCACTCTAAACCATGAGAAACAGCCCTAGACCATAATGTTTCCACTGCCGTGTTTCATGGTCGCTTGGAGATGTTTATCCTTAAGCCCTTTATTGCTTTTCCGTCAAAATTGCAATCGTCGTTTTCTGTTGAACAGCTTAAACTTTGATTTGTCCGATCAAACAACCCGTCTCCAGAATTCCAGTGAGATATTTATATGGTTTCTTGTTTCTCCTTATTCATCATACTTATGAACGGCCGTTTTCGAGCAAAAATGCATTTCAAACCCTGCTCAGCAATGTGTCGTGGAACTTTTTTTTAAGTCTTTATTAGCTGAACCCGGTGCGTGCGCTGCTACGCTTGCAACTAAATGAAGGAAAATTGAATATAACTGGCACGTTTATGGTCCATAATTCATCATGGCAACGTTTATGGTTTTTTTTAGGAATGAGTTTTTCTTTTCTTGAATAAGCAGGGGTTCAAACTTCTATCAAAACATGCTTCTTACCCGAGAAATACACGTTTTGTGTTTAAGTAACCTGGATAATTCTCAAATTTGGAAGAAATTTGTGTTTCATTTGTATGGGAGCCCTCCCTTCCAGAGGGGGGTGGTTTCTCGAACCACCATACAATCATTGCCTTCAAAACCCCCCACATGCGAAATTTGGTTCCATTTGCTTGATTAGTTCTCGAACCATCACACTGGGCTGTAATATTGTAATAAAAAATTGAGTTTGTTTGACGACCCCCCCCCCCCCCCTTCAGAAAGGGGGTGGGGTCTTGAACCACCATAGAAACATTCTTGCCTTCAAACCCCCCACATGCAAAATTTGATCGATTTGCTTGTTTAGTTCTCGAGTTATGAATAAAATAGTGTCTCATTTGTATGAGAGCCCTCCTTCCTGAGAGAGTTGGGGTTCTCAAACTATCATAAGAACCTTCCCCAGCCCCAAAAACCCTTTCATATTAATTTTCACGTTGGTCGGTTCAGAATTTTTCGAGTCTATAAGGGTCTGACAGACAGACAGACAGACAGAAATTCATTTTTATGTATATAGAAATCTAGCCTCCAAAAACCCCCTATATGCAAAAAGTGGTTTCATTGACTTGATTAGTTCTCGAGTTATGCAGAAATTTGCTTTTTATTTTTATGGTAGCCCCCCCCCCATCATCAAAATGGGGAGGGGTATTGAACTGCCATAGAAACATTTCTTGCCTCCAAAAACCTCAACATGCCAAATGCAAAATTTGGTTTCATTTCCTTCATTGGCTCTCGGGTTTTGCTAAAAATTATGTTTCATTTGTATGGGAGTCTCCCCTTCCCGAAGGCGGAGTGGTCTCAAACCACCTTAGAAACATTTTTCTCCTCCAAAAACCTTCACATGCCAAATTTGGTTCCATATGCTTGATTAGTTCTTGAGTTATGCACAAATTTGTGTTTCATTTGTACGAGAGCCCCCCTCTTACAGAGGGCGGAGGGGTCTCAAGTTTCCTTAGAAACATTTCTTGCCTTCAAAAACCTCTACCTGCCAAATTTGTTTCCATTTACTTAATTAGTTCTCGAGTTACGTAGAAACGTTTGTTTCATTTGTATGGAAGCCCCCCCCCCCCCCCCTACCAGAGAGAGAGGAGGGGTTCCAAACTTTTGTAGAAACATTTTATGCCTTCAAAATCCCCGCATGCCAAATTTGGTTCCATTTGCTTTATTAGATCAAGAGTTATGAAGATATTTTAGTTTCATTTGTATGACAGCACCCCTTCTAAGGGCTATTCACATTAGGCCGGGCCGAGCCCCGGTCGGGACACGACCGAGTTATGCTACGAATTGATTGTTTGAGTGCAGTATGCGACCGTTCACATTAATGCACCGGGCCGTGTTCGTGGTCTCACCGGTGTTTGACCGGGCTGGTAAAAAATATTTCTTGGCAACGATATTTTTGACGGCTCGGTCTCAGCACGGCTGGAAGCATGCGCTTTAATTTATATGTAGTTGTGAGCGCTCTGCACAACAAGCGCAAATCATGTGTTTTGTGAGAATGTAGAAAACTTATTTGGTGTTCCAAGCTAATTTGATTTGCGTTTTAAATTTGTCTTTACAAAAATGATCCGAATGTTTAGCGCAAATTGTCATTGCCGGGAACACAATTTTAAGGTGAATTGCTGCTCCGTGTATTTTTTCCTATCTTTTATCTCCCTCTCTCGCAAATTTTCCTCGCTATTTCAAATTGATAAATCTCGATAGTTAGTGAATGAACATCAAATCGATCTACATCAGATTTCTTACAGCAAGTAAGCATACAAACTGATGTGATTAAATATCCAATATCTAGTACAGATTCTGAGTTATATCAATTCTAAATTTTGAGGTAATGGTTGCCGGCGGAAAATGCTTCAGCGTAAGCCCTTAAAGTAAATGTTTCAAAGATTCTACCAATTTCACCCATTTTTTTAAAAGACTTGAGCAAGGCCTTTGACATGAAAGGCTAGTTATTTATTTTTGTTTAACTTTATCTAGGGAAATGGCCCAAGTGTGTAGGAACGGACTTATTTTATAAATTTAAAATCAAATAAACTTTACTCTAAGAATATCAACAATCAAAATAGTTCATTTTCCGGGGAAAATGTTCATTTGGCAATTGAATTTACTTTTGAGATTGAAAAGCTCCTCCATAAATAGGAATAGGTGTTCCTATAGTTGCGGCGGTATTTCATAATTCTTGTTCCTATAGTACGGCTGTTTAATGTAAATAACCATCTTTTCTGCCAGTGGCAATTAGCAAACACCTTTCAAAAAGAAACATTGTAACTGATAGACGGCAGCACAAGGGTTTACGATGCAAAAGCGCTCTCAAAGACAACACAATGTTTAGGAAATATTTCTACTTTAACTAAATTAACGGTTTAAATGCATTATGTCATGACTTAAATTGATAAGTTAACGATTAGAAATGCATGATGAGTAACCTATCAACTTTATTTCTTAAGATAACTTTCTAAGTGTGTTTATATTGTTCTTGCATTAGTAGTGCAGAACATTTTAAACAGGTTTTCTATACCAGGGTCTCAGTCATAATGTAGAAAATAAAAACTTGAATTAAATCTTATCTAACTATGAAGAGATTTTTGACGCAGTATTAACTATATTGTTGTACATTTGATTTTAAGTCTCACCATTCGTAGTTCGGGATACCTCAATAGTTTCAAAATTATTTTCAAAATTTTGTTCTGAATCTTTCGAAGTGTCTTTTTCTAGTTGTGTATTGGCACAGCAAAAAGCAAGATCTAAACATTTGTTTAAATATTAGCCATTTTTTTTTTAGCTTAATCTAAAATTCCTGTTTATAAAAAGATATTCATATTTTTTGTATTTATTCCATATGGCATGAATACATTAAAAATGATATTTATAAGTTATTTTTTGTAGAATTATCAGTCCAAGATATTTCAATTGACTTGACCATTTAATTGGTTCTCCCTTCATAGTAACTAATTGATTAATACAACTATGTCACTGACTACTACAAGTATTCAAGAAATAAATTCTGAACTGATGTGGAATTATCATACATTGAATTTGGGAAGCGTTGGGCGAAATCTTCCATTTTTGTAAATAAGAAAAGAAAAGATTTTTTTTGCCATCAGCTGGAAATAACACGAATACTTCGTCCTTCATCGGAAAACTCTGTATCGTCAGCAAACAAAAATAAATAAGGAGGTCCTAAGTGAAAATATTATGCAATATTGGAACAAGAATGCTACCCTGAGAAACTGCAGCTCTCACAGGTAATTGATCAGATTCGGAATTCTGATAATTGACCTGCAGCGATCTGTCAGTTAAATAATTTTACTGGGTAGAATGAAAAGTTAAACTTTTTCAATTTAGCAATTGAACCTTTATGCCAAACATTGTCGAATGCTTTTTTATGTCTAGAAGAGAAACTCGAATTGAGCACTCGCCCTTCATATTTGTTAATTATATTTTATTAAGATTCTGCTGTACCGTACTTTACAAATTTTACGGTCAGATTGATTTTTTTAATGGTTGGATTATCCTTAGCATAAGCATTATAATGATTAGCATAGGTATGAGCATTCATCTTTGGTTTGATCTAAGCATTCAACGATGGTATTGTTTAAACTTACACCTTAGCTTCAACGTGAATTGTGAAATAATTTGAGTTCTGAAAATGGCTTCTCAAGCTGAAGACAAAGCTTAAAGAGAAAAAAAAATTAGCGATCGGGTTTTCTGTTTAGGGCCTGTTAATGAACCACGAAGACACATGTTTAAAAATATCAGACTCTCCTCCTCGTAGACTTTTCTCCAAACATATTTTTGAAATTTGGTATGGAGCGTACAAATTGGTCAGACCACCTTACCCCAGAAAAGTCTACGAGGTTTATAAATGGCTCCTTAGTTATTGTTTTAATCTTTACTAAGACACTGTAAAAAACGGAAAGCGAAAGACCAAGGAAAATATCCAACCCCGAAAGCGGACCACCGATGCACCAACTCGACTGTTGAACTGTGATAGTTTTATAGAATACTGGTGTTTGTTTTACGAGCGATAAACAAAGAGTGTGATTTATTGGCAAGAGCGGCTTTTATATCATTTCATGCAATTGTTCTTCAGCGGAAATAAATTATCAAATAAATCTTCTTATTTCAAGCTAGGCAAATTTTAGTTCAAGGCATATTATAACAAATATCTAAATTCCAAGTTTGTCTACATACAAAACATATTATAAATTCATTATATCGGATTATATTTCACCAGTTATGAAGTGCGGACTATTCGTGATTTAAAAGAATGATTGCCACCAGTCCACGATGTAACGTAAAAGTATCGCATCCGGACTCGATCTATTATTTACAATATCCGAAAATGTAAAATTGAGATCGAAACACATTTCCAAAATTCATTTTCAAACGTTCACCTATAATAAAATGGATTTTTGGAAAATACTATAAAATTTTGTTTACTGGTCCTAAAACATTTCTAACAATTTCCCGGTACAGGGCATTTTAATTTGGTTGTTCCTATATTCATCCTACGATGAATCATAACAATTAGAGCAGTTGAAGGATCGGTTTCGTTGTCTAGGATAATGTTTGCTGACGCTTAAATAACTACAAAATTGCAAACATTACTTACTAATTTTGCTGTCGCAACGTGTAAAAAATATCGTTTTAAGCTTTCAAGTACAAAAATGGATTTTTGATATTGCAAAATGATGACTGATTAAAACCAAAATATGTGCGAGTAAACGCTGCAACAACAAAAAGAAAAACAACTGAGATCCGTTGATGTTTGCGTGAAATCTACATCATAGAATCCCGGAACAATCTCGGTACAGTGTGAAGTAAACAAAACATACCGGCCGTGAAATAAAAGCTTTTCGATTTCGGCCCGGGCACGGCCCGGCCTAATGTGAATAGCCTTTTTTCAAACGATTTAAAAAATATTCCCCTAGTACGTAATGTAGCCGATTGCAGGCAATTGCAAGGGTTACTACACTCAAAAAAATCGACACGTTACTTCCACGTGAAACGCACGTAATTTTCGTCCACTGCCAAAACCAGTAATAAACACGTGGAATTCACGTAAGAACTACGTGATTTCCGCGTAAATTCACATTCTACGTTAAAATCACATAAATTTTACGTGATTTTCACGTACAATTCACTGGACACGTAATGCTCACCTGATTTTACTGAAGAAGATTTGTTTACGTGTTCAGGTGGAAGTTACGTTCAATTTCACGTGAAAACAACGTGTCGATTTTTTTGAGTGTAGATCGATTCACTTATTGCTGTAGGTCGAACATTCTCAAAGTCAGTGTATCGAAACGTTGCGTAATCTCGTATCGGTGGCTCGAAAATCCTACTATTTATGTATCACTACACGATTGACGGACAAGAACTTGGGCGCGTTGATAAAGTGAAGGATATTGTATCTTGAAGTGCTCTCCCGACCAGAAGTGTATAACAGAAAAATAACAAAATTATAACAAACCTTGTTACGAATAACTGATTATGATGTACATTTGTTAAAGATGTTTTCATCTGGATAATTGTATAACATACTTATAACATATTGAGATATAACGCCTTGGGGAGGCACAATCTGCGTAAAGAAATAAATTAATTCTTACAATAGCTGATATGATTTTGCTACATATATCGTTACTGTTATAAAGTTTGGTTTTCTTTATGTTATATCTAAATCATAGTTTGCTATAATTTTGTTACCTCTTGAGGATTTTTTGTTACAATTTCTGTTATTTTAACTACATCCTCGATCTAAATTCTATCAACCTCTGTTATAAAAACAGCGTAACTGAATAACAAAACTTGAAATAATTTTGTTGTTTCTTTCTGGTCGGGCTTGCATCAACCACTCACGTTCAAGCTGTATTACTCAGTCGAAGTTGACAAAGCTTACCGTCACTTTGGATTTATTTTGAAAATCGCCAAAGAAAAATGATCCTACGTGTCTACGCACTCTTCATTGCTCTCTAGTTAGATTAACTCTTGAATTTGCATCAGTGCACAGTGGTCAAAATGTCGATTTTAACGCGCTCTACTGATAGCTCCCTAAGTAGTAGAGCTAGAGCGATGGCATCTTTGGCAAAGTTATGACTGATATATGACAAGCTTCATAGATATGACAAGCTTCATATTTTGATGGCATGACTTTTGTGATCAATCCCCCTAAAAGTGAGATAAAAATTCAACTTTTAAAGGATTTTGAGATAGAGAGTTGATGTCTTCAGAAAAATTGCAGAAATAAATTGTAGAGCTGCTAACAAAAGACGCGGTTGCAATTAAAAACTTTGAAAACAAATTTAAAAAAATAGTTGAACTGAAAATCGATTTAATTATAGTAACTTTTTATACTGTTTGAATCATGAAATATAGTAAAACCATCGATATTTGTTTTGATCATAACTTCCCAGCAGACGGTCGTGGACGGACAAACTAACCGCCACTTGAAAGCTCTTTTAATGTACTATTAAATGCAGTCAACTTTATTTGCTCTTACTTGCTCCTAAGTGTGGTACAGCCTTCGAAAATTCGACAAAAAAAATGCAATTATAGTATATTCTATAAAGTTTTGTATATAAATATTACAAATAACTTCGTAGAACATTATATTGTCCTTAAATTAAAAACAAAATGTTTCAGTGAAAAATGTGTTTTTGGAGGTTAGTTCTTATAAAGCGCTCTCAATCTCCAATTGGGTGAAATATACAATTTATATGTTTGCAGCGAAACTGTTTGTATTGACTTTTTCTACAATTTTGCTGAAGACATCGTTTGGTTTGGACAGTGGTTTGGCCACCGTACGAAGCTGTGTGGAAGTCTTGGATCGAATCTGTGCAACGCAAAGTTGTTCGTCACGCACTAAGATAGCTACTTTGGCATGACCCAACAAACCTTTCGCTCTACAAGCATCGTTGTGCATTACTGGGCATTGAACTACTGGCGAATCGCCGTTAGATAAATCATGCGGTATTTGGTGCCAAAACACTCCGTGCTGAAATTGATAGTCCTTGCTTGCTGAAGTCTATGGGGATTTACGCTCCAGAACGAGTATTGCGGTCACAACAGCTAGTTCAACCTACTCCGAGAAATACTCTATTTGGCTCCAATGACCCCGTTAACTCAATTAGCAGACGATTTCAATTAGGATATCATGTTTTTGATTTCAACTAGTCTACAAATACTTTCAAACAAACGCCTACGATCGCTAAAGGTTATTTAACTAAGGTGGGATTTAGTGAATATCATTGAAGATGCATACATTTTTATTATTATTATTATTATTATTCGATTTCATCTCACTTCTCAGCATGTAGCTGGAAACATTCACCTACCCCCGGGAGTGGGGCCAAAGGAGGTTAGGCTCGTTGGATACATTCGACAGTTTTGTAAACTTACATCCTAATTTGTTTGCATCGGTTGGATTAGTTATGGTGATTCAGGAACTGCCGGACAATACTACATGTTCCAAGAATCACTGCTTTCTGAATGCTGCTCAATTCCTTTCGCAGCTCCAACTCTTCAAGGGAACGTATAATGGTACGGGGAACAATTCCGATCGCCGAGATTATTACCGGAACTATACGGACCTCCTCCAAATGCCACATCTGCCTCAACTCCTTCGCCAAATCGTGGTATTTCGTAATCTTGGTGGAGAACGTTGAATGGACGTTGCAATCCAGCGGTACAGCGACATCGATGAAAGTTACACTCTGCTTCCTTTTGTCGTAGATCACAATGTCAGGGCGATTGGCACGGATGAGTACATCCGTTAGAATCTCGCGATCCCAGTACAGCTTTACGCAACTATTTTCCAGAACCGGGTCTGGCAGGTACTTAAGTAGTAGGGCACGTAATGGTTCACCAAATTATGCTTCAGTGCAAAATGTTGGTGCACAATCTTGACGACATCGTTGTGACGACCAAGATAACGTTTGCATTTAAAAAAATGGACAAACATTGCCGATTTTTCATGGGTTTACCTTCACCCTCACTGACAAAACTACCCATGCAGCATCAATCATAGTAACCCATGAGTCAGCAGACAACATTTGATAGCTCTATCAGTCGAACTCGAACCGTAATGGCAAAAACAGTGAAGCAACTTCGTTCAGAAGTATGCGCGTTCAAAGAACGGCACCCCACCGCGTCGAAAACGGACATCGTGTGGCACTTTGTGGACGCCTGATACGCCCCTTCCGGCATCTACAACATCTTGGCACTATTAGACAACAATCAGAGCATCGAAAGAAAGCTGAGCGAGAAGAAGCTCCAAAGGATGCTGAAAAGGAAGACCGAAGGAAAAGTGGCTACATCGCTGCGTGCGCTTGGCAGGGAGGTCGGCCAAACAGTGAAAAAGTACCTGGCGAACATGAACATACATGTCAGGAAGCGGAAATCGCGTCCACTGGTTTCGGAGCTGAGGGACGCAGCAGCGGCTGAATAAGATGGTCAACTCGATTTTCCCGGCGAATCGCGACGTGGCGGTGGTGATGGACGACGACACCTATCTAACCCTGGATGGCAACGACTGGCAGGGCACTTCGTGTTTGACTTCCCCCAGGAAGGAAGTGAGCTCCGAGGTGAAGTTCATTTAACACACCAAGTTCCCCAAGAAGGTGCTGCTTTGGCTGACAATCAGCGAGAAGGGGATGTTAAAGCCACTATTCTTTCGCTCCGGACTGGCCAGGTACGGGGAAATTTATAGTACGAAATGCCTGCCGGAAGTTTCGTCGTTCATCAAGAAATGCCATAAGGGTGAAGGCGCGGTGTTCTGGCCGGATATGGCGTCAACCCACTACTCGAAGCGATCGTTGGAGGAGATTGAGCGGCTGAATATGGATGTGGTACTCAAGTCAGCCCGCCCAGCGTTCCCTAGCTGCGTCCCATCTAGAATTTCTGGGCCAACCTGAAGCGTAAGATCTACTGCAACAATTTTGTCGCGAAAACTGAGGAGTAATTGATAAATAAAACGAAGAAAGAACTCAAAAACATGCCTGCATGCCTAAAAGTAATTATCTGTGTTAGCCTTTTTATTATCATCATCCGAAAAAAGACCATTTTTTTAATGCAAACGTTATTGTACACTGTTTGGTGGCTGTTTAACAGCAGCAAAGAAAGACCTTCGGTGACAAGCAAAGTTCATATCCGAACAGTATGCAATGATCGATCGTTGTATTTTCTTTTAATTTTTCATAATAGTTGTGTTAAGTCTAGTAAAGTTTTATTACGGTGACATTGTTTTTAAGAAAAAAATCATTTCAGTGCTGCTCAAGATTACAAATCAAGAATTCAATTATGTTAATTATCTTATAACGAAAAACAGATTTAAGAAAAAATACGAATAAATCTTTATTTAAACGTGAATATGTGGGACATACTTTTTTTACATATAGACTGTTCCAGAAAGTATAAGCACACTTTCAAAATAACAAAAAAGTCATGTTTTTTTTTTGTTTTAATAATTTTATTTGGCAAATCATATTTGTATTTGTGTTTTATATGATATTTTACTCTCGTTTAATCAAAATATTTAATCATAGCCAAGACTCCTAACTTTTCCTCGAACATGACCCATTAGCTTCGGCACAGTGGTACTTCCCACCATTTTGACCACTTTTGGCCAATCTTTTTTAAATTTTTGGATGTTGTCCGCTGGTTTTATGAATTTTCGAAGCTTTGCTTTTGTTAAAGCTCAAAAAGTCTCGATTGGCCGTGCCTCCGTGCAGTTCGGCGGATTCATGTCTTTTGGCACGAAATATACATTTTGACTTTTGTACCATTCTAAAGTGTCCTTTGCGTAATGACATGACGCCAAATCAGTCCAAAACACTACTTGACCTTCGTGCTGCCTGATCATTGGCAATAATCGCTTCTGGAGACATTCCTTAACGTATTTCTGAGTGTTCATCGCCTCCGTTGTGATGTACGGACTAGATGTTTTACCACACTCGCATATTGCCTGCCAAACCATAACCTTCTTACCGAATTTTTCGGTAAAAATTGCCTTCTCCGTTTCGGGGATGTCTTTGTCTCCGCTTACAGTATAGAATTGTGGTCCGGGAAGCGTTTTGTAATCTAGTTTCACATACGTTTCATCGTCCATTATTATAAACCCAGAATTTCTACACAATAACGAATCGTAGAGTTTGCGGGCCCGTGGTTTCACGGACGCGGCCTGTTTTGGGTTCCTTTTGGGTTTTTTTCTGCTTCCGGTATGTTTTTAACCCAAGTCTTTCTTTGGCACGCATGACGTTACTCGACGAGGTCCCTAGTTTTTTCGCAACATCCCGAACGGAAGTCGCTGGTTTTCGCTTGTAGGCATCCCTGATCTTTTAATCGATATTCGGACTAACAGGACCGGATTTCCGACCACTCTTCGGCGCATCTTCAAAAGTACACTGTTCTCTATATTTTCGAATGACAGATCGTACCGCTCCGACGCTTACACCCTCTTCCTTGGCCAATTTTCTCAAGGAGAGTCCGCTCACGGTGCACCATTTGTGCACGATACTCTTTGGTTGTTCCGGAGTAAGACCGCGCATTTTGATAGGTAACACAAAACTGAGCACTTTTTTGATGCTATGTCATTCAGAAATGTGAAAACAAAAGGACGCAGCCAAAATATGTTGAAATATTTCATTATATTCAAAGTGACCGTTAAAATAAGGTGTGCTTATACTTTCTGGAACAGTCGTTACTGTTTTTTTTTTAGTTTAGCTTAGTATCGGGTTTGAAATTTCTATTTTTTTCTGAACATAACTGAGGAGTTTGCGTACTTTGGTATTTTTGTCAACACGATAGAACGAACAAAGCTTCAGAACACTAGCTGTCTTAGATATCGTGTACGATAAACAATATACTTGAAATTCTAAGTATGAACATATTTTTACGTACATTTTAGCTCAAATAATTAAGTGTGAGATCATTACAAATCATTAGTGAAAAACCGATAAAACAAGCAGATTTCCAATGAATCATAAATTATCCAGAATTTCTAAAGCATTCTTGTATAAAACCGTGAGCCTTTAAGAGCTCAAAAAACAACCATTCAGCGATATCATAGCCCGTTCAACGGACCTCGCCAGAAGCAGCTTTTGGATCATTGCACAAATGTAGGAAGGACAACGACAACAGCAACAACTATGTCTCTCGTTTCCGAGGGATGATAAAGAACGACCAACCGGTGAATTAAGAGCCTCGCCATACCCACCGAAAATCCAAGTAAAATAACAACAACAAAAACGTCGGTGCAATCTGCGCGGCGAGGTGGTAAACTATTGCTCTATCTCCTCCTTTGTGTTGCCGCCGTCTGAGTGAGAAGGGAAGAGAAATGAACCGGGATAAAGCGAATCCTCTGGCCGGTGCTCCATTCTGCCGTGTGTCCGGGAGGATGCGCGCACAGGCGTAAAATTCGTTGGTCCGTAAAATTGGAAAATCTGTCCAATAAAATGGACTTTGGCAGCGAGAGGTGCAGCAGTAAGCCCAAGCAGCAACAGCGACATAAAGGCACGTTACAATTCACCTCGGCCTTCAAAGTGGACTAAATAATCTGCCATTTAGGGGGCAGGGAGGAAAAAATAACGGTTATCTTTTTTGCACTTAGCCATACGAGGTGGATCGTTAATGCAGTATCGATTCCAATTACTGGCGAATAATTGACTGCTTTTTTCTCCTTCAAGGGATAGTGCAGTTAATAACAGCGTGAAACATTGCATTTGTAATTGGCGGAAAATACGAACTTTGCCCAAAAGTTTCAAATGTTTCCCATCAATTTAACACAGTTGTCCGTTCAATTGAACAATAATTCAAACCAGTTATGATGCAGCCAATCAAGGTAGGCAAAGCCAAAACAGAAAACTTAGCAACCATCTTTCCCTGAGTTTGGGAAGCCGCGGCCCAATTGTGAGCAAGAATGATCATAAAGTTTCGCTTACTTAGCGAAATTTATCAGACAAATTAAACGTGCTGATTCGAGGGCTCTGTTACCTCCGACCGCGCAATTCTTGACGGTGATGACGATGGAGAACCAGCAGGAATTTTCTCACTCCCATTGGAAAGTACACCAACACACACAGACACACAGACACACAGTCACGCAAGCCGCAATTTATTCGCCGCAGGAGTTGAAAATCTTTTCCCTGAGAGAAGCAAAATAATAAGGTTACTTACTTTGTGTCTAGGCACACGACGGACGACGGCGATGAAGATCAGGATGGAAAGGAGGGTGCCGGAGAGAAAAAAATATCGAAAATAACGTTCTTTTGTGAAAAGTTATAATCTCAAATTATTGTTATTACCATTTATATTTGATTTGATTTTCGTTTCGTTTTCTGCGGAAAAGTTTTACTCTTTTCTGGTTGGGATTGAATGGTAGACGGATTGCGATGCTGAAGAGGTTTTTCAGTTATTTTAAATGACCCTTCTTCTTTAAATCCAGTCAATTTAAACTTCGGTCGCAAATGAGGTGGGTTTGAAGTTGCTGATGATGATGGCAAGAAAATGCATTTTTGATGCAATTGAACAGTAGAAGCATCTTGATTGTATTCTTCGAGTTTCAGAGACTTTCGGAGAATAGTTTCACGAATCCGCAACACGTACGTGTTCTTTAAAAGGGCCAGTTTCTGCTGAGAAGGCAGGATAAACTTTAACAAATATTATTAAAAAGTTTTCTTCCGTCAGCAGCAGCCTATGGTCGTGCACTGGGGTGTAACGTATATTCATAGGGACGACAGAGGGGAAGTTGAAAAGAATTTACCAACTCAGGAGAAAACAAAAAATAAATATTTGACCTGTCTATTGAAAAGGGCATCCGAAAAGAACACGAAAGTGATACAGGTAGCAAGATTTGATTGCCTCAACTTGAGAGGATCATATCGATGAAATGGATTCCTTTGAATGTCGTTGTATGTTTAAGGTTATACTTCGAAAGCTTGGTGTTTTTAACGCAAACAGTAGGTTTAATCGAAATGTTTTTTGTATACTATGAGATCCAGTAGCCCAATGATCTTCCGATTTAAACATTTCTCTGCCTTTCCTGGACATAAGAACACATTTACTAATACTAATAGTATCAGATAAAGTTTTTTAATTATGAGTGTGAGCATAATTATAAAAAAACGTTATCTGATAGTGTAATGCATCTATCAAGGAAAAAAAAATAAGAAAAGGAATCAAAGTTATGTTATTGAATTGTCAAACCATCATTTATTTAGTAATATAACTGTCACCCAATGCAAGCATTCTGCAAATCACTTAGGTCGTTTACCGAAATTTTGTGGTGGTTTGTGAAATACTCTGACATAGTCTTCTATATAAGTCTGACGAAAATGTAGTAGGCTCTGCCCGCGGTCGGTCATTATTTAGAGAAGTTGTCACTTTTTTTTTTTTCCAGCGGTTTCGTTGCATTTCCTCTTATCCTTCATCTCATCCTTCCTTCTTCTTCTTTCGTGACTGCTTGGTCGAATATCCTTTCATCTGCGCTATTCATTAGCTCAACTTGGATTTTGGCACTCCGAAGGCCAGCTATGAATTTATGCCTCAGAGCATTGTCGAGAAACTCTCCGAAAACGCAATGTTTCGAGAGCGCTTGTAACTCAACGGCGAAAACAGCAGCTTTTTCGTATTCTTTCTGATTCCTCTTGAAGAACTCCACAGATTGAGCAATGCGGTTCTTCTTCGGACTGAAGTACGACTTCAGCTTCTCGATGACGACCTTGTATGTCACGTCCTTGTGGGTTTGCGGATACAGCAACTGTTGCAATTTTTTGAGCGCAGGCAAGCCAATGAAATGGACGATGAGCTTCCGCTTGAATACGTCGTCTTTGATACCGTTGAGTTCGAAAAAAATCTCTGCACGCTCTTTCATCGAAGTTGGCACTGGGTACACAATTCTCCAATGTACCGATGACTTTCGGGTTTGCGTTTCCAACTGCCGACGAGCCAGGTTTCTCTTCTGGCTGCGTCATCTTTTGTCACTTCAATAGTACCGTACGTCCTAAGGCCTTTACTCGAGAAAAATGCACCAGACAAAAGTGTTCGCCAAAAATTTACTTTAAGTCGGATTTTCTTGAAACTTTCAGGGAATGAATTTATACATATGGATTATGTTTCGGCATAATAACTTTATTAAATTTCCTTTCCATCGCTGAAAGCCCGCACCTTTCCCTTAAGACCCCTCATTACATGTTGTGCAATGGTGGAGCCAACCTTTTTGGTCACTTTCATCCATTCTTTCTTCAATTCCAGCTCGTTCTTAAACACCTTGGACGATTTTCAAACTTTGGCCTTCATTATGGCCCAAAATCTTTCCAACGGACGAATCTCTGGTGAATTTGGGCGGTTGGCGGTTTTTGGTACAAAAACAACGTTATTGTCTCTGTACCAATCCAACGTCGATCGCGCGTAATGGCATGATGCCAGGTCCAGCCAAAATAATGTCTCGCCTCCGTGGGACCGCAGGAAGGGCAACAGACGCTTCTGGAGGCACTCGGTGCGGTAATTTTCGCTGTCGATGGTACCCGTTGTGATGTACGGTTTACTCAGTTTACCGCATTGGCATATGGCCTGCCAGAGCAAGTATTTTTTGGCGAATTTGTCCACTTTCTTCTTCCTTATGTCTTCCGGAACATCAAACCGTGATTTGGCAACGTAGAACTCCAGCCCCGGTATCTACTTTGCGTCTGCCTTGATGTAGGTTTCATCATCCATAACCGCACACATCGGTTTCGTTAACCACTCTCGATACAGCTTCCTTGCGCTGGATTTGGCCGTGCCGTGTCACGCCGGTTCGATGCCTTGCGGACCTTGAATACACGAAGCCCAGCTCGTTTCATGGTTTGCTGAACGAGCCAGGCGGAACACTTTGCCTTCAGAGCCGCGTCGCGTTTCGAAAGGATCGGATTACACTTGAAATAATCCAACACCTTCCGGGCCTTCACAGGGTCAGCTGTGAGCATGAGCATGAGCATGATTGACCGCCCGAGGTTGCTACTCCGTTATTGCCAGATCAGCTGTAATTACACAGAGAACCAACAGATGATGCTTGGGACCAACATACATCCTCAATGTGTAAAAACTGGTGATCCCAAACCAAGGCAATACCGGCGCCGGCCTCGCCCGAATGCAGGTCAAGTAGGGAATGGGTAGGAATATGTTGACGTGATACTCGTTTTATTGGAAGCCGAGATCACCTCTGCACTTCCACGAGAAATCACTGGGATGTTGGATAAAATGGTTGGGTTTGCAGCGGGATTCGTTTTGGTAAACGGTGTGCTGAATTCAACTGACGTCGGCAGCGAATAAGATATTTAACTATGTTCCCGATTTATTCTCTGTACAGAGATGCACATTAAAGTTATTCAAATTTTGGAACCGATTTAAACCAACAGTAAGGATGCTGTTGGGGCCACTCACAGGTGTGGGTGGTTTATTTCAGTAGCCTACAAAAATATGTTAGAACATCGAGTTTGAGGACCGATTTAAACTAACAGTAAGGATGCTGTTGGGGCCACTCACAAGTGTGGGTGGGTTATTTGAGTAAAATACAAAAATATTTAAAAACATCGAGCTGAAGACCGATTTAAACCAACAGTAAGGATGCTGTTGGGGCCACTCACAAGTGTGGGTGGTTTATTTGAGTAAAATACAAAAATATGTTAAATCATGGAGTTTGAGAACCGATTTAAACCAACAGTAGGGATGCTGTTGAGGCCACTCACAAGTGTGGGTGGATTATTTCAGTAAAATACAAAACTATGTTAAACATCGAGTTTGAGAACCGATTTAAACTAACAGTAAAGATGCTGTTGGGGCCACTCACAAGTGTGGGTGGTTGATTTCAGTACAATACAAAAATATGTTAAAACATTGAATTTGAGAACCGATTTAAACCAACAGTAAGGATGCTGTTGAGGCTACTCACAAGTGTTTGTGGTTGATTTCAGTACAATACAAAATATGTTAAAACGTCGAGTTTGAGAACCGATTTAAACCAACAGTAAGGATGCTGTTGGGGCCACTTACAAGTGTAGGTGGTTTATTTGAGTAAAATACAAATGTTTGATAAAATATCGAGTATGAGGACCGATTTAAACTAACAGTAAGGATGCTGTTGGGGCCACTCACAAGTGTGGGTGGTTTATTTCAGTAAAATACAAAAATATGTTGAGACATCGAATTTGAGAACCGATTTAAACCAACAGTAAGAATGCTGTTGGGGCCACTCACAAGTGTGGGTGGTTTATTTCAGTACAATACAGAAATATGTTAAAACATCGAGTTTGAGAACCGATTTAAACCAACAGTAAGGATGCTGTTGGGGCCACTCACAAGTGTGGGTGGTTGATTTCAGTACAATACAAAAATATGTTAAAACATTGAGTTTGAGGACCGATTTAGACCAACAGTAAGGAGGCTGTTGGGGCCACTCACAAGTGTGGGTGGTTTATTTGAGTAAACTACAAAAGCATGTTAAAATATCAAGTTTGAGGACCGATTAAAACCAACAGTAAGGATGCTGTTGGGGCCACTCACAAGTGTGGGTGGTTTATGTCAGTACAATACAGAAATATGATAAGACATCGAGTTTGAGAACCGATTTAAACCAACAGTAAGGATGCTGTTGGGGCCACTCACAAGTGTGGGTGGTTTATTTGAGTAAAATACAAAAATATGTAGAAACATCGAGTTTGTGGACTGATTTAAACCAACAATAAGGATGCTGTTAGGGCCACTCACAAGTGTGGGTGGTTTATTTGAGTACAATACAAAAATATGTTAAAACATCGAGTTTGAGAACCGATTTAAACCAACAGTAAGGATACTTTTGGGGCCACTCACAAGAATGAATGGTTTATATCTGGTTTATACATAATGTTGAAATATCGTGTTTGTGGACCATTTAAATACCTTTAAACAAAAGTATTTAAATACAATCATATACTACTTATAAGCGGAATGGAACCCTTTATTATGGAAAAATACTTGAAGTTTAGAAATACAATTGCAAAAAAAAAATCAAAAATGTTATTCTGAAATTCTGCAAAACAAATTGGCATAGCATAGAAATTAATCCAACACATACTCAAGAGAGATGCAAAGAACTCCATGACCCCTCACACGTGTCACAGGAAACGAAGTGTCAAGAGGAAGAGCACCATCAATGAGAACCGCCCGGCAAGTGTTACGGGTGATCAAAAATGTTGAAAAACGATCACACTTGACACGCAGCAAACTAGCGTCGGAGATCTGCTTAAAATCAACATTTATATGAACAAATTCAACAAGAACAAACACATGAAAGTTAACAATCACATGAAAGTTAACTGACTCAAAATGACGATCGGACGTAAAAAAAAAATCACCAAACAATAGATGTCACCTATAAAATAAAAATTAAACCACAACAGCACATGGATTGATTGTAAAACAAGTGATAGAAATGATAGTAGTAACAAACAACGTAAACCCAGCAACAACATACACAACACATAGCGTGGGTTAGGTGGGCCAAAACCTAAAAAAGTCGCGCAAATGCGAAGCCGAAGATGAAAAACATTACCAAGCCGAGGAAAGGCAAAACCAACACATATATCAATTACACCCAGATAAACCAAAAATACTGAAAAAAAAACATCGAACGGTGCACAAGAGTGCACCGAATAAACGTCAAAATGTAAAATACCACAGATAACATGCAAGAATAACAAGAGAAGGGGAAGGTGTTTTAGATAGGAGAATGTATGAGAGGTGTTGTTGAATTCAGTTTGCCCTTCCTCAGAAAGAAATTGTTTCATATATTTCTCTGCCCTTTCGACGCAACTCCCTGCCTGGGCACTAAACCAACTTATTCATCGCAAGGATTATACATATCGAACAGCAAAAACGCACAAAACCCTTAGTAGAAGAAAAGGGAAACAGACAGAAAAAGATAAGGAAAAAAACAAAAACGATATGTATACACGTCTGTGTATACAGCGCATTCGCATTCCAATGAACAATTCAATTTTTCAATATTTCATACTACCGGAGCCGTAATATTCAAATACAATACTTAGCTGAATGTTTGATCCGGTATCCAATTGCAGAAATAGGCAATCATTCACACAACAAAACTCCCGGCCAGTGTGTTGGTGCCATCACAAAACGACCCCGCGGCGATTGTATTGGTGCCGACCAGCCGCCAATCGTTGGTCGCGCAAAAATTTAACATCACCACCACAACGACAGCAAAGAAGCCATCCAAGATAAATGACCTCCCCGGAAAGATTCAAACATGATTCTCGTCCCGGATCTGGCACTTTCCCCGAAAATTTCAACACTTTCCACTGCACCGGTTAAAGCACATCACTTTACCGCCGCTGCCGAACTGGTTGAAAATTATTTTCTTCAAATTATGTGAAAACTAGCGAAAAAAAACTGACAGTAGAGAAAACACGTCCGCTCGCGGCAAAAGCACACTTCGATCAAGCTCGGCCTGTGAAATGAAAATCAGTGGATTCGAAAAACAGTTTCAAGCGCGAGCAAAGTAAAAAAAAAAAATTATGAAACATGCAAGAAGATTTTTTCGTATCTCAGACCAAGAAGAATTGAACACTCACAGGTGTTCAAAGTGCGGTTAAAAGTGAGTCTTGAACTGTAGGCAGACTGGTTAACTAAAGTTCAGCCCAGCCAGGTTATTAACCACGCAACCAGTCGATCCTTCTTATCTTCCGTAGTGCATAAAATGAAGAAATGAAAAAAAGAGTGAAAAAAGTTACCTCCAGGAGGAATTGTGATCGGAAGAATCATTTCGTTCGTCGCGTATGATCTGCATTTATGGTACAACCTCACCATCTCCCAGAATACCGAAGTAATCGCCCATCACCACCGTACATTCGTCCTACCCACAAACCAAGATCACATCGAGTCTATACACGGGAGTAATTACAATCTTCGAAATGAGTGAAATGAGTGGAAAAAAAACAATTGAGAGGTGGTAAGTGCTCTCAAAAACGCGGAGCGAAACAGGTAATTGTTATCCTTTTGTCCCCTGAAGTATATGAACTATATTATATGATCAAATCACTTATCAAGGTGAATCCTGATCCATCGAGCCCTACTAACATAGAAAAACCTCCTTCCTGTGACCTTTGTGGGGATGCAGAGGTAAACACGGTCCCTAAATAGCAAAGGTCACACTAACTTTCCTTTCCTATTCCCACCTGATTGCAAGGACGTGGCCAGCCAGTCCGTTATTGATTATTTAAGAAATTGAGTCACTGAAACGTGTGTGTGAGAACACACAGTGAGAATGGCCGGTTACTCCCAGCCCCCTTCAGTTGATTCATTGTGCAATTTCACTGATTCTGATCAATCACGGAGTAACAACCATTGATACGTGCAGTCAGCAACAAAAAAAAAAGCTAAACTTCATTTGTGTATCTCAGAAGGTTCTGTTTTTGTGTAAATACATCAGTATTGTGTGGAATTTTTCATGGATTTTGGTCAATAAATATGCGTGGATTATTTCTCGTGTACTGTTAGGCAATATGTGAACGCACTTTTTTTTTACACGAAAAAAATTTTACTAAGCGCTGAGTACTTTAAAAAAAAAACCACCCAGTTTTCCTGAAAAGTGAGCATACTCATCCTATGAGCAAACCCACTTTTTTGTGAATCTTCATAAAATGTCTAGAGAAAGTATTCACAATTGAGTAAACTATTCTTTCCGTTTAATAAAGGGTGTCCACGATGAAATTGCCACACTATGAAATTGCTCTAACTTTTTAACCGTTGGGTAGAATTTAATGAAAATTTGGGTGGATTTAGTTCATAGTGCATTATACATCCTGCAAGTTTTAAAGTCCTGCGATCAAAACTCGCGGAAATGGAGTCGAAAGAACAGCTCGTGCGTGATAAAATCTTGCGCATTCATCACGAGAACAAGGATCTCTCGCATCGTTCCATCGCTAAAACGTTGGGAATCGCGAATTCCACGGTGTCGCGAGTGATTAAGCGGTTCGAGGAACGGTTGACCACCGATCGGAAGCCCAGAAGTGAAGGAAAAAGTATTCCGTACAACACCAAAAATCACAACCGCGTAGTTGGGGCCTTCAACCGAAATCCGAACGCCTCCGTTCGGGATGTGGCTAAGAAGCTGCACCTAAGCCGAAGTTTTGTCCAGAAGGCCAAAACTAAGGCTGGGCTTCGAACGTTCAAGGTACAAAAGGCCCCTAATCGCGACGAGAAGCAGAACAAGTCCGCCAAAACCCGTGCCAGGAAGTTGTACCTCAACATGCTGACGAAAGTTGAATGCTGCATCATGGACGACGAAACATATGTGAAGGCCGACTTCAAACAGATCTCCGGCAACCTGTTTTTCACGGCCAAGGATAAGTTCAGCGTTCCGGAGCATGTCCGCACTCAGAAGATGTCCAAATTTGCGAAGAAATTCCTGGTTTGGCAAGCCATCTGCACGTGCGGGAAGCGGATTGCACCTTCCGTGACCCAGGACACGATGAACGGACAGGTGTACATAAAAGAGTGCCTCCAAAAGCGGCTGCTTCCTCTCCTGAAGGCCCACAACGTCCCAACAATCTTCTGGCCGGATTTGGCCTCATGCCACCACTCCAAGGACGTGCTGAAGTGGTATGCGGACAATAAGGTCAATTTCGTGCCGAAAATGTTCAACCCTCCCAACACTCCGGAGCTCCGCCCCATCGAGAAGTACTGGGCGATTATGAAGCAGCACCTTCTTAAACGACCTAAGGTAGTGAAGACAGTCGAGGAACTGAAGAAAGTATGGGTTTACATGCAAAAAACGGTTGATTCACAGGTTGTGCAGAATCTTATGGCCGGGGTTAAGGCCAAGGTGCGGGCATTTGCGTATGGACTGTAAATAAAATACGAGTAAAATGGTAAAATGAAGTTTAATAGTTATTTCTCAATCCCTGAAAATTTGATGGCAACCGGATGAAAACTCGAATTTTGCGAATCAATTTTGTGTGTGGCAATTTCATCGTGGACACCCTTTAAAGGGGCGTCTGCATATTACGTAGCAGTAGTTTTAACTGAGATTTATTTCTTCGAATGATTTCAGTTTCTGCAGAAAAACGCTATTGACTTGGTTTCGAAAATTTTCCCCTTAAAAGGAGGTTTGAGTGCTTTGCCCTGTCTTCTGTTTGTAAATTTGATGTTCTTGTCGAAAATCTGAGCAGAATCACTCCATTATAACGGGTGTTCAATAAAAAATGAGAATTTTTTCAGTCATATAGTAAAAAAAAAAAAAAATTTTCAACGAATTTTATTATTTTTTATTAAAAACGTAATGTTTATTTTTCAAAAAAACGTCAATGAATATTGGAGAAGGGGCCCTGGTCAGCCGTACGACGCAACTTAGTTGCGATGCTCTCACAAGAGCGCTTCACGGCACTGACGTCCATCTTCCGGATACAATTCCGGATCCTCGTGGTCAACCGCCTGCCAATTATTTTTGTACACTAGGGCACTGCGGGAGCCGAAAAAATCCTCAATGGGACGGCAATGGGGCACGTTTGTCGGGTTCCTTTCTTTCAGCACGTACGGAATCTTTTTCTGCTCAAGATACTCCAGTGTCTTCTTGGCGTAATGGGAAGACGCCTTGTCCGGCCAGAAGACGTACTTCCCATCCGCATGATGCTCCTTTAAGGACTGCAGAAGAATTTTCATAAGACACTCCTCCTGGTACACTTGTTGATTGATGGCCAGACCACTCGGCTTGAACCACGGCTTTGAAATCCCTCTGTCCGATATGGCGATGTACAGCATAACTTTTTTTTTCAAATTTATGCTTAAACTTATATTTTACTTCGGGGGGTGTGGCCGACTTGTCGCTGGAATAGTAGCTGTCATTTCCTGGATGTGGGTCTTCGAGAGCGGAAAGTAACTTTCGTCGTCCAGCATGAGCACCGGCACTGCGATTTCACGGTCGCTATCTGCTCGTCCGTGTAGCTCGGGGGACCGAGTCTTCTTCCGACAGATGATGTTCTCCATCTTGAGGGCTCGGTGAATCAAGGTATGGGAGCAGTGATATTTTCGGCCGGCGTCACGCAAACTCGTTCCGTCCTTGTTGTAGAACAGCTTTTTAAACGCTTCCATCTTCTTCTTCTTCGTCATTATCTTCGCCGGACGGCCGCTACCCGCCTTCCGCTCCTTGCTCAGGGATGCCAGGATCCGGTAAACTGTACTCACGGGCACGTTTTTGTCTCGAAAGTGGTCTACCGTAAACTTTTTTCCACGATGACCATGCGTTTCGTAAAACCGTACAAAACGCTCGCGCAGTGCTTGCTATTTCGACGCCATCTTCGATTGAACATGCCACTCATTTTTTAGGAAGTCCTGAGAGTAATTCTATTGGAGAGAAAAACATCTACGCTCTTTACTTTAAATAATTACAGAAAGGTATTGAAATCATTCTTATTCTTTATTGAACACCCGTTAGACTTGGGTACCCTCAGCATTCCCCCGTTTAAAAAATCTGAGTCAAAACATCACGACCACAGGTATGACTAAACTACGAAACTCTAAACAACCAACCCGATGGTTGCTCAAACTTTCGATTACACGCGAACTTTTCATTTTTAACCAAACACCCCAAGCTCGCAGTTGGGGTTGGAAAAGTTCGCAATTCGAGCGGATTAGGTGCCATAAATTATTGAATTGTTCGTCGTTCCGTTGGCGTCATCGATGTTTGCCTTCTGTGCCGTCGTCGTTCTACGCTGTTTCTGGTGGAGCAATTGCAAAATCCAATTTCGAACAATGATTTTTATCGTCGCTTCTGCCTTTGGCGATTCACGGAAACTCCCAGCCAGAGCCTGTTTTCCTAAGGCTGCTCAATTTGCTAAATTGCTAAACTCGAGATAGTAAATATAAGAGGGCGTCCAAATGAATGGCGTACCATGCAACCGAGAATCAAAAGAATCGAATGTCAAGATGGCTAAAGAGTACCAATTGGACAACCTGTGGAGAGCAGATCCTGGTACTAACTTTAAAGTGGCTGGCTGTGGGTTGTTATCGCCAATGGAACCACCGACAATCAGACAATCGGCAGGCGTTCATCGCCTACGCGTTTAGTTGTGTAATTAAATGTTTCACAGTTGATAGGGTCCTAGGATGAAATTTTCTTGCGCTTGTTCTAGAATGCATTTCAGAATACCCAATGGAATATTGGTCACAGTAAATGTTTGATGTGATATGTTTCTTTATCTGTGGTAAATGGCTACGTTTAAACCCTAAGGGGTATATCTGCCTAGTTTCATGCAATTTGTTTGGACGGACGAAGCACAATATTTTCGAACTTTTGTTCATTGTGTTACAAATTTATTGCATCAATTGAAAATTGTAAAACTAGAGTAGATTTCAACTGCTCTTAAAGGGTTGATTTTCCAAACAGCTTTAAACTGCAAGCTTAATGGCATATATATTTCCGTTGTAATGTGTGGTTATTAATTTTATTTATCATCTGTCACACCTTCAAAACTTTTCCAAAGGAAGTAACAAGTATTTATCTATTCATGGCAATCTGAGCAGAGAACACCCTTAAATGGGTGTTTGATCAGCGTCGTGTACACGTTTGACATTTGAGTTTGTTGACATTTATTGATCCTTGCTTCTCTATCTGTTACAATCGACAAAATAGTCTACAATTGCTTGAAATTGTTTTTATGGAGCGCCAAACTTCTCAAGTGAAGATAACAATCGTCGGCAGTTGTTTTATTCAGCTAGCGTTCCATTTAAACTACGTGTGAAAAAAAAAAATCTCGTATAGGCAATACGAAACCAGCAACACTTTTGAGTGCTTGAAGTTTATTTGAAAAAAAAAAAAGGCATGACGGAATAGCTCACTACATGAAAGGTCATTAAATCAATGATTAATACTCAAGCTATTCATATATTCAGTAAATATTTTGAAGAATTGGTACCCGAGAATAACCAGCACTGCCGAAGTAAAAAAATCCTACCTGATTTTGTTGACAAAGACTCAAATAAACATTTCTCTAAGTATTGGTCCAATGAGTGCATAACGTATCCAATCAGCAAACATTCATGTATTGGAGAAAGCAATCTCTGCTCCGGAGCAGATCGATCTATTTCCATCCGTCTGAAAGACTACTCTAAAAACCTGACTCCAACGAACCAAAACCAAACATACAACTTTGTTTGAAGGACATTCCTAATTGCCGTTTTATCACAATCCATTATCACGTTCTTGCCGGCTTCGTCATACTACGTCATTACGGTATCAAAACGCACTGATCTCGTCGTCGTAGTCCAGACCGATGGCGCTCCACTCGAATGTGGTGGATTTTCCTGATTCGTCAAAAAGCTTAACATAGAGCCGGGGAAAATGTTTCTTAGAGGTGAAGATTTCCTTCCACTTTGTTGCTCCTTTTCTTTTACGTGCATCCTCTCAGACGAGGATAATCGCTAACGATTTTTTGCTTGGAAAACAAGCAAAGGCGAACGAGATAAGTCACAGATTTACGCCGAGCTGGTAAGGTTGACACGGAAAATTATTCTTAAAGGATTATTTAAAGATTTATATTACGGGTTCACTTAACTTGTAAGTCAGAAACTACATTTCAAAAACATTAGAAACACTACCTATAAGGTCTGTATCCGCAATAATCCGGACACCTCAAAACATGAATAAAACATAAATTTCGCATTATATTTCCGTCGTAGTTGTTTATTTCAGATTCATGGATGTGTTTTAACAATTCGTGAAGACAAAACATAGTTATTCGGTATTTGCATAAAATTTTCGAACTTTGCGCTTAACTCCGTCCATTAGGGTTTGTACAGACTCTTCAGAAATCGTAGAAGCCGTCTTTGTCCAAATTTGCTGGAAGTGTTTGATGTCTTTGATTCCTTGCTTCTTTCTAGAAAGCTTCCGCTTCATCAGAGCCCAATATCTCTCGATTGGTCGTAGCTCTGGGCAATTTGGCGGGTTTGAGGTTTTTGGTACAATGTTCACTTGATTTGCTTGGTACCACTCCATCACAGTTTTAGCATAGTGGCATGATGCCAAATCGGGCCAGAACAAAGGTTTTTCTTTGTGACTTTTGATGAAGGGTAGCAATCGCTTCTGCAGACACTCTTTCTGATAGATCTCCTTGTTGATTGTGCCTGTAGTGACGAAAGATTTACTCTTTTTGCCACACGTGCAAATTGCTTGCCACACAAGGTATTTTTTTGGGAAATTTCGATGCCTTCTTCGTTCTGAAATGCTCAGCTGTAGCATTTCTGGCCATAGCAGAATAAAAAGCCAGCCCTGGAAGCTGCTTGAAATCCTCCAGGACATAAGTTTCATCGTCCATAACAACGCATGAAAACTTCGTCAAATATTCGCAGTACAAACGTCGAGCCCGTGATTTTGCTGCCAAGTTCTGTTTGTCGTTGCGATTTGGAACTGTTTTTACTTTATACGACTTAAGTCCCAAACGTTGTTTTGATTTTTGGACAAAACCAGGCGACATCCCTATTTTACGAGCCACCGTTCGAATGGAGAGATTTGGGTTTTTCGTTAATATCCTTTTCACCTTTCGGTCCATGACAGGATCAGCGCGTCCAATGTTTTTGTCACTTCTCGGTTTCCTCTCCACCGTCAAACGTTCCGAAAATGATTTGAGCACATCGTGAACAGTGGATTTAGGCAAATCCAATGTTTTTGCAAGGTCCCGTATTGACAAGTCAGGATTTGCCGTACGTCCGTACAAAATTCGCTCGCGCACTTGTTTTTCTTTCGTCGCCATCTTGAATACTAAACATGAAATGTAAACATCAATCATAGTCTTTTTCATCATAGACTCTCAGCTATACCACAGTGAAATTTTTCATTCCTACGTGCAATATTTCAAAAGTTACAATGATTTGAAGGTGTCCGGATTAATGTGGATACAGACCTTAGATTTAGGCTGAATAAAAAAACAAAATAACTGAAAAAATAACAAATAAAAACATGTAGCATATCACAAAATAATCTGGATAATTAAATAATTTCAAGAAAATTCTGACAAGATTCACACATATATTCCAATATACTCGTTAATTTCAATTTACCGCTGACGGAATACTTAATTATCTTCTGTTTGCGGAATGACAGAAAAAAAGATCATTCAACGTAAATCACTGCTTTGACGTTTCATTGTTTACATCCGCCTAACAGCTCTGCCGCAAGTCGAAAAAGTAAACGTGTAGAGTTCACCGGCAGTGATTTTAAAGCGATTAACATGGGTGGCAAAACAATTCCGAAATCTGATCGTGCGTTTCATCACCATCCGAAAAATGAAAGAGAAGCTGAGCCTACCGAGTTTGGATCGCGTTATCCGTCGACGCATCGCTGAGCAAGGGTTGAAGAGCCATTTCGCCCGGAAGCGACCGTTTATCAGCCGGACTAACAAGTTAATATGGCTCAAATTTGTCACAACCCACATAACTAAGCCCCTGGAGTTCTGGAAACGTGTTGTGTGGTCGGACGAATCCAAGTTTGAGCTGTTCAACAAGAAGCTGCGGCAAAGAGTATGGCGTAGAAGTGATGAAGGACTGCAGGATAGACATCTCCAGCCAACCATAAAACACGATGGAGGTAATATTATGTTCTGGGGCTGCTTTTCGTGGTTTGAAGTAGGTAATCTGGCCCAAATCAATGGAATCATTGCAGCAGATAGCTATATTGTTATTCTATGCGAAAATCTGGAGGAGTCATTGCTGAAAATGGGGTTGGAAGGCAACTAATTACACCTTTCAGCAAGATAATGATCCCCCCTGTCGCATCAATAATGGCCGCCCCAGAACGCTGACTTCAATCCAATTCAAAAATTTTGAGTGATTTTCGATAATTAGGTTGAAAAAACAAACGTAACCATCAAACAAACCTCATTCTCTGGATGGGGGGGGGTGCTCCTATAAAAAAATGAAACACAAATTTCTGCATAACTCGAGAGCTATTCAAGCAAAGGAAACCAAATTTACCATGTGAGGTTTACTCGAGACGAAAAATGTTTCTATGGTGGTTTGAGACTCCTCCCTTATATGGAAGGGGGGACTCTTAAACAAATGAAACAAAAGTTTCTGCATAACTCAAGAACTAATCAAGCAAATGAAACCAAATTTGGCATGTCGGGATTTTTGGAGGCAAAACATGTTTCTACGGTGGTTCGAGACCCCTCCTTCCTATGAAAGGGGGGTTCTCATACAAATGAAACATAAACTTCTGGATAACTCCAGAACTAATCAAGCAAATGGAACCAAATTTGGCATATGGGGATTTTTGGAGGCAATTACGGAATCAAATTGCGACACACACAAATATTCGGCGAAAATCGCCCATTCAACCAATTATCTTAAAACTTTCAGGGAGTAAAATAAAACATGTTATGAATATTTTTCCATGTTTGTTTTGTTAAATTTCAATTCCATGTAAAAATGCACGAACCTTCTTTTTTACACTACTCATAAGGTCCTGTATAACATTTGGACCAACTTTTTTTTTGCGTGGCAATCCATTTTTACTTCATATCTTCCTCCGATTTCACTTCCTTAGGATGCTTCCGAAGTGCCTGCTTCATGATGGCCCAGTACTTTTCAATTGGCCGCAGTTCCGGTGCGTTCGGGGGTTTGAGATGCTTCGGCACAAAATTTACCTCCTTAGCCTTGTACCACTCCAAAACCTCTTTCGAGGATAAATCCGGCCCGAAAATCGTAGGACCATCGTGTGACCTCAGAAGAGGAAGTAGACGCTTTTGGAGGCATTCCTTTAGGTACACCTGCCCGTTGACCGTTGCAGCTGGGGTGCTTCGCTTTCCACACGAGCAAATTGCTTGCCAAATCATATATTTTTTGGCAAACTTTGGCATCTTCTGCTTTCTAACGTCCTCAGGGACATCGAATTTATGATGAGCAGTGAAAAACTGGAGCCCCGGAAGCTGCTGGAAGTCTGCTTTTACATACGTCTCATCATCCATAACGAGGCAATGTGGTTTCGTCAACACCTGGGTGTAGAGCTTCCGTGCTCGTGTTTTACCTACCGTATTCTGCCGTTCATCGCGATAAGGCGCCTTTTGGACTTTGTACGTGTGTAGTCCTCCACATTTTTTCGCATCTTACACGAAAGTTTTGGTCAGATTCAGTTTCTTCGCCACATCTCGAACTGAACTGTTGGGATTCCTCTTGAAAGCTTGAACTACCCGCTTGTGATCCTTAACACTATGCGGATATCCATTTTTGCCACTTTTTTCTTTCCGATCAATGGTCAAACGTTTGTGGTACCGATTTAAAACACGAGACACCTTGAATGTACCATTCCCAGCTTCCTGTTGATGGCACGATGAGAAAGATCCGGATTTTCGAAACGTAGTCCATTAGTCCTGGCATGGCTCTGCTTATCTGGCCACTGTCGTAAAACTCCAATATCTCATTTTTTACTTCCGGCGTCAAACCGCTTCCTATCCTTTCGTTGGGGGTAGCCAATACTCCTTTGACTTCCGCTATGCGACGAGCCTGCTTCACAATGTATTCGGGTGTGTTGAACTGTTCCATTACGGTTTGATTATTCCAAGATTTTGGTAAAACTGATAGTATCCGTATTTGGTCCTCTCTTGAACATTCTAGCGCAGCAAATTTTTCTTTCAACAGAAATATCATCTCGTCAAAGCCAGCCGCCTTTCGTTTCAACAAATCCAGGTCATCTTCCTTTTCAAATCCGAAAATGTTTTTTTTAACCGTCAGTAATATTCAAATATTTTCTCCGAGGATAGTGAACCTGCTTCAGTTTTGATGATGATACTGGTGAAACGTTGATGTCAGCTATACCTTTGTTAAACAGCTCGATATTATGCGCTCTGGAAAATTCCTGTTGCAAGCTTTCTTGAGTAGATAATGTGATGGATGTAGTCGAAGGTATTTCCTCCATAGCGTACCTTGATGTAGATGGTTAAAGCTCCGGAACGGGGTTGTGTGGTGGCTCATCATACTCAGTTTCTGCGTGTTTCACTTTATTTAAAAGTAATCGACACGAATCACAGATTGGTAAATTCCAATGGAATTCGGCAGTTCATTAATATTAGCCCTTGAATAATGTTTTCATTTAATTTACGAAGCTTTACCGAGCACCGTGTTTTAGGAAAGGGTTTTCAACACTTCACCATATTGAATTCCATTTTGAAATTATTATTTAACACTCAAAACTAATTTTTTATTGATGCTTTCCGAGAAGTGAAACGAATTTATTTACCACGTACAAGTAGTTTTAGATTTCTAGGTATACTATCGGCAATACCCAGCAGCGAGCTATCCAACGGACGAGTTTTTCAAGCTACTGAGAGCCTTTGATGCTACCTAAAATTCAGGCAAGGGGGTAAGTTGGTCCAACATTTGAACACAACAGATTATAAACCTATTGTGGACAGATACCGCCTTCCAAACATGCCCTACGCTCAATTTCAACTACTTCTATTCAATTTCAAAACCTGCCGTGCTCTTACGGACCTATCAATACTTTCTCTTCACATCTTTGGTTGTAGCAGAAATTGCTGTCCACTCCTAGAGTTGCAATTTTCAAACATTATAACTCTTGTTGTTAAAGAATCTAGAAAAACTTATGGAAAGGTCGTGTTTTCGAAAATTATTCGAGTATGATGAAACCTAATCGCAAATATCTCGAGAACAAATGCTCTAACGAAGGTCATTATCGGGAGCTTAAAATTTTGAGAAATGCACCGAAAACTGATGTTCTAAAAACTTTTTTTTTCTGATATTTCTCCAACTTGAAATCTTGCTTAAATTTGTGTAATATCTTAAACTTTTTACAGTAAAAAAATAGAAAAAATAAAAAAAAATCCGAAAATAATTTTGTTTTCTCAGTGTATATTTTTTTCACAACCTTCCCACATAGGGTCATAACTTGTTCTAAGACCATTGTTTTGTACAACCAAAGGTTTTCGAGCTACAAATAATGATAGGAATTTTCTTGAGTCTGGAAAGAAGTCAGGCGGTGGTCGTCCTCGTAGCCGTCTCTGCAAAATTCAACTCAGAAATAATTCTCTCATCAAAATGTAATGAATTTGAGCATGTTTGGGTGAAATCTCACATAGCAGGTTAAACACACGTATATGCCTTTGTGTATTTTCCACCATATAATGCTAATAAAAATACATATGAAATGTTTTTCGAATGTGCAGAAAAAAATTTATCTGAACTTCCTCCTGAAGTAAAAGTTCACATCTATGGGGACTTTAATCAACGCGACGCTGACTTCATTCTAGACTCCGAAAATGAAAATATCTTACTCCCAGTCGTTGGGGAGAATATTACTTCGCAATTCATATTCGACGAAATCGCAAAACTTGGACTTAATCAAGTAAACCACATCAGAAATGAAGAAAATTGTTTTTTGGACTTCTTGCTCACGAATATTCAAGAAGATTTCTGTGTGACTGAATCACTGAACCCATTATGGAAAAATGAAATGAGTCACACGGCAATCGAATATTCACCCAACGACTGTGAATATGAAGAAGTCTTTGAATACAGACTAGCTAATTATGCGAATATCAGAAGCAAACTAAACAATGTAAACTGGCAGGAAATTTTCAACAATGAAGGAAATGTCGAAACTGCTGTAGACATTTTTTATAAAATTTTATCGGAAATAATTTTGCAAGAAATCCTTTTGAATAAAAAACGACGTCACCGAAATACGAGTCATCCAGTCTGGTTTAACAGACAAATCAAAAATTTAAAAAATCTAAAGCAGAAAGCTCACAAAATTTTCAAAAAATTCAACAGCAGTGAAAATTTAGCAAACTATCTGGACATATGCGATCAATTAAATCTAGCCATCGGTATTAAACTTGAAGAATACAATAAAAAACTGAACTTGAAATAAAGTCATGCCCGAAGAACTTCTTCAATTACGTAAAAACCAAATTAAAATCTGACAATTTTCCATCCACAATGTACCTTGATGAACGTGTCGGTGATAACTCTGAAAAAAATTGCAATCTTTTTGCAACATTTTTTCAAGAAATCTATACGACATTTTCTGAAGAGGATTGCGATCGCGAATATTTTGCATTTTACCCTGAATTTACTGGGAGCATTGGCGTCAACCAACTGTATGTGCAAGATATTTTCCAAGCATTAAAAAATTTGGACGCCGCAAAAGGTCCTGGACCTGACGGAATTCCTCCAGTGTTCATGAAGAGTTTAGCAATGGAACTCACATCTCCATTGTTTTGGCTTTTTAATATGTCACTGGAATCAGGAATTTTCCCAACAATTTGGAAAAGCTCATATTTGGTCCCTATTTTCAAATCTGGACGAAAATCTGACACACGTAATTATCGTGGAATAGCCATTATCTCTTGCATTCCTAAACTTTTCGAGGCAATTGTCAATGAAAAATTATTTCTCCAAATCAAAAATCGAATAACTGACAAGCAACAGGGCATTTTTAAGGGCCGTTCAACCTCGACAAATTTAATTGAATTTATAGACTATTCATTGAATGCAATGGATAATGGAAACCACGTAGAAGCTCTCTATGCAGACTTTAGCAAAGCATTTGATCGTATTGACATACCAATGCTACTTTTCAAACTACAAAAACATGGGATTGAACCTGGACTCTTGAAATGGCCTCGAATCATACTTAACCAGCCGCCAACAAATAATAAAATTAAATGGAAAGAAATCAAGTCCTATTCAAGTCACTTCTGGTGTCCCACAAGGCTCTCATTTAGGACCCCTTCTTTTTATTTTGTACGTAAATTACATTTCCTTCATTCTTAAAAATATTAAAGCACTAATCTATGCCGATGACATGAAGCTTTATTTGGAAATACGAAATAAGGAAGACATCAATTTATCCCAGAATGAAATAAACATTTTCTACACATTGTGTAAACAAAGCCTATTAATGCTGAATGTAAAAAAATGCAACTCAATATCATTTAGCAAAAAGATAACAACATCAAACATATCAATTGCACTAGGTAATCAGAATGTAGAAAAATGTGAAAGAGTTAGGGATTTAGGAATAATCTTAGACTCTAAACTTAATTTCATAGACCACTACAACACAATTATTCACAGGGCAAATAACATGCTGGGCTTTATTAAGCGCTTTTGTCAAAATTTTCAGGACCCATACACTATTAAAACACTATAAAGAGCTTATGTTAGGTTTATTCTGGAATATTGCAGCATTGTATGGTCTCCTCATTTAACCACACACGAAAACAGAATAGAATCAGTACAAAGGCAATTTCTATTATATGCTCTTCGTAGATTGGGTTGGACATCATTTCGTCTTCCATCATATGAAGCGCGTTGCATGCTTATAAACATCCAAACAATGAAAGAGCGTCGTGAATATGCAACCGTTTCATTTGTAAACGATATAGTTTCGCAGCGTATTGACTCACCAGAACTTTTATCAAAATTAAACATACATGCACCAATTCGGCAACTTCGAAATCGTAACCTATTCGCCATCAACCATCATCGCAATAACTATGCAACGAATGGACCAATAAATCGCATGATGGCTTCTTACAATAAACACTGCGAAATCATTGACTTTACAATGTATCGGCATAAACTAAAACTGTATTTTAGCTCCATAAGAAACCAGAACATACAAGAAGAATAATATTATATTATATTTAAGGAGTGTATCGAAAATAAGCTATCCACAAACTTTCTTTCAAATTATGTTGAAAACCGATATTTTATTCATACAAAAAATTGATCCTTTATTGTACGAGGTTAAACTTGAACATAATGAAGATCGGATGAAATTTAAGTTATTCCTTCACGAATTTTCGATCTTTGGATCGAATGCTCTTCATCAAGTTCCGGACAAGTGTTGCATTGCATTTTTTGGACGCTTGAGCCCAAATTTTTTTGAACTCCTGCATTTTCCCAGCTGCCTTACCAGTCTTCTTGAAGACCCTCTTCACGATTGCCCAGTAACGTTCGATGGGTCGAAGCTGAGGGCAATTTGGTGGATTGATATTTTTCTCAACGAAATCTATACCCTTTTCCGCAAGCCAATTGAGAGTGGTTTTGGCATAGTGAGCCGACGCTAAATCCGGCCAAAACAGTGGAGGTGTACTATGCTTCTTATATAAAGGCAACAATCTCTTCTGGAGACACCCAGATCGATAGATTTCCGCATTTATAGTTCCGGTAGTGTAAAAAATGGTTGACTTCAAACCACAGGAACATATTGCTTGCCATACCAGTACCTTTCGACCGAATTTCTCCACTTGAATCGACCTGTCCGCATCGCTCACATCCTCCCTAACGACGGCAGTATAGTATTGTGGACCTGGAAGGGTTTTTGAGTCCTCCTTTACATAGGTCTCATCGTCCATCAAAACGCATGCATCCGGACGCTGCAAAAGACGCGAATACAATTTCCGGGCCCTTGTTGCTGCTCGCTTCTTCTGTTCTGCACTTTGTTTCGAGATTTTCTGCTTCTTGTAGGTCTTCAGGTGGTTTCGCCTCTTGATACGCTGGATCATTCCGACACTCGTTCCTGCTTTTTTGGCCAAATCACGTATTGACATTGATGTGTTCTTCATGATTAGAGATACCACTTTCTGCTCCAGTTTCGGGTTGGAAGAACCGGGTTTTCTGCCTCTTCCTTGTAGCTCATCCAAAGAATAGTGTTCCCCAAACTTATTAATGATGGTTTTAACACTCACATGATGAATTCCAAACCGCTTCTCCAATTTTCGCATAGTAATACCCTTCTCACTTAGCCATGTGTCCAGAACCTTAATTTTCACTTCCTTTTCAATACGCGACATTTTGAAAACGCAGAATTTGAACCGCACAAACAACTAAACAAAAGAAAGCTGACAGTCAAACGCACAGCATGCAGTGTTCAGAGCATAAAAAAACATCACAAATATATGCGTACAACGCAAATGTATGTGGATAGCTTTTATTCGATACACTCCTTATAAGTTTTTTTATCGGTGTATGTGTGTGTGTTTTTTTTTTTCTTTTTCAAAAAATGTTCAAGTCAAAAGAAATCCATACATTGTATTGTTATAAGTGTTAAGATAATTTAGAATTTAAAATTAATGTGTTATGTAAACCATACTTTAGATTCCCACCCATCTTCCCATCCGTAATTTGTAATTCCTATTAACCTCCAGACGGCCGCGAGTAATCGGCTCTATCCTCCTTACTTTAGTTTTAAGATAAATGATGTAAAAAAATATGAAAACTTGGCTCTGTAAAGTTGATTAGATTGAGCCTGTACAAATAAATGATTAATAAAAAAAATGTCTCCTCTTAACACATAACAGATTCATAACACATTACCACAACGTATACGTGGTCCTACGTCTCCTTTGCGAACAACCCCATTGGGCTGTCCATTGTATTTTTTTTTCCTTCGAAAAACCTTACGAGGATCACTAAAGGTGGACCCCTTTAGGCCTCTTTTATAAGGCAAGTTTCCGCATGAGATTTCTATTTATTGATTACATTGACAAAGGCTTGTCAAACCTTAAGTAATTTTTACCGGTCGATTAATTTCTTTTTGTCTCAGTTGATTCTATGTAATGAATGTCGCGGAAAAGATTCGATTCCGGCAAATTATGTTAACAACATTAGAGCCTACAGAGCATGCATAATAAACGAAAAATCAAATCCATGTTGACCGGAAATTTAGTTTCAGTGCTTTTCCAGTGAAAAGAGCAATCTCAAACCAAAGGACAAACCGGATATCCCGCAAAATGATTCCTCCCGCAGATACCTATCATTCTCGCAACGATCTATGAATCGCACGAAGCATTAATTAGCGATGATTTTAAATACAGCTCACTTTTTAGTACCGTGTACCCAACCGCTAGATACCAGATAACGACTTACGTCAGCAGTACCGCACAGCCGTCGTAATCTGATCTTACCATGGTATAAACGAACCGAGAAGTGAGCGCTGAAATTCACAGAGTGATGTTACGAGCGCCTTTTTCATGCTACGGCGTTGTATTCTTGCTTGCCCTGCCTCCGCCTCAAAGAGAAGGTACAAGAAAGAAGATAGGATTCATTGAGCTTCTGCACGAGCGTAGTTAATTAATTTCGCATCACTTAGACAAGAAGGCACAGATTACCGAAACGTTAAACCCACGCTCGATTAAACTTGAAAATTCTGTTCTGATAGCAGGTAGTTTTGTAGCAGACTTTAAGGCGCAAGCAACCACCGGTTAAGGGGATTACATGCCCTGCAGCTAAATCAGTCGTATGTTTCGCGAAGTAATGCATCCAGCAAACATAAAGTGACTTTTTGTCAATATTGATTTCTACCAACGGATTTGCTTCCCAACTCAAACTAGCAAAAAAAAACAACGAAAGCGAGTCAATGATGCTCTACGTCGTAACCGGAAATGCTAGGAGAAACAGTTTTTACAGCCCACAGGCGACTCCTCGTTTTTCTCCACCGCCATTCGCTAGACTACAGCCGTACTGATCCAAATAGAGGGCAGCAGAAGGCGAAATCGACAGAAATATAGCTCTCGTTCAGCAGCGCGGGCCCGAACAGCATCCGTACATAATATGAGAACAAATTCTCCCCTGGAAAATTTCCCACTTTTTCTTTCTGTTTTGACTTTTCCGCCCGAAACTTTCTCCTTTTGGCTGCCATGCCCCGGTAGAACAGATAGCTGGGTTGGGAAAATTTCTGGCGCCTAGACGAGACAAGAATATTAACGGTGGCGTTTTTTGATGCGATCTGGTTCGGTTCCCACTGCTCTACCGAGCCAAAGTTTATTCCGGATTCCACCGGGGGCAACCCAGGGACAAAAACTATATCTATCTATTGCTCAAAGCGGATGACGACGATGACGACGAGTATTGGCATGTCGTTAGTTTCAATTAGTCTTGTCATATCCAGGCTGGGAAACAGTTTGTCTATCCATAATTTTCTGCTTCGCCTGATTGGGTTCGGCAGGATGTTCTGGAGTATTGCTCAATCGTTCTTTGGGTTCCATTTAGGGCTGGTCCGGAAATTATACGGGATAATGAATTTTGAATAATTCTCTATGATGGCCAGAAATTACTAAAACTTTCGTTTTTAGGCCTTTCCTTCGTTGTAAATTGTGGAGGCTAATTTCCATCCAATTTGAAGGGGCCATTCAAAAAGGGAGAGACATTCAGGACGTATTACAAATTATTTAGAAGAGACTAGAAGAGTTGACTGTTTCACACATTTGCAACGCTGACCCCAGTAAAGTGCCTATCGATTCGGTGACGCTTATCCCACTGACCTTCACCTTTCACTCAATTGATGGTAACTAGCTCGACTACCGTTGGCGTGCTGAACCCCACCTTACTTATTTCAAATTACGCCAGATGCACTGCCCCTAGACAATTACGGCAAACGCATTAAAAATTAAACCTAACGACCCAAATCCTCCGTAGACTAGCAAATGTTCACCACAAGGTGCAATCTTTTCCATCCATCAACCAAAGTAGAATGGTTGCTTCCATATGATTACACGAAGCATGCCACCACCCGCCAGGGAACCACGTGTAATTCAAACAAAATGACACCTGATCACATTCGAGCCGCCCGGATGGCGAAGTATAATGCCGGTCCGGAGGTCCGGGGGCAGAAAATAGCTGAATAATTGAGTGTGTTTTCTTCAATTGAACGATTTGAATAATTGAACAAGTTCGCTAGAATCATGTTATTTTCATCACCTTTCACTCACCTCTATATCTGACCATTTCGCAACAGGGATCTACTTAAAAATGCAAGCCTAAAATTGTGCACACAAATATTTAACATTGCACTGAAAAGTAGGACAATTTTTAAGCCTCCTGCCCCGGGTTATGAATAAACAACAACAGGAATTTACGGATGCTGATTTTTTTTTCAGAAATAAATAGCACCATCGATACCCTTTTTTCGGGCAATGAATATAAATGAGCCAGTGAAGCTTTTTCTTCGAGTCAGACACAGGATGTAGAAGAAAATTGCAGAAACGATGATGCACCGTTCCACCCACGAGTACCGACGTCATCGATTAAGTCAACGCTGTCCCGAGAGGAGAGGTGGAAAAGCAATATCTTTGCTTGCTTTGCGATCATCTTACTTGCAGCACTCTCTGTGCTTGCAGTGGCCACCGTTGTGAGGGTTGTACTCAGGCAATCACAGAAGCGATTGGAAGGAGGAGTTTTGATTTTCACGATAAGTCCGGAAACGCTGATACCAACACAGGAAAAAAAATCTGAATTTTCATTGTGATGTAAATATTGGTGAATTCTGGAGAGTGTGAGCTGTTTAGTGGAATGAACCTGTAACTAGAAAATGAGAAGAATGATTAGTAATTTCCATTTAATTCCAACTACCTTAATTGCTTATCTTGACAGATACGCGTATTTCGTCTACAATGTGCAAACTTCTTCAGTGTCGTGTACTTAGTCGAGTATTAGTACACGACACTGAAGAAATCTGCTCATTGTAAACGAAATACGCGTATCTGTCAAGATAAGCAATAAAGGTGGTTGGAGTTAAATGGAAACTACTAATCATTTTTCTCATTTTATAGTAAATATTGGTGCCTGTAAAACGGTATCTCATTCTTCGCGAAGCTACTACATCATCTGTCTCCAAAAATACCGGATATCCGGAACCATGTTCCGATAATGGTATACTTATAAAAGATTCCAATAGAAAATCAGCAGTTATGACACTAAAAGTCATTCAAAGAATACACAGGAATGTGTGTGATTGCCAAATGATAATCCGGTGACTTGATCCTGGACCAATCACCCCGGAGCAGGTTCCCATGGGGTCACGGATGGCCCGAAAATTATTTGAATTGAACCCTAACAATATGGGTGTCAAAATTCTTGGAATCGTTCTAGAAGAACGTTTGCCATGGTTATAAGGGCATCCGGTCACTTGGCTTCGAATTGGCCAGTGCAGAGTAGGTTCCATGAGGCCAAGGATGGCCAGAAAATTATATGAATTGAAGCCTAACGATATGTGTGTCAAAATTCTTAGAATCGTTCCAGAAGAAAAATTCTTATCGTTATCGGTACATTCGATGACTTAGCTGCTGATTGGCCAGTCTAGAATAAGAAACGCGAGTCAGGAACTGTCGCTAGAGTTATGTTTGTCGGCAATAGAATCCCAGATGGACAATCCAAAAGTGCTGGCAAATTTTTTCACACGGACGGCTATTGATCAAGTTCTTAAAAGAGAACTTGCAGTCGCACCTGAACCTGTAAAGAATTCCGCTGAACAAAATGGTGCCCGCCATATATTTATTTATTGTTTTATTTATTTTATTCATCCGACAATATTTAACAGTCTTAATGAATCTATATTCTAGGGATGGGAACTCGTGGGAACCTACTGTGTACTGGCCAATCCAAAGCCAAGTGACCGGATGGCCCCATAACTATGGCAAACGTTCTTCTAGAACGATTCCAAGAATTTTGACACCCATATTGTTAGGGTTCAATTCATATAATTTTCTGGCCATCCGTGGCCTCATGGAAACCTGCTCCGGGGTGACTATTCCTGAATCAAGTCACCGAATTGTCATATGGCAATCACACACATTCCTGTGTATTAATTCCACAGTTTTTGTATCATTATTGTTGGTTTTCTATAGAAACATTTATTTACGGAACACGGTTCCGAATATCCGGTTTTTCCAGAGACGGATGATGTCCATCGGTCATATTAGACAATTTAGAGAAAGCGGTTAAGTTCTTGAATCCAAAACTTCCAAAATATTCCAAATCGGTTTGGTGTTTCCTTAGTAATGGTCATTTTAGTTTCGTGGGTAAAAACGTTCCCTGTCGGCCTTTTACGTAACAAAAAAAATCAGAAGCCCTTCCTCGCATCCCCCCCCCCCCCTCTCCTCTAGCTATGCTACCATTATTTTACTCTAGGATGATAAGTATTAACGAGATATGAGATCTCACAAAGTTTCAAGATCCTACTATGAAAGCTTAATGAAATATCATGTTTTGAAATCGAAAAAGGCAACTTTGTTCCCTGTTGGGCACATAACAGTTAACTGGTTTATTGTCCGACATTCATACGGAATGTCCAGCCCACCGTAGTCAACCGATTTTAGCGATGAGGGCGATGGGAGATTCTCCAAGCAACTTATGCAATTCGTGGTTCATTCACCTCCTCCACGCTCCGGCATCCATCTGCGCTCCACCATAGATCGTACGCAGCACACATTCTGTTCCAACACATCAAGGGTGCGTTGGTCCTCCACGGGCTCCTAGAAGTATGGATCACTCAATACTTTTGAAATGAGGTAAGGCTTGTACCCGACAAAATATGAACACCCCTAAATACCTATATCTCTGGAAATACTTCATCAACGCGTGAAATATGTCGCATACTGATGAACGTATGTCTGTGCATTGTGTAAAATCATTTATAATTTGATGATACTACAAGCTTTAGATCGAAGATGGCGTCGAAAGAAGAGCAAGTACGAAAAGCAATTGTGTGCGGTCGCAATGAAAATCCGAATCTGTCAGTAAGAGAACATGCAAAAAAGCTTGGTTTTCCTGCAAGCATTGTCCATAACGTTCTTAAATCTTTCGATACACTTTTAACAACAGCCAGGAAGGCTGGGAGCGGAACAAAAACGGATCTCAGGAACCACCAGAAGGACGCGAAGCTGAAGCAAATATTGCAGAAGAGACCAGATCTATCCCAAGTAACAATTCTACTGCCTTTTAGCTTATGTTCTAATTTATAAAGGCTTTATTACTGCAATACACATGCTATTTTGTTTAAAAGCGGCTTTTAATTATGCGAAAGATGTATAGTTTATTATTTTACTTTTGGCTGTTTTTATAACCTTTTCTAGCAGAATGGTGAAGTAAAAAAGAGTCAAGCTTTTAAAAATAATTGACGAGGAAATCTAAGCCCTCATTAAACCCTTCAGTAAGTCAATAATAAAGCTCGTTCATATTTGTTCAACAGAGTCATGATAAAATATTTCCTAAGCACGCTTTATCATTATAAAAACCATCATTAAGCCATTTGGCTTCTTACGAGAGCAAACAGCATATAATGTAGCCTTTTAAACTACATAAAGTGTATGATAAGATGCTCTACCATTGCTGTCATATTACAATAAACAAACTGGGAAAACAAGCGGAATCAAGAACATAATTCTTAAAATGATGGAGTGTATCCAAGTGGTTTTGGAGTCGAAGAATTTTTTTTTTAATGAAGAAAATGAAATATTAAAAAACATCAATGTCGGCTTTTACTTTTAATTTAAAACACAATGCACTGACAAGATTACTGAGCATTCTTAACACTCGTCTTTCTATTTTTCTACATCTAGATCCTCGCACACTGAATTGATCGTTCCATAGCATCGCTGAAGAACAATTCTGGCATCATGGTCTCAAATCCAGTATTGATAAAGTTTGTTCAGATGATCCAGAGGGAATGATCGTGAGGAAGGTTTTTCCGTTCAATTGTTTGCACTATTTTGTACGGCATTGCTTTCCCGTTCTCTTTCGACTAAATTTGCTTCCAGCGGACTAAGTTTTGATGTAGCTTGCAAGCAGTTCATGAACTGTCAAAACTCTTCTCTGGCAGCAGCTTGGGTTACCATATAAGCTGTTCAACAGCTAAACGGTCTTGTAGGTAGCAAAATAGCTTTGCAAAGAAACAGTTAAGTCAAATCATGATTTATTTATAGATGCTTTCATGAAAACAAAACAGCATTTTCAATAATGGCTCATGATAATCAATGTTAATGCCGCTGCCATTTTTATTCCAATCTTCATGGCAGGTTTATAATTTCCATATACCATGATATATTTCTGTTGACATGGTTCATCATTGCTTAGCAGTTTATGTGGGATAAAAAAAAAGTATTAAATAAGAGTGATTGAGCAAAAATTTTAACTTTTTGTAAATAAAAATATAAATAGAAAGTACGGGGGAGGTAGCTCATCAAATCTTCCGGTCCGCCTCTAAGCATATTGCTATGAGGTACTAGGTGGGTCTCCACCGATTGCCTGTCGATCTGCCAAATTTGGAAGACGTCTGCATTGAGTTATCTCAAATTATAATAATCCGTCCACTATATCACAAAACATTGCGATTGGTTGAGCGGATTGGAGATAATGAAATCATTGGGTATAGGACCAAGTCTCCCCCGGGTGGTGCTAAATCGATGAGCTTGTATTCTGTAAATTTTAAATTTCAGTGAGCGAGATAAGGCGCTATAACCTTGGCAAATTATTGCCAGACTTTTGGTTCAAATGCCAAAAGTCCACCCACAGGCAAAAGGAGCATAAACTAATCTTTCTAGCATCTATGCTCCCAACGATAAAATACAAATCATCACATTATTTAACTCTATATGGAGGCGTTTGGTACGGGAGGTCCACGCTTTCTTCCTTCCCTTGATTCGGAGTAGTAGAGCGATTTCAGACACTCTTTCTGGAATCGCTCTATTTCTTGGAATCCTCTCTGCGGTACATGCTACGCAGTTGGCCTGGCCGATGACAAGAAAAATGATGCATTCCAGAAGAGGTCATTTTCCAGGATGCTTTCAAGAATTGGCTGCGTTAGTGTGAGATTAGATTAGATTAGATAAAAATATAAATAGAAAGTACATCGTATTTCGAAGGCGCGCCTAGTTTTTCAGCTCTTTTCTAACATTTTTCACAATGAATTTTATTTGGCACTTGAGACTAGTGATAAGTTATGATAAATCAAGCTGAGATAAATATTTCACTTTGAATATACTGATGGGTAAATTTTGTCTTCAATCAGATGTTTTTTTTGTCGAAATGAATTTGTTGAGAATATATAAAATTTATGATTACGATTATAATACGAGTAAAACTGTTTTGAGTGATTTTGGCAAGCGTCTAGAGGAAGTAGCACGAAACAGGTTTTAATATATGTCAAATAGATGTATTGTTGTTTACATTTCGTTTTCAAACGGTTTTTAATCCGGTCATAATAAAATCATTTTGTTTTAATCCAATCTAGAACTGCCTCTAAAATATACCCTTCATGACCTCTGCCAGGGTGGGCCAACTAGACAATTTTTAGTCTTTATGAGGTTTTGGGGGAATGAATCAAGACAAATATGCCTTGACTAGGGTTTTATGGCTGTTGTTTTATAACACCCTTGTAGGAATTCATAAAACATAAAATGCTACCTGGGATCGGTGCGTACTGTGGCTAGAAAAATTAAAAATGTCCCCAACTTTCGTGCATACGTCCAAGCACCGGCAAGGTATGAAGTCGTTCAAGGTGAAAACTGTACCGAACCGAAATGATGAACAAAATGTGACGGCTAAAACCCGGGAACGCAAGTTGTATCGCGAATATTTGACGAAGTTTTCCCGCGTGATAATGGACGATGAATCTTATGTGCTGGAACACTTTAAACAGCTTCTCGGAATGTCTTATTATACTGCCATGCAACGGAACGGCGTAGAGGAGCATTTCAGGACGAAGAAAATGGCTAAGTTTCTCAAAAAATATTTGGTTTGGCAGGCAATCAGCAGCTGTGGTCGAGCAAGCCAAATCTTCATCACTACCGGAACTGTAAACTAGGAAATATACCGTGAAGAATGCCTAAAGAAGCGATAGTTACCATTCCAACGCAGCCATGACGCTCCCTCGCTATTCTGGCCTGATTTGGCATCTTGTCACTACGCCAGAGATGTTTTGGAATGGTATAAAGCGAATGGAGTACCGAAAGAGGCGAATCCACCTAAATGACCGGAGTTGCGACCTATAGAGCGGTATTGGGCTCTCGTGAAGAGAGAACTCTCTCAATATAAACAACAAGCTACAAGTATAGAAAAATTCGAAAATCTTGGACAAAAGCAGCTAAATCGGTTGCAAAGAAGTCTGAAAAGAACATAATGGCTGGAGTAAACTCAACAATTCGTAGTTTCTTCATGCAGCTGGCGTAGTATCTTCATGCAGCATCTTGGATTGAACTAACAACAAATTTGTTTTATTCCAAATTTAATCTGTCCAGATTTTGTCGCGAAATAGCCGTATTCACATTAGAAATTGGAAGTAAGGTGGCAGAGATATGAACAAAAAACTACAAGGTTCAGCCCAATGGGGTTGTACGCAAAGGTAACGTAGGACTATGTAGCAATGTGCAATCGAATTCGCCTCCAGTCGCCTAATTGTAAACACTTAACAGGTTACCCTAATAAACATGCAATATACAAGAACGATATTACAGATGGTTTAACCAACAATCAATATGCAATTAGCGATTTGAAATTGATTCACTGTTGTAGAACCCCTTGGTCCGAAGTACACCTTGTAGCCAGCACCTTGCTATACATATTTGCGTATTTGTTTCGATTTGCTCTGTTATTTTGACAGAATATTTGTGCGTGTATTCGTGTGAGTTCATTATTAGGGGCGTATTATTAAGCTTGGGACCGAGCTTGGGACCGATGTGCTAGTACTGACTGAGCCAAGAAAAAAATCGTATTTGTTCGGGACCTACTGGTCTTAGAGTTAGTCTATGGTTTAACCGTACCGGTTACAGTTGGGATGATAACCCGAATTGGTGGTTAGGTGCTTCTTATGGTAATTGTTTATGCGGGTAGACATTTAGGACATTTTAACCCAAGAGACCTTCATCCAACACCAATTGTATACGATTTCTTCTAGGCCTATGTGTGTACAACACTGCAAAATGTGCAAATGTCGAAAACACTATGGCTTCGACGTACGATAATTTTCGCAACCGCCCATTTCGAACAACTCTCTTTTCCAGTTATTTTGGAGGCCTTTAAAGGGGCCGTTTTGGGGTCAGGGGAGCAGCTAGTGCAGCCACCTCACTTCGTCATGAAGCTGAAGCTTAAGGCTTGAGCAACTCACGTATATAGTTGGCAGCCATATGCTGCGACATTTTACTTACACTTCCTCAAAACAATTTGTTTCTTATCGAATGGTATTGTCTCAATCCATCGCACTAGAACGCAAGAAACACTTTTAAACACTGATTGGAATTTGAAGATAATATTACCAACGAACTTCACACTTCACATGCCATCAAACAGAAATTATCACATGCCATCAAACAGTGGACTGTGATTGCAAATAAGCACACTTTAAACGACCCTTAGTGATTTGCAATACTGAATCATATTATGTAACATTTATAATGTATCGAATAATAAATATGATATACTCTCATGTTTGGTCGAATTTTGAGTTTCGTGTGTGTGAAAGCATCCCCCCCTTTCCAGAGGGAGAGGGGGTCTCGAACCACAGTAGAAACATTTTTTGCCTTCAAAAACTTCCACATGCCAAATTTGGTTCCATTTGCTTAGTTAGTTCTCGAGTTATGCAAAAAATCCAGTTTCATTTATATGGCAGCCCCCCGTTCTAGAAATGGGAGGGGTCTCGAACTACCAAATAATCATTTCTTGTCTTCAAAAACTTCCACATGTCAAATTTTATTCCATTTACTAGATTAGTTCTCGAGTTATCAGAAGTTCCTGTTTCATTTGTATGGGAGCCCACTCCCCCTTCTAGAGGTGGGAGGGGTCTCAATCTACCATAGAAACGTTTCTTGCCTTCAAAAACTTGCATATGCCAAATTTGGTTCCTTTGCTTGATTAGTTCTTGAATTATGCCGAAATTTGTGTTTCATTTGTATGGGAGCCCCCCATTCCATAGGGGGGGGGGGGGTTTTAAACCATCATAAGAAGCTTGCCCGGTCCCAAAAGCCCCTACATACAAATTTTCACGCCAGTCGGTTAAGTAGTTTCTATGTCTACAAGGGTCAGTTCGATAGAAATTCATTTTTATATTTATAAGAGTTTCAATAGATTTTAATTCAAAATTAATAGTTTTTAATAATGTAATTTATGAGTAGAAAGATTTGCAATCGATCGGTGCAAAAATTTTGAAAATCGGTCATGAAATGACTTAGTTATTAACTTTCAAAACCTAAGCATATTTCGTTACGCTCCAAATTTTCGTACTCGCAACGTGTACCCCTATATTGAAAACAAAGACGTAGTCCTACGTCAAAACATTTTCATATTTTAAGAGGGTTACCCCAAACTCTTGGCTGTTAGTGTACGTTTCCACCATCGTCCCAAATTTGCGTGTTACGATAATGTCGTTGGTGAAGCCAAACAGGTGGACGCACTTTCTGAAGGTCGTGCCAGTCGTGTCTGTTCCCGTTCTTCGATTCGTACCCTTCAATTCAATGTTAAGCCCATCACCTTAATCCTCTCCGAGAATCGAAGGTTCAGACGACGCACATCACTGCGCCAAGCTGCTCTTCCGTTGGTATGGCTGCTGCCAGCTGTTGCACGTATTCCTGGGCAACTCAAGTATTTCGTAGTAGCTCAACGTTTGGTCACAGCGTCCGAGTCTGACGCATTTTGTACACCGTTGAATGTTTTGAGCGCATCCATACTGCAGCTAGGCATCCGAGGCCATATTTGCACTGCAGTAGACGTTCATGATATTGGAAAAGAATTAACCGTAGATTAGAACATGGTCGATTTAATTCTCTGTTCATTGTTGAGGTGATTACCAGGTGAACGTTTTTGCGGATAAAAAAGGTAATTTGGCCTACGAAACCACGGGGGTCCGCAAAGTGCACGCATCTTCGGCCGTTGTCATTCGATGCAGCATGCGAATGCTTGGCCCAATTACCGGTCTATACATTGCTTCCCGTCCTACCAGAGCGTTCATGTTACGAATGACTATTTTAACGTCCCGCCGCGGGCAGCTGTCGTACACTTGCTGTAGTATGATGATGTATGATATGTACTACCACCCATTTTAGCACGGAAACTAAGTCCGACAGCAATGGGCTCTCCCCTCTGTTAGACTTGATCAAGCTTTAATAACCACTGATTATCCTAATCATGCCGTTGTATGAAGGGCCAAAAAGGGGTTGGGTGGATCGATATGCAACATCACTTATACGTATCCACAGGGATATAAAGAATCTCCTTCCAACAACAAGACTGAACAATTGGTCAAAAGAGCAAGCTATCTAACATGAGGATGCCCCAATGGGCGGGGAGAAGAGCCCGATCTCTATCCACAAACTGTTAGCAATGGGGAGTTGGCATTCCCACTCTCCCCACCCAGAGTGCCTCAATCGGGTGCCCTGATGGTCCTTCCCATTCCCATTAAATATTTATATAATGGTCCATATATTTATGTAAATGAAAATTACTACAAGCATTCGTATCTATAATATATGATCTTCATTCGGTTGATCCTGAAATGCAAGAAAAGTTGTAAAATGTTAAAGTGTAGAGTTCAGTGGTTCGCGCTTAAGCACGTTTTCGTTCGTTTTCAGCGATAGCAGCATTTCACCAAAATTTTGATTTGAGGTATCCTGAAAAAGTTTATTAAATCTATTGAAATTTTACAAAACTAACATTTATACATTTTAATTTACTGTTGCCATGGTCACTATTTGCTAGTTGATGCTGATTTTATAACAGCAATCCGCTTTTATTTTTGCTGACCTAATGGTTATTGCTACCGAGTTAGGAATGGGAAGATTAAAGTGGAAGGGAGTTAAAGATAAATCGGAAAAAAAAAACAATAAGTAATGTTTAAATCATCTATGAAGTAAAATCAATAAAACAATATTACCAAATATAATGATATTGTGAGTTATGATGAAGTTATGACAGAGATTGAAATGTAAAATCAAACACCAGCCAAATGGCACACAGCGCTGCATGAATCAGATCAGTTCAGAATTGGTAAAAAGTCCATTTGCAAATCGGAAATGAAAAATACATGTAATAAGTGCAAAAGCCCACCACAGATTCCGTAATTTTCAAAAGCCTACCACAACTGTAATTTTCTGCGTTGTATACTGGACATATAAGGAATGCTAGATGTCATAAATTGAAGGTATGTTTCGTGTTTAAGCCAGATACCGCCTAAATCAGGTTTGTTGTATGAAAATGTGAAGGTCATGATATGATGGAAATAATACGATGTTGTAAAGAAATATTACATAATGTACATATAATAATTAAATGCCACTATTTGCCTTTTCCGCTGCGATGTTAGATGATTGAAACTCTAAAATAGCGAAAATTCCAACGTGATATAAAGAAATAAAGTTGATCTCCTGGCATCCTAGCAAAATAGCATAGAAAATTTAGGCTTTTCATATGAGTATGATTACTGCTCAAAAACGGAAACTCAATAAATCCAAAACAAAAAAAATATGAATAAATGACACGAAATTCTTCGATAACTCTTTTTTCCTACTGGGCCCTGAAATGATTCTTTATTTCTGTAAAATAGAAAATGTAGGATCATAAAAAATGTTAGTTTTTGAATAAATTATTTTGGACGAAGAATTTTTTTTTTTTGAAGAATTTGTCGTATATAATCCTCTCTCTAAAAAAATTTAAAAACCATCCTATCTTTTCAAATGCATAACGTGAATAAGGTGCGCCAAAACTAACAACGATGCAAATAAGAATCTGAAAATAACATTAAAAAATATTGTGAAGGGATGTTATAATATAAAATGATAATAACACTTATATTTGTAATTTCTGCATGCCTGCTGCAATTGTAGACGGACTTACATTATCATAGCCACGAGGGAAGCAAACAATTCAAAATTATTATACATTACTTGGGAATTCCATGGATGATCTGAAATTATATACCGTAAAAAGAATACTTCCATTTTTCGTGGTAGGGTAAGATTTCAGCATGCTTCTTTACCGGGGTCACGCTGTCTACATCGCCTTAGTGCGGCTGCCACCTAATGTATAGTTGACGCGATACAGCGTTTCTTACTCAACCGCTGGATGCCAGGGCAGACGCTGTTTGAGCCGCATTTCCTTGGTGGACAGACGCTCGGCACGCACCTCCTCAATCTAGCTGAAGTCAGAAGGACAACAGTGCCCAGGCTGCACTACCAGCTAAGTACGCAACCCTTAGCTGGCGGTCTTTGTCATTTCTTGACCCGTGGAAGCGTGAGGTAGGAACTTGTGAGGACCATAGCTATGTTGCAGGGACGCACGCTCCATCCCAGTTGTCTACTCACCATTTTGCAGCCCTGTCGTACACTTGCTGTAGATGTGCGTTTACTGAAAACTTATGTGTCTTAACTGGTGAGGTTCTCGATATATTCCATGATAAAACCAATTACCACTTATCCCAAAACGACACTGCACTCATTTATAGTAACTCGAAAGTAAAACGCCTCTAGCCCTGCATGAATTGAACCAAAATCCAATGACACAGATCTGTTGATCTAAAAGGCTGCCCAGACTGACCAGTTATAACATGTTATAAGCCAAAATTGATTAGATGCCTCTTGTCGATAATTATTATTGTATATGGCAACTTCGTTGACGGCATGTGCAACACCCTATTTGTTTATTTGTAATCACATTATCCGATAACACGATCTTAATGAAAACTTTATGTATAATAATAATACTAGTTATTAGCTAAAAATACGCATTGTGTGTAACCGTCCTCTAAATGTGTTAGTTGATAAATTAAAATCGAAAATATCATAACCTGCCTGCAAACGTCTGCAGATGGAGTTGAGAGGATCATTCGAGCCATATGTCGGATTTCTTGTCCTGCGTTGTAGAAATTGCCTGGATCGAAGAACACGTTGAGGAGCATAAATCTGCAAACGCTCAAGCAGTGCTGCACTGTCAATTTCCGCACGAAGTATTTTTGCCTCAAATGATGTTCAAAGCACAGCGATCTGCATATTCCAAGTTCCTTAATTTTATCAACACGTTCCAGTTACTCCCCATGCAACGTGTAGTTGTAGTGAACAGGCATTTTACAACAATGGAGCGATATTATAGTGCACTTGGAGACACTCACTTTAAGGTGAAACTCCCTCGAATCCTTAGTATTCAACATGCATGTAGTAGTGCAAACACTTTTTGCTCTCATATGATAGTATTGGTGCATCACGAAGAAAACGGTCATGGTTGCCAGTAATTTTAATTTTTCTTTGTGAATTACAGTACATCCATTTTATTATTCCCTACAATATTCACATGTTTAAAAAATCATAAAGCCTCAAAATAAGAATCCTTTTTAAAGGTTGGGGGAGTCTGGGGCATAATTAGCAAGCTAAATATTAAGCCATACATCTAGTGGAATTCAAATATTGGTGAATTTTAAACGTTAATATTCAGTTCTTATTTCAATCTTAAACTATCAAATCTTTGAGTAGATGGCTGAAACATAAAATGTATTAAAAATGCAAGCGTCCTTTAGCACATAAGAAAGAGTTGAAAGAGATGAGAAAATCAAACACATCCTTTGTCGAATTGCGTATGTGTCAGTTTCAAGAGACATAATTTTACACGAAATCTTTATTTACGTTTCCCGACTTTTTACAAATATGAATAACGTCTCGTGTAAAATTCATAATTTCTAAGTGTGTATGTAAGATATATTGTTACAATATGTTGAATTGGTCTGTAATGGTTTCAACTAAAAATTCTTTACACTAACACATATGGTTACTGTATGCTATATTGTCATTGTAAGATTTCTTACATTCTGGATTATATCCCAACATTTTGACATAAAATAGAACGAAAATAAAGCGAATACAACCGCCTATTCAGCATAATGTTGTTTGGCCTTTGCTATATGGTTAAAACTGTATAGGATACTGTTAACTTATACTTATAAACTTAAGGGTTATTGTCACAACAATATCAACAAATAGTTATCAATAATATGGGGAATTGTCAATAAATGGTTTTTAATTATGCGTGGAACCACGAAGGACATTTTATTTATTATATAACGCTTGACCTAAATGACATTTCGATCTTTGAATCTGCTATGGTATTAAACATGTACCACGTTCAACCCACGGCCAGTTTTGTGGAGGAATGACACAAAGTTTTCCAAGCTGAAAAAAAGATAGTAATAAAAAAATAGAATAAAAAGATAAATAGTAGTAGAAGTAATTTGTTTCCAATAGATTTTAAAAACTGTTTAAAGCATTCTTAGTGTTATTTTAAAATCAGATTTTATGATTTATGTGTAAACAAATAAAACTTAAACCAAGACTATAACTGAATTTAGAATACAATATATATTTATTTGTTCACCTGGTCAATATTTAAACTTTACATATTTAACTAAACCTAAATAACAATAACAAACAATTCTTTGGTCTCTCTTCTAACCGACTCGTACATTTAATAATTATACTTGGCCTTTATGTGATGATTTATTTTAAGTTTTCCTGATTTTTCTTGATTGAAAGTAACCAAATTTTTGGTTGCCAAAATTCCTTTTATCATGTTTGTCCCAAACCTGTTTATATTGTAAATGAAAAAAAAAAAACTCTGTTCAGCGTCGCAGATGAATGAGGAAGAATTAATAAATTTGGTACCAAATTCCGTAGATCTGGAAAAGCAAAAGAAATGTCAAATCTTTTCAATGCTAAAACCTCTCCCCAAAACAACGTGGCATCATTTTCATGCTTCAAATAATCAAAGTCGATGTTTCTAAGTTCCCAGAATTCATTATCAGTATCTTGATACTTATCATCTTTGTTTTCCCAACTAATCTATTTCCCTCTTGTTCACACTTCTTTAATTCAAATGATTCACTAGTGTGCGTCGATAAAACTTCAAAAATCTGCAGTTGACTGATAGAGAAAGTTGATTTATAAACGCTAAAAACACAGCAGCCTTTTTAAGAGGATAAGAATCTTTCCACATTAAAAAAAGTCCTACAATTAATGGGTAATGCAAACAGGGTTGCGAAAAAAAACTGGAAAAAACTGGACAAAAGTCAGGAAAACTGGACGATTTGAAGATTTAACTTTTTGACTGGATCCCGTAAAAAAAACTGGAAGAATCCAGTTTAAACTGGAACATTGGCATCCCTGTCGGAAAGCATCTCTCCTTTCTAAGTGCGCCGTCATTCCAGGTTTTTTGAGCACAAAAGCATTTTGGCCATAAGCCCGTGTCAATTGTACACAATGTTCTGTACACCAAACAGGGCATTCTGTTTATCTATTCTCTCTGACTGTCCATTTCCATTTTCTTTGATATCTGCTGAAGGCTACGTGGGTTCCCCGTGTCTTCTTAAGGTGGATACCAAATCCTCCCTATCTCCAACGGTTGCATGGACGTGGCCAGGTGAGCGATCGAGGAGTGTCTTCGTGGAAATTATTGCGTGAAGAAACGTATCAATAACTGGATACGTTTCATGGTGACATGCAATGTCTCCAACGAGTTATTCCTCATCGTAGCTCCATCCACGAGGTGTGCACACGTCAATGCTATGCTGCTGCTATGCTATGCTTTACCTCTTTCTTCTTAATCAAGAGTAAGGTAAATGTCAACTCGCAATCACAGCGACAACTGAATTAGTTCCACCAACATAAATCAAAAACATCATCTTGTCTGAGCTGCTTAACAATGGAAGTGACCAACACCAGGTTGGCAAGTATGATTTAAATTTGGTTTTGTTTCCGATGTTGTTGTGTTAGGCCCAAGGAATCAATTTTTCTTCAAAAACTGTGAAAAACTAGCTACAATTGCCAACAATAAAATGTTGCAAATGTATTTGTTGGCAACTAAGATCAAACAAATATTGTGTTTTATTTTTTCAGTGCGTGAATTGCGAATCATTTTCAGGCCAAAATTTTATCTGATTGGATCAAAGTATCTTTACTTCGTAATATTTCAAAATAATTCTATGGTAATCAAAAATAATAATTGCAAGTCGTTAATCTTTCCAGCAGACAATCTTTTTCCTATCATGTTTAAGTTGCAACAAACCATAGTTGCATGTTGCTTTTGTCATGCAATTTACAGCTGGCAACAAATCGAAGTTGCGGTGAGTTGTTCGTGAATCGTTTCCTTAGTTTGGGCCTTAGTTTAACAATTTGTGATTCGTTTCAATTTGTCTGTTGAGTACTTTTGGAATATTACGCTAGGTATAAAAAAAGCTGTATAGCTTAAATTGAGCGTATACATTAAGTAGTTGCCACGTTTCTCACTTATAGCGCCACAAGCGCAAAAAAATATAATATATTTGTTAACAGGCAAAATAGTTTACTGGTCTTCAGTAAATATAAGTTACTGATTTATTATCAGTAAGCAAATATTTGCTGATTTTCGGTAAATAATACTGGATTCCACAAAATGTCAAAAAAATGCTGGTTTACAGAATAAATGTGAATGCTGAAAGATATTCAGTAAATATCGATGCTGCTTTTCAGTTATATGTTTTGAGAAATGCTGGTATATCAGCAAAAAGTATTTTGCTGATGTGTTTCCCGCAAAAACTATTGCTGGAATCAGTTAAGATTATTTGGTGTGTAATAATCGGTACCCGACAGTTTTGTTTTGTTTTGTTATGAACTGAATTGAAATCAATGCAATAAAAGCGTTGAATACAATTTTATATTAATCATTTTATCCATAAAATTCTGATCATAGCTGAAATCCGAAGAGCACTATAATGGGATTTTTTATACCGGTCAGTACATCCCGCGATTCCACTCTGGCTAATTCCCTATCTTCCCATGGGAGCACGTCCCGGTACTCAAGGAGCATAAATATTGTGCTCTTTTTTTTTCTGTTAGCTGGCTAACTGCTGCTCGAGGACCAGATCACCGTGCAACCAAAGTAAACGGCAAGGATATTCTTCTGCACTGGGCATCGGAAGTTCACATTCGCAAAGCAAAGGCACCTTAAAGAACGAATCCTGATAGCGGAACGGCTCCGGCACCTCCTAGCTCAACCAGTTGCCTTCGTCGGCGTCGTCGACGGTGTGGATTTTGCTTCTTCCCGAACGATAGGTAGCTAAACGATATTTACACTCCAGAAGCGCTTGCTTTTCATAAAGCAAACATCCTTACCCCCCCCCCCCCCCCCCCCCTCTACGCTTTAAAGGATGTTTGCAATTCCAATTGAATTTAGTTCTTTTTATGGTTGTCTTTAGTTGAATGATTTTTTTTTCCTTCATTTTCATCTTTTTGCGTCATAGTTGTAGAATTGAGGCCAGTAAATATATGCAAGCAGAAGTGCGTTTCGTATTTTCGTTTTCTTGTTTGCACCATCCACTTGCTCTGAGAGCATAAAATGTTCCCGTTAAAGAAAACCATAGATTTACTTGTTTTTTGGACTTGATCAGAGTGCCTTTCAGCCTCACGGGCATCTGGAAGTCACTCTAAAGTTCAGAAAAAAAAACAAAGCGAGAAAGGGGTAGTTGGGTCTTAACTGTAGAAAAATTCACTTTTTTATGAACAAATTTAAGTCAATTACCAACACCTGTATTGTATCACAATTGTATATTAGATTGAATAGTATGTCTGTTGTAATGACAATATGCTGATTTCCTTTTGTCCGATTTTTGAGCAAAAAGATTTCTATCCGGGCTGCCAGGGAAAGCTATAGCTGGTGAAGCACAGAAAATAGAGAAAATAGAAAACTGATGAAAAGCAAAGTAAGTTTTATGCTGGGTGAGAGAATTTCAATGATTTCTGGTATGTTTTCAGTTGCTGTTCGTTTTTTTTTCTCGGTGAGAATTTCAAACTTTCGGAACAGCAACAGCCAGCTGGAAGGGATTGAAAGCGAGCGCAAATAGTTGAACTGAGCAATCAAACCGTTGGGTGACGGAAATCTTATCGAGAAGTTGAAGGAAAAGCAAAGCCTTGCGGGGTTTACTTTCGAAATGTGCAAAAATCGATTACTCTGAGTTACAGTAGTAGGATCAGATTGGTTCGTTGGGTGGAATTGATTTGATGAATAAATCAATTGGAAAATGTAGTTTTTTTTTTCGAATGTCTGTTCAAATTGAAAAAGTTTCTCAGTAATTTGATAGTTATTCAAAAAGTGAAATTCGTTATGCCCAGGCCTGACCCATTTACACTTTTTCTTGTTCTGTTCTGTTGAGCAATAATGAATTAAGCTCGAATTTTGAAATAGATTTTCCATCGTGCTGCTTGCCGTAGACAATATTTCTTACCGTTATCAATTGTGCACAATCGTCACAATAAAATAATATTATCAGACCCATAAATTATAATGTTCATCGCATATGAGAAGCACTCTATCAGTGTCGATTTTTTACCTTATCTTTGCTCTCGATGCTTACACCCATCTCGACACTGCTATAATGCAGTTGCATTTATTTTTCTCTCTTGGTGTTTCAGAATTCTTGCATGTCAAAATTAGCTTATTACCTTCTCTAAAGGTGTCGCCACACGGTGGCTATTTCTAGTATACAACGAGCTATATGCTAAAAAACTATGTAATAGTTCATAGGAACACCAAAACTATGTAGTGATAGCTCATTGTTATGACAAGCGATAGTTTAACGCTATGATATAGAGCCGTGCCTGTTGTCGTGTGTACAATCTAGCTATAGTTTCTATGTAATAGAACGGGCTATGAAGTGTTCCATCCGGACGGAATAGTTCATGGTTCGTTGGTCAATGTTTTTCGACAGTTCGTTTACATTGTTTGCTAGTTTGTTTTTTCGCGGTATTTTTAAAGCAAAAATGGACCAGGTAAAGAAATCCCGCTTAATTGAGCTGTGGGAGCAACATTCGGTGTAGTGGAACCCAATTAATCCCGATCGCCCGAGGAATTGTATGCTTCAAAGTAAGTGTATTATTCTGCTTAGCAATTCCTCATCCGAAGAAAATTTAGACCAGGGGATTTTGATACCTAGCCAAGTACTAAGAATTTTCAATATGATAAGGTTGAGAGGCAGATTACGACTCTACCAGTTCCGATGTTTAACTTTTGATTTTGATCCCTGATTTCAACGTACAATACCCCGTTTTAGAACTTGAAAAACCGAGTGGATCGAAACCAAAGCCAGCAGTGCGCAATTTGAAGCGTAACAAGTCATTATATGATGAGATGGGGCTTCTCTCGTAGAAATTGTGTCAGAACCCACGGAACTTAAAAAAACGAAAAAATAGGGCCACTATTCTGAGTAAATTGACCAGCTGGAGACGTTATGGGCTGAAGACTGCTTTGTAAAATAACAAATATACGATGGCCTTAAAGAACTTGAATAACAAATTTGAGCAAGCCTGTGAAGAGATAATAATTTTCAGAATGTCTCAAAAGCAGCAGATCGTCCTCGCGTCATATGAACCATACAACTTGAACCTGCATCATATTCCCCAACAGTAATCGGCAAATACCCCACCATTACTGATTCTTCTTTTTTCTCATATGTTGATATACGTATTCAGCATCCACCATAGCAATAAGAAGAATGCTGAACTGCTTTTTATAATACAAACTAGCTGACCCGGCGAACTTTGTTCCGCTTTAACCGATTTTATGATTCAAATAATTCCAAACATTCATGATATAATTTTTTTTAAAGTGATTTTAAGCCAGGCTTGGCTTGATGTTTGGGAAAACACTTGTGATGAGTTCCTCTTTCGTCGTTGTGAAATGGCAGACATTCGGCGGGAACGAAATTAATCCATTGCCAATCGCCTACAATTGATTCGAGAATTTTTCAGCAGACGGATCGTTTTGCAAGGAAACTCGTATATTTGTCGTCAACTGTAGCTTTTTTACACATCGCCCCAAATACGAAAGCTTAAGGCGTGTGGAATGGCAGGTAGTATTTGTCGAAAATCACCTGGCAACAAAATCATTGCGCCTCCAAAAGGTCTCGAGTTACGGCACAGATCTAGCATAGTTCGATCGAGTGCCTCCAATGCTCGTTCGTGTGCCATTGTGCATTCGTCCCAGATGACGATCTTACAACACTTTCGTCATTGCCGAATTCTTCGCAATATTGCATGTCGGTACGTCAGTCAGTTGGAGATTCAACGGCAGCTTCAACGCACAATGAGCCATTCGACCGCCTTCCAACAATGTGTCTGCAATCCCTGAAGAGGCAACCACCAGCGCAATATCTGCTCATAAGCGAACCGAAGCCAATCGTAGTGAAATAAGGTACTTTTTGACAGTTCCACCAGGTGCATCCATGAAGAAAATGCCTCCATTTCGGTCGTCAATCGTAAAAATCGTATCGTAAACGTCCTCTTGTTGAGGAGTCAACAACGGTACATTTGTTCGAACCACCTATCTCAAAGCGTCTTGATTTTTTTTTTTTTAACTCTTTATTTATTCCAAACTTTTACATTATTTTACATTCATATATTAACATAGGTGATCCTGCTAAGTAATTAACATTTCAACCTTATTTGCTATCATTTATATCTAATTGTGTTAATATTATTTTTACTTTGTCTATTCAGTATTTTTAACAGAGTTCCTTTTGCCTGCGTGTAAGGGGTCAAAGCGTCTTGATCATTTTCTCGTTCATACTCCAACTCTCGATTGAATGCATTGTGTATTGCACGATTTGGAGTTGGCATGCCCAATTTGGACAACAAACTGCCGCATATGAGCAAACACATGTATTCGATCAAAATCAGCGCCTCGTTGCGCATCTCATTGTTAATTTCCAGCTTATAATTCAAAGTGGTTGTGCGAGCTCGATGTAAAATATCATCAACTATGTCATCCTTGTATTTGTTCCATAATTCGACTTCATTTGATGGAAAACATGTCGAGATGATGATCGCAAACAGGGTACGAATTTGATTCGCAGGTGCAGTAACAATGGCATCGGCAAGTGTTGAATCCCAATGAATGTCGTTTTCTAGCAATTGCAACCGTTGACAGGCCTCTCGATTTGTCGCACATAGTAGACCATCCACAGTCCAAAACGACTCGAACAAAGCTGGGCCACCACGAACATAAAGACACCTCTGAAATTGCGCAATGTTAGGTGCACTATCAACGTCATCTACGATCCATGTCAAGGATAACTCGATCAAACAAAAAAAACAACCATAAATAATTTGAAAACAATCAATTTCAAAAGTTTTATTTTTTTTTCTCATATTTTTGTAGTTTTCTCTTTTAAAAATTTTTCCTGCGCCGCCCCCCACAACAAAAAAAAAAGCAAACTTAAACCGCGCACCCCTTTCGGGATTGCGCGCTTTCCCATTCCCCCTCTTTTTTATATATATAAAAATCCCCTCCCCCTCTGGCCGGGGCTTTTATACTACGTGCTTTCCGTCCAACGTCCTAAAGATTGTATTCGATGAAATTTGGACACACGCAATTGTTCGTAACGTAACAGAAATAACTAGCGTATGGGTAAAAATTATTGAAATTTTAACTGAATGTATTTCATTGTGTTGTGTCAATTGTGTAATGAGTTTCGTGAAAATCGGTCGAGTGATTTCAGTGTTGGCTTCGAATGAAGAAATAGTGCGCCAACAAATTTTGGGCACTCACTTCGAAAACCCAAACGCTTCTCATCGATGGATCGGAAAACAGCTCGGAATCGCACATTCAACCGTATCTCATGTGATCAAAACGTTCAAGGACCGTAAGACAACCAAGCGGAAAAATGGTAGTGGCAAAAAACGTGGCACATCAAATCCGGAGAAAGCCAGGATGGTATTGAACCACTTTAGGCGTTATCCCAACATTTCGATCAGGGATGTTGTGAAAAAGGCGAAAGTTTCAGTTTGTTTTGTGCAGAAAACAATGAAACGTTCTGGATTACATGTGTAGAAGGTCCAGAAAGCACCGAACCGGAGCGATAAACAGAACTCGGTGGCCAAAACTCGTGCAAGAAAACTGTACAGGGAATGGCTCACAAAACCGTTCTGCATTGTGATGGACGATGAGACCTACATTAAAGCCGACACCAAACAAATGCCAGGACAGGAACACTACGTCGCCACCTCTAAGTTGGCCGTTCCGGAGAGTGTACGGAAGAAGAAACTGTCGAAATTCGCCAAAAAAATTCCTTACCTGGCAAGTGATCTGCGGATGTGGCAAAATGAGTCAGCCCTTCATCACCTCTGGGACCGTCAACGGACAAATCTACAAGGACGAATGCCTCCAAAAACGACTTCTGCCATTCTTGAGATCTCACGATGGCCTGACACTGTTTTGGCCGGATTTGGCATCTTGCCACTATGCCCGGCCCGTCTTAGACTGTTACAAAGATAATAATGTAGTTTTTGTACCAAAAGACGTCAACCCTCCAAACACTCCGGAACTTCGCCCAATTGAAAAATTTTGGGCAATCGTGAAGGCAAAGCTCATTAAAACTCCAAAACTGATAGAACTTGAACTAAAGAAAGTGTGGTTAAAAGTAAGTAAGCAAGTCGGTCCTATCATTGCCCAAAATTTGATGAAAGGGGTCAAGGCAAAGGGCCGGGCATTTGGGTTGGGAGAAGAGGTTCAATAAACCAATGATTTCAAAACTTAACCATTTAGTAGTACTTTATTTCCAGAAAGTTTGAAAAGAATCGGGCTCAAGGAAAATTTTTGGTGACCTATTTTGTGTGTCCAAATTTCATCGAATACAGTCTTTACACATTTTAATTTCTTACCTTTTTAAACTACAATTAAAAATTTAACATTAAAAATCTTTGAATTTTAAAACCGTATTCTAAGTTCTCTGAAGAACTTCCCTCCTAAAGTTCTCTGAAGAACTTCCCTAAACTTCTCTGAAGAACTTCCCTGAAATTTCTACAGAATTCTGAAGAACTTCTCAGTATTTCTGTGAAGAACTTCCCTGTAGTTCTCTGAAGAACTGCCCTGAAATTTCTCTGAAGAAATTCCCCAATTCTGAGAACTTCCCTGAAATTCTGTCTGAAAACTTTCCCAAACTTCTCTGAAGAATTATTCTCTGAAGAACTTCCCTGAAGTTCTCTGAAGAACTTCCCTGAAGTTCTCTGAAGAACTTCCCGAAGTTCTCTGAAGAACTTCCCTGATCTTCTTTAAGTTCTCTTTTGAAGAACTTCCCTGAAGTTCTCTGAAGAACTTCCCTGAAGTTCTCTGAAGAACTGCCCTGAAATTCCTCTGAAGAAATTCCATTGAAGAGAACTTCCCCGAATTCTCTGAAGAACTTTCCCAAACTTCTCTGAAGAATTTCTCTGAAATTCTCTGAAGAACTTCCCTGAAGTTCTCTGAAGAACTTTCCCCAAAGCTTCTCTGAAGAACTTCTCTGAAGAACATATCCAAAGAACTTCTCCAAAGTTCTCTGAAGAACTTCCCTGAACTTCTCTAAAGAACTTCCCAGAATTTCTGTGAAGAACTTTCCTGAATTTCTCTGAAGAACTTCCCTGTAGTTCTCTGAAGAACTGCCCTGAAATTCCTCTGAAAAAATTCCATTGGAGAACTTCTCTGAATTGTCTGAAAACTTTCCCAAACTTCTCTGAAGAATTATCTGAATTTCTCTGAAGAACTTCCCTGAACTTCTCTGAAGAAATTCCCCGAACTTTCTCTGAAGTTCTCTGAAGAACTTCCCTGAAGTTCTCTGAAGAACTTCCCTGAAGTTCTCTGAAGAACATCGTCTAGTTCTCTGATGGACTTCCCTGAACTTCTTTGAAGAACTTTCTCTAAGTTCTCTGAAGGACTTCCCTGAACTTCTCTAATGAAGTTCCACGAATTTATCTAAAGAACTTACATTAACTTCTCTGAAGAACTTCCCTGAACTACTCTGAAGAATTTCCCTGAAATAGTAGTCGGAATCTTCATAACCTAGCTCCTTCAGCAGATAAGCCTCATTTTTCAAGCCTTCAAGGCGAGCAATCTAACGATTTTGTCCAGACTTTGCGAGTTTTTCGTTTTATCCGCCTTTTTAATATGATGTGCAACTGCAGCATTTTTTTCATTTTCTGTCCATAGCTACCGAATGTGCTCATGATTACTTCTGAAATTTATTTGTTAAAAGCTCGCAACTGAATACCTGCGACCACAAAGAAAATCACTCGTGTGTACACCGAAAAAAGTTAAGTGATAGCGCTGTGGCAAAGACTTTTACTACATAGCTACTAATACTTCATAGCTCATACTTTTGCAAAACCGTGTCTTGAATCTCATAGAACTATGATATAGATATCTATAACGGCTATATCATAGTGAACTATAGCATAGATTTCAAACCCCGTGTGGTGACACCTTAAACTCAAGTTTTTGAAATACATTTCCACACAAATTTTTATTTTTATACGGGACGTATTCCAAAATTGATTTTCCTTCAAGAACGTGAACATTCAATTTTCTGCGTTATCTAATGCACATAAAGAGAATGGTATATTTGGCAGAAATTAATGGGATATTTCATGTAAATTTGAGCCAGATAAGGGAAGGTCCATTAATTATGTCACGCAGTAAGGGTGAAGGGCGGGGGGTGGATTTGGGAAAACGTGCCAATCCATACAAAACATTTGAAGGTCCATACAAAAAACGCGACAAAGGGGGGGGTTATAAAAAGACACTTTTTGCGTGACATAATTAATGAACGTTCCTTAACGCCTGAATCTAGCCTGGTGTATGAAAGATTGCAAACAATTTCGTTGTTTACGCTTGCTTTGGTTTGCAACTAATCGAGGGGGAGTTTTACGCGTCGGTTAAAATTAATTATTTTTTTCTGTGTGGCAACTCGATCCTGTCATTCGCCATCTTGTATTTCTGCTTTTTGGTGCGAAAAAAGATTGATTACAAAAACACTATCGGGTATCGATCTTTGCTGTTTGACTTGCTACCGATCTACGGTCACGACAACCGAGAGATACTCTGTTTGATGCTGCAAACGATTTTCAAGTTACAATCCAAGCACCGGCAGGACATCGACGTTGGGCTGCAGTTTTTGCAGAATGTAAGTATCTCTCAACATCCCGTGAGGTTCCCCCTAATCATATTTCCATTCATCTCTCGACATTCAAAACCATCCAGCAGCGCATCGAAACGGATCGAATCGATAACAACCTAGCCAGCTGCTCGGCCCTGAACGACCTGGCTATCTACTTCCTTTATCCAGACTTCTGATCGATCTGCGCGGACATCTCACTGGAGCAATCGATTTCCAACTTCTACCACAACACCATCGTACTGCTGTACAAGAACATCTTCGACATGTACATCGAATCGCTCTACCTGTCCTACATAAACTTCGCTCGGCTGGAGGTGTTGGCTGAAAACCATCCTAGAAAAACCGGAAGCTAGTCTCCTACCGGCCGAAAAGTTCCTCTCCACTATTTCATACATCTTCGTCATACCAGCACCACTAATCGGTGAAACGTGATCTGCTACGGAGCTACGAAGAATGTTGAACGAGAAATTGCAGCTGTACTGGAAGGGATTGTCCTGGCTGACGCGGTTCACGGCTGGCCGTACATCCCAACGCGTATGCATTTTTACATGAACACGAACATGAAGCATTTTTGTAAGCTTAGGTAACATTTCAGCAGCAGATAGCGTCTTTCACAACTGGTAAAAAATAAAATTAAAAATTGATGAAATTTTGGATAAAATAGTTTAGGGTGTAATGTTTCCATGTGCAAAATTTCGTCACTATCTGTCTAATGGTTATTGAGATGGCTTCCAAGTAATCAGTGCTTCGACAAAAAAAATATGGGCGCGGTCGTGTAAATAAAGGCCAGTCCCACATGTGGATCGCGTTGGGAACCGAAGATTCGAACGTGTCCCGTGTGCTAAAATCGTTCAAGGAGACTCAGACAACCCAGTGGCGAGCTGGCTGCTGAAGAAAAGCGAAGACGACCGACCCCGTGAACGCAAGGAAGGTGAGGGATTATTTCAAGCGCAATTCGAACCATTCGATTTGGACGTGGCCAAGGAGATCAATTCTTCCGTCTGATTCGTCCAGCACACAATGTAGCGAGCCGGACTTCATGTCTTCAAGGTAAGAAAGGCGCCTAACGGAACCGATAAACAGAATACAGTGGCCAAATCCCGCGCCAGGAAGCTATACCGCGAGTGGTTGGTGCAGCCGAAATGCATCGTAATGGACGACGAGACGTACATTAAAACGGGCGCCAAGCAAATCCCCGGCCTGGAGTTTTTCGTCGGAAAGTCCCACCTGGATGTTCCGGAGAAGTTTCGGAAGACGAAGGTCGACAAATTTGCCAAAAAGTGCTTGGTGTGGCAGCCAATCTGTGGTGCGGCAGCCGTACATAACTACCGGCACCATCAACGGCCAAATATATAAAGAAGAATGCCTCCAGAAGCGCCTGCTGCCCTTGCTTCGATCCCACGAAGGTGACACTCTGTTTTGGCCGGATCTGGCATCGTGTCATTACGCAAAACCGGTGATGAAGTGGTACGAGGCCAACGATGTTGTTTTTGTGCCGAAGGAGGCAAATCCGCCAACATCGCCGGAACCGCTCAATAGAAAAATTCTGGGTGATTATGAAGGGCAACGGGAAAACAGGGAAAATGTTCACAAACGACAAGGATTTGAAAGAGTGGATAAAAGTGTGTAAGAAAGATGGCGCAAGTGTTGCACAGGAATTGTTGGGTAGCGTTAAGTCCAAAGTGCGGATTTTAAACCTAGGAGAGGAGGTTGAATAAACCAAATTTGCAACAACATACCTTATATGTGTTTATTTATTCCCTGAGAGTTTCAAAAATATCCGACTTAAAATGAGTTTTTGGTGATCATTTTTGTCTGTTTCATTTGTTTTGAATACAACCTTTAGTGGCCAAACCTTCCTCGATGGTGGTCACATATGTTTGGAGTTCTCGCACTACGCGGCGCTAGTATACATATGAGCTTCCTGTTTGCTTATAGTGTATTTCGAGAGCCTTATCAGTTGAGACATTGCTCCTGTACTAGCACAATGCTCGCTTGCCGTGTCTCTGGAGGTGATCTGCTTGGAATCCCTAAGATGGAATTCGACGGATTCTAGTACGGTAGTCAGGTAATCGAATATAAAAAATTCGGATGTGTGAACTCTTCGACTGTATGTTTTCAACTCCTGTATACTTCGATGGTGATAGGGTTCCCAGTGTAATAATTACATTTCATTTTCTTCTTCATTTTCATTTCAGGTTTTAGAATCTCGCTCGTACAGCTTCCTCCAGCTGTCTTTTGTTGTATTGACCAAGTCCATCCGGATAGTGATCTCATACGTTCTGAATTCACTCAATACGCGGGGCCAGTGTGGATATGAGGTTCCAGATTTTTAATGCTATATCTCGAGAGTCTTATCAGTTAGGACATTGCTTACTTTAGCAAACTTGTACTAGTGGCCAAACTCTTCCGTAAGTCTTATAAGTACGGAATTCACTCACTACGTGGCGTTAGTGTGAATAACAGTTTCCAGATTGTTTATGCTTGAGAGCCCCACCAAATATCACATTGCTTTTTTCAGTAAATTTGTCCTTGTGGTCAGGCGCTTCCGGATGATGGTCACATTTGTTCAGAATTCACTACTACGCGGCATTTGTGTGCATATGAGCTTCCAGTTTGTTCAGTTAGGACATTGCTTTCTTCAGCAAAGTTGTCCTAGTGGCCAGACCTTTCCGGATCGTTGTCAATAACTAGCGCTAGTGTACAGGGGAGCTTCCAGTTTATATATGCTATTTATCGAGAACCTTACCAGTTAGGATATTGCTTTGTTTACCAAACTTATCCTAGTGACCAAACCTTTCTAGGTGGTTGTCATGTCAGTTCGATGACCCCACCTCTTTCGTCCACACTTAACAAGTTCGAGTATCTGTTATTCTGTAAATCGCAACGTAACTTTTAGCAGGATAATGGAACGAAATATGTTGTAACCGTTCGGAGAATTCTCACGAGGTTTTTGAAACAAGATGACTTTAGCGCCACTCCTGCAAGCAGGAGGCCACCTGTCGTTTGGTATTTGCCCGACTTTTCTGAGACAGTCACCTCAGGGGACTTGTGAACGGCTTTTAAACTCGCTCAACCCGAATGCGCTAACTGGAACGGAAGAAGAGAAGCCTGATATTGAAAACAACGAAACGGAAAACGAAAACGGATTTTAGGAAGAGTCAATTCTATCGAAACTGCCCAAAACGAAAATGAATGTCAACTCATAACATAGTCAAATTCAAATCATAACATAGTCAAATACATTTATTTCCCGGTTATTCACGACTCATTTGGGTTGGACAGAACATTCGGTTACGGGAAATATTCACTGGGAAACAATCATGGCCATGAAAAAAGGTTTCCACATACCTGCGCAGGTCCCTCCTCCTCCCCACTCCCCCAAAATTTTTCCCAACCCCAAAACCCACCAAACAAAAAAAAAACACAAACCCCCCCCCAAAACCCTTACCCGCCTTCCACCCACCTCCAAAAATCTTCCTCTTTTTTCTGTGTGTGTGTGTGTGTCCAATCTAACACCCACCGGCCGGCAGTGGTATTATGGAAGAAATCTGTTTGCAATAGTGTTTTTTTTTTTTTTTTTTTTTTTGACCAATGCAAGCAGCTTTAATCCGGGAGTTAGAAAGTGCTAGCTCTATTGAAGATCCAGTAACCCATTTCAGAATGTCTGGAGAGTCACGCCCATTCCGAGGTTACTTTCACACGCAATAAGCCCCGCATGTAAACATGACCGTTTTCATGTGGATAACGGTAGAGTTAACATACTTCCAGGTTCAAAGTAATCAAACCTGGCGCGTATATATTGTATATAATTGTTATAACTGGTTAGGTCTCACCATAAATCGCAGGTCCACTATAACAATCACTCTTCTGGGATTGCGTTGTTCCCTTTGTTATAGCCTCACCATCTTTGTTTGTTGAATTTTCTCCCCTTGTTTGGAGTGTTTTGTTTGGGTGTTCTCTTTTGTTTCTTCTCGTGTTCGTAGTATTACCTAAAATAATTTAAATCAAAACTATATGAGTAGTCACACCATAAATAAATTATTCAATTGGTGCTGTTTGAGTTCTAGTAATATAAATGTGGTTTTTTTAAGTGCCCACGACATTGCTTCATGTTATGGCTCATGAAGAAATGGCATTTTTTTTTTTTTTTTTTTTTTTTCCTGCTCTATTTATTATTAATTGTATATGAGTTAGTGTTATTTTTTTTTTTTTTTTTTTCAGATCAGTTTGTATCCTAAGCTATCTTCTTTAAGTCTTTGTCTTTTAGTCTTCTACTCCTGACTCTGACTCTTCTTCACTACCAATTATTTTATAAATATCCTCCGCCTGTTTTTTCAATTTATCTTTATCTTTCGCAATTCTACTCCATTCCTCTTCTTTTATATTTGGTAGCTTGTTTTTGTCTTCCTTTATTGAATCGCTCCATGTTTTTGCAGGCCTACCTCTTTTTTTATTGTTACACCTAATCTTTTCTGCTATTTTTAGTGGGTGGCCATCGGGTCTTCTCTGTATGTGTCCCCAATAGCCTATCCTCATTACTCGAACTTTTTTAACTGCAGTTTTACCATTTAATAAGCTTGATACTGTTAATCTCCCTTTTGGTCTCTCCCTACTATATTTCAACATTTCTTTTAGGATTTGCATTTCATATCTAGTTATTGACCTTCTATTTCTTTTTACTAAGGCTGCTGCTTTAAGGCCGTAAGTCATAGCAGGAGAGATTACTGTTTTGTACATTAATTTTGTTAGGCTCCATGGTGGTTTATATCTCTTTATAAATTCTATCATTACTTTGCTACTCCTTACAGCTAATTTACATCTATTCCTGGTTGTTTCTGGTCTGTTCAGTGTATCTGATAGATATGTTCCTAGGTATTTTATATTGTTTACCACATCGTACTCCTCTTTATCTATCATTACTGATTTTGGGATGCTTCTGTCTGACATTGGTTCTCTTATCATAACTTGGCTTTTTTTATTGTTTATCTGTAGTCCTATTTTTTCTAATTCTCTTTTAAGTATCCTAACAATAATTTCTACCTCCTTTACCGTTGGTGCTATGATTAAAATGTCATCTGCAAACACTAATATTACCGGTAGATTATCATTATGTTCTTCCAACAAATTTACTCTTGGATATTTTGTTTTTACTTTTCTTAACACATCTTGAATCATAAGTATAAATATGTATGGTGATAGTGGACATCCTTGTTTTATACCTATCATTTTGGTTATTTCCTTTGTGCGTATTCCATCCCATAATATGCATGTTTTTTCTGCATTAAGTGCTTGCATTACTCTGTTTCTAACGTGTTCTGGTACTGAAAGTGTCTGAAGCACTTTTGGGATCGAGTCTAATCTTACATTGTCAAAAGCTTTTTTTAAGTCTATCGATGCTACAATTGTTGTTTCTCCACCATTCCATCTTTCTTCTAAACATCTCCTGGCATAAAACATTTGATCGTCTGTAGACCTATTTCTAATGAACGCAGCTTGATGATAACCAGGGTCTCCTGCATACTTCCTAAGTCTCTCCATTAACCATTTTGCGTAGATTTTGTACCCTATATTACATAAACTTATCCTTCTGAAATCTTGTGTTTCTTTTGCTGCTTTACATTTTGGAATTGGTATCTGGATTGATTGTTTCCATTGATCTGGAATTTCATTTGTTTCCCACACCTTCTTTATTATTTGATACAATTCCTCTACTGTTTCTTCGTTAGAATATTTTATATATTCATTTTTTACTCCATCCTGGCCTGCTGCTTTTCCGTTCGATAGATTTCTGATTATATTGTTGATTTCTTCCTTACTTGGTCCATCCGTTATGATTTCATTATCCTTTCCTATTTCAAGTGGTTTCCCTTCAGATGTTTCTAATTCCTCTATCCATTTTTTCATCGGAATGTTTGGTTTTTTTGACTCTTTTCTAGACATAAATTGTTTTAGAAACTTATATGACTTTTTTATCCTTTCTCCTATCTCGTAGTCTTTTAATTCATAGTAAAATTTAATAATTTCCTTTTCATTGTGTTCCTTTACTTTGATTGCATAATCTTGTCTTCGTATATTTATGTTATGTCTAAACCATTGTGTTTCCATGCCCCGATCTTTCGCTTGCCTCATCTGTTTCCTTGCTTTCATCAGACTTGTCATGGCCCTTTTTCTATTTGGTGTTAAAGGACATTTTTCTTTTTCTAAGACCTTTCTTGCACTAACCGTTACTTTTTCGGTAAAAATTTCGTAGGCTTTTGTAGTATCTAAATTTTCCACCTCAACTGGCCTGTGCTTACCTAATTCTTCTAAATATTTTTTATTGTTTTCTTTATTTTTTAGTGCACTAGGCTGTAATCTTCTTTTTTGTATTTTTTGTTTTCTGACTTCATCTTTTTGTTCTGTATAAATTCCTACTTTCATAATTTTGTGATCGCTCTGAATTTCTGTCCATGCAGCCCTAATAAATTTTATCTTCACCTTCGATTCTTGTGCTACGATGACATGATCAATTTGTGATGCACTTCTTCCATTGGACCATGTGACTAACACTGACTCATCAAATCTCATTGAAATTACTATCATTTTATGGATTGCTAAAAGATTTTTCATGTATTCCCCATTTTCATTTGTATTAACATGTCCTATGAATTTACCTAGTCTCTTAATTTCCTCTTTGTCTGAATCTACTGACCCAATCTGAGAGTTGAAATCTCCTATGATGATAGCTCTATTTTTCCTGGGGTGTCCATTAATTAAAGATCCTAATTTGGCGAAAAATGAATGTGCATTTTTGTTTGGTGCATGGACATTTATTATTAGCCAGTCTTCCGATTGATCTTTGTATTCCATTATAGCTGACATAATGTTTTTATCTACATCCCTCGTGTCTCTAATCTTAGTTTTTCCCTCTTTTTTTGTAAGTATAGCTAACCCTCTCATATTATTATCGGTTCTCCTGTCCGACATCATCCAGTTATAGTGTGGTGTGTTGATTAAACTTCCCTGAACGTTTGCTTCTTGAAGAACCGCTACATCTATACCTGCATAGTTAAGTGCTTCATCTATTTCTAACCTTTTTTCTCTTTGGCAACAACCTCTAACGTTAAGTGATCCTATTTTTATTTCTTCCCTAGGGATTCTGGAATTATTTTCATTGTTCGCTTCTTTCTTTCGTTTCATATTCTGTGATGATTTGATATTATGTCCTGTGTTATTTTTCTTATTCTTTGGTTTTATTATTTCTACGCTATCAATCTGCATTGAACCATTCTTAGAGCATTGAAACAAATTTATTCTTCCTAGTAGTTCGGTTTCTGACGTGCGTTTAGGGTTGTACCTATTTTCAGATTTTCCCTCTCTATAAATGATTACCTCTTTTCTAAAAAAATCTGCAATAAACTTCCATGTTTCTTCTTTTGGCTTATTTAGATTTGCCCTAACTGTTTCATTTGAGAATGTGTTAATATCTTCCAATAATGCTTTCGGTAGTTCTTCAAATATATCTAAGTTTGGAGAGATTCCACTTAACTGATGGCTTACTGCCCATAAATAGCTTTCCTCACCTACAATAATTTCTCTTACTTTTATTCTATGGTTTTCGGCGTTAATCCATCTAGCTCTGTTGGTAATCTTTTGTTTCTCAATATCTACATCTTGATCCTTGTTGTTCTGTACCGCTTTGTTTGTCTCCTCAGATTTTGTTGTTCCGTCATTTTTCTCTGCTTGGCAATTAATTTCCTTATTCTTTTGTCTCCCTTTTACCTGCTTATAATTTTCTCCTTTTTCTACACTATCATAATGATTGATCCCATTATAATAAATCTCAACTGTCCTGTCTGCTCCATTTTCATATACTAGTTCTAGCGGTTGATAGTGAGGATTGTAGACTCGGATGTTTACTCTCAATAGCTCCTTCATTGCCATGAGCGCCTCTCCTCCCCTTCTCCTCCTCCTTTCCCCATTCTCTTCTCCTCAGAACCACAGCAAAATCACCCCATTTTTTTTTTTCCACGTTTTTTCCCAAATCTAGAACCCCACAATCGCTTTTTAAACACAGAAGCACCTTCCGACACCCTGAACCATGATCATCACAAACACAACGTGACAGAGTGACTAACCCCCTGGTACCATCACATCGGACGAATATTCCAAAATGCGGTACATTTGGCCGCGTTACAGAAAATATCTCCTCGGGTGTCCCCGACAGCCCCTTTTTGGGTGAACGGTTGACCACATGCGGTGCGACCGTGCGATTGCAACTGCTTCTGCTCAAAATTGATTGTTCAGATCTGCATCAAATAGCATGCTTCTCGTTCCTTCGATTTATCCTTTCTGCCGTTTGTTTTACTCAGCCGTCGATTAATGTTAAATTTCTTTTTAAAGCAAAAATCTTCGAAATATTGGTTTGGTTCTTTAGCAAATGCACTTCCGCTTCGATTTCAACAATAACACCGACTTTTCGGCTTGTGAGGTCGATAAAGGTAAGAAAATAACGACTGCCATGACACAAACCCGAGTGGATAAGTTTTAATACGCTATCTTCCTCCAGTCTCCAATACTACAACTTATTTCTATCGTCCTGAACCAACTTTACAAACCAACTTTTCAGCGTTGGTCGAATCATTTACTTAGCGCTGAAAAGGTTTGGTTACAAATTTTACCCAGTTTCACTAATCAGTGTAATTAACCTCATTTTTTACTGATGCAAGTAAAACTAAATTGTGTGTTTTGGGATATAATCTGAGAATTGAAAAAAATAAAGGACACAAGGTAGCTAATGGTTTTGAAATACATTGTTCTAGGTGTATATGTTTGCTTACCAAGAATATCCAGCGAACTCTGATGGTTACAAACGATAATGTATGCCTCATCTCGTGATAAAATATCCGCTCCTCTTAGTTCCCACTTCAAGCCAAGAACCATAGATATTGGTCGACACAGCGTTCCTGCCCATCTGCAAGAGAATAAAGAGAGTGCACCATTAGTATAGGGTTAAATGGGACAACGCCGACAAAGGCGTAGACATCTTATGATAGTGTTTTTCGAAGTGATTAGCATTTACCATCACATTACCGATTACAAAAGTTGGTTGGCTTCCTCTGAACCGTTTTGAAACTTGCTGATGAAATTCGTCACCCCGACCCAATTCACGATTGTTTCCTGTGAACTATTAGGATTTTCTAACCACTTGGGCAACATAAGATTTCGCAGCGCCTTTTGTCGAGAGGCCATTTTCAAAACTTCAATTTAAGTCAGCTTTATTGAAGTCGTTGTAGACCTTTTCGGCGTGGTCTTTGATCTTTGCACAAGGTTGAACTCCAGTTTAACGAGAAGAGGTTTTATGATAGCTGTTATTTTTGACAAGCGGTACAGGTGCTTGGAGAATGGAACAGCTCCGTTCCAATTCTTCACAGATAAAGCAAAGATCAAGTAAACGGTTGTTTGCATTTAAAATGCCATTTACTTGTTGAAGTCTTGCAGTGGAGTTCGCGCCTAGCAAGATGCACGATGCTAGTCTGAACGACGAACTGGAATTATCGGGAAAACTTAATCTGGTAGTGTCGATTAACTACGATGTGGTACTGTGTGTGTGTGTGTGTGGGGGGGGGGGGGGGGGGGGGGGTCTTTACAGTCAATCTCCCACTGACCGGCAGTGCTGTTATGGAAGAAACTTTGCAACTGCATTTCTTCAGTAATTCATATGTGATCACTATGTGCAAACATTTTTAGCCCTGAAGATTGAAGGTGACAGCTCTATTGAAAATCAAGAATGCCTGTTCTTACACGTACATTCTGATGTCATCTTCATATACAATAAGCCCCGCATGAAAATCTTCACACATCAAATGGATATGTGAAGAGTTTTCACACTTCCAGAATCAAAAATGGAAATTCTTGATCCTGGCGTGTATATATTTAAGGTATATTTTTGATAATATGAAACAACCTCACCAATGTTCCTTATCTGATGCTGGAAAGCTCGTCCGGATGCGGGAGCGGGTCACTAAAAACACAAAAAATTGGAAAAAAACAACCCATTTTAAGAAACACGACTCTATCACACTATGAGAGGGATCCCATTCACAACGTCCTACGCAAAACACTCGGAAAAACTATAATTTCGCCATTTTTTTTTAGTTGAATGAAGGAATATTTTTTAATTTTGTTTTCGCGAAAACGACGCAGCAAAAGCATAACAAGTCATTTTCAAAGCACGGCTTGCTGCGGTCTTCAACTACGATGTGGTACTGAGAGCCGCCCAAAATAAAGATGCTTTCATTAGCTCCCATTTGAGAAACGATCCAAACTAGAGAAACCACTTGTTTGTTGATAAGGCTGCTGTCATTAACGCGATCGGGAGGAAGGTTTCCGTTTTACCTGTGCATACAATGCCTTGGTTTTGCACGTAAGCTATAATTCATATACCCTAGTAGGCTGCGAGTAAAAGAAACCGATTTCCTCACATACTATAATTATTGTTTTTGTATTCTCCATACGCGAAATAACGAATTATGATGATACACTAACGGCACTATCAACACTTTCTCTTCATGTCTTATGTTCTAGCAAAATTACCGATTTCCTTAGTTTGACAGGTGCACCATGACGAAGTGGCAGCGTATTCGTGATTTGTCCCACGCGCAATTGTCGCAAAAAGACATTTCAATCGCCGTGGGAGTGTCCCGGTGCACCGAGAAAAGGGTCTTAGAACGAGAAAAGAGAGGTGCGAAGGTGGTTGCAGGTCATCCGAGGTCAGCTCGAATTCCAGGGGGTTTTCGCTGCCATCAAAGAGAAGATTCGGGCGAATCCAGTACGTTAAATGAGGAAAATGGCGAAGATTTCCAACCGAATATGGGAGCTACGAGTCGAGTGATGTAAGAAAATCTTGAACTGCCTAAAGCGAAAGAATCCGGTAATCCTGTTCACCGACGAGAGCATGCTTACCGCCAACCCCGTGTCAAATTCCAGAACGATCGCTATATTAGTTCTCCCCCGGTAAAAGGCGTAGCCGACGAGCAGAAAAACGTGTATCTGACCAAGCATTCTACTAGCGTTATTTTCGAAAACGTGGTGTTCGGATTGATGACTTCCGATGGCATAATATGAACCCGGTATTCATTCCAGAAGGCGACAAAGTATACACGGAGGTCTACATCGGGATTTTAAGTAAGTATGTTCTTCCGTGGATCAAAGAGCAGTACGGCTCGAAGCCAACACCTCGAACCGCACTCAGAAGTTGTTGCAGGAACATCTGCCGTTGTGGGCGAAGGATAAGTGGCCGCTATCCAGTCCCGATCTTAATGCGCTGGATAACTCAGTATGGCGTGTCATGACGAGCAAGAACTGTTCTAAAAGAGTACAGCAAGCCTCAGACAATCATTCACCCGTACCTCGAGAGAAATGGATACAGTCTACTTTATTTGGACCTGATTTCGGAAGCGTGTGGAGGCCGTAATTGCAGTTAGTGGAAACTCAATCGACGATTAACATAGTTTAAGACTCTCAGAAACATCCCCCTTTTGAATATATAAATAAAAATCGAGACCGATTTTTTTGAGATTTTTTATTAAATTTTGACATTGCTCAATGGTGCAAACATTATTTCGCATACGGTATAAATTATGTCAAGAATAAAATAACTATTTTGTCCAGTGTAAGTGTAAACCTCTAGACGTCATATCGCAAATTGAATTCATCTTGCTGTCGTGCGTTGTTAACAATCAATTAAAAAAGGAAAAATGGAGAGTATTCCAGGGAAAGCCAAAAGGCGAAGAGTCGTTTAGACTTTCGCTGAAAAAGCAAAAATATGAGTGAAATAAGTCACGAAAATTCAACATTTCAAAATATGGTTGATTCTGTTGTCTTAAAGAGGAGTAATCTGTAAATCAATGAACAAGTTGCACAGCGTCAAATCCGGATGGGCAAGTCTTTCAAAATTTGAACGAGTGAATCGGCTGTATGTATTGTCGTTTCAGTTGAAACCACAAATTATGAACTAGATTCAGTCGATTTAAGTCTCGCCCTTTACGTTAAACGCATCTGGCCGCATGGAGGGCTATCTTTAGCAAAGTTGTAAAGTTCAAACGGAAACAGTAGTAACGGAAATGTGCTATTGATTATGATTTGCAAAGATAAAACGTGCTATAATTTTCCAATGAATGTGCTCAGTCCGCAATGTAGCGAAATGAAAAAGGCAAACATCCGCAGCATTAGCCACGCCTCCAATGAAAACAGCACTACATCGAGAATGAGATCAGCGATAACAATAATACTATAAAAGCACGGCTACCTGTCGGTGTGATATACAGTTTTGTGACGGATGTCGAAGCGAGCAGAAGCAGAGCAGAAACAGAAATCTAAATAACCCGAGATAAGCTTAAGAATAACATTCTAATGGACCCAAAATGGAGTGAAATAAAAGTTGTGTATTAGTTTGTCTCCAACCGAAAAGTCCCTCGTTCCACCAGTTGAAGAGTTGAATGGTGTCTCTTTTCAGAGCCAACGCAGCAAGAAATTTCTTATTGGTTGATTGGTCTGGATTCCACTTGGGGAATCCTTATCGCTTCGCTATCAAACTCAATTAACTTCGGCAAAATTTCCAACAGCCGATCAACTTTTGCTGATATTTCTGAAAATCTTTTGTTTGTTAGCTGATTTTCGGCAAAAATTTCACTAGTTAACTGAATTTCGGTATCATCTGTTGGTTCTCTGTGTAACGGAGTAGCAACCTCGGGCGGTCAATCATGCTCATGCTCTTCGCAACCGCTGTCAGTTCAAACTGTACTACCCATATTTTATGCAACATACTTCTAAAATCAAATATAATATAATAGAAAGTTTACATCAAAATTTTCGTTTCCGGTCGAACAATATTAGTCATACAAAAACGTTCTAATATAATCGTGATGAAAGTTGTTTGAAAATGTTGTCTGCGGCCTAATATCTACAGGTTATCACAGATAATGTTATTATGCAAAACAAAAAATGCGATCCCGTTGTAGCATAAATGAGATTTACGTTTTATTCCATTATAATTGCTTATGCTTTGACCGATACACGTGTTTCGTCTGTTACTGGCAGACTATTCAAGTGCCTTCGTGAAAAAATACGCAAAAGCCAAGAAGAAAAAATACTCAAAAGCATTTCATAGGAGATTTCGTTAAGAGCTTCGAGCGAAATTAACAGATTATAAAGTTGATAAGCTGAAGAAAATGAAAAAGTTAAATAAAAATTCTTTTCCCAATTGAAATTAACTTAATGCTTCCGCGACATCAATCAAAATCGGTAAAACTACCATCAAATTGAATGTTGGTGATTGTATTGCAACTTTATTGAACCTACAATTTAGGCACAGCTGGAACCTCCACTACAATTAAAATTAATTCAATTAAAATATACTATCCATATTAGAACTTTTTTTATTTTTCTAACATCCACCATGGATTGAATTGTATTTTTTATTCGGGTAGAACATTGTATGCTTGAAAAATTAAAAAAAAACGAGTTCACATACGAAAACGCTGCAGAACACTGGACATAGAAATAAAAATTCGTCCGAAATGTTGCTGGTTTTCACATTTTCTACAATTTTGCTCTTAATCCTTGAAGAAAAAAGGACCTTTTTCTTACTTTTAATTATAGTAAGCCATGACGAAATTTGACGCCTTCAAAATATGAGGGAAGGTCATACAAACAATTCTTTCCATAAAGACTATATGGCTGAAATGAAAAGCGAAAAAGTTCCACTTTCGTGCCAATCTGGATCACCGTACATACCAGTGGTTAACACATATCGGTTCGTCAATATTTGTGGATGTTAAGTACTGCAAAAAGTAAACGTAAACATAGTATGCGCGTACAATGTAAACATAAAACGGTTCCGACAATGTACATTATTAACTCTTAGTCACGTACCTAAGCTGTACGGGAATGCGATCTAATTAAATGTTGTGTGTATTTCGATCGTCTGGCTCCAAGGTATCTGAACGCACAAATTAATGGCTATGGCGTCAATAAACACATGACGCTCATTCTACCGATTCCTCCTATTTCAACGATAACTTTGAAAGAAGTTAAGTGATTGGAGATGATCCTGTTCGATTCATCACATTCCCTCAATAAATATTCCGAATGAGATAATTGTACGAGTACGTTGCTTCTGATGGCACTCACCACCCGATGCCGAGGGCCTATCGATAGTATGGGCTGGAGGAAAATCGACTTGGAAATATATGGCGGAATTCATTTTAGATTGAAATTATCAACGTAGGTGCACTTCGGGTCCTCCCTTAGCTCAGTCAGTAAAGGCGCAGCTACAAAGCAACACCATGCTGGAGGTGGCTGGGTTCGAATCCCGGTCTGGTCTAGGAATTTTTCGTGAAGGAAAATTTCTCGACTCCCTGGGTATAGGGTATGATTGTACTTGCCACACAATCATACTTATGCAAAAATGGTACTTGGCATCGAAACTCTCAATTAATCTGTGGAAGTGCATTTAGAACACTAAGTTGAGAACAAGCAATAAGCTAATTGTGAAAGCAATAAGTTTGAAATGCTAAAGAAGAAGAAGGTGCACTTCACCCGAGACTATACTAAATTGATAACAAATTCTAATACAAAGGTATCATTGTGTGATCACTATGTTATCATTGAGGCTGAATAAACAGCCAAAATAACAGAATGAGTAATGAAAAAATTCTCGTTCAATATCAAAATAATAGCTTAAGGTCTGTATCCGCAATAATCCGGACACCTCAAAACATGAATAAAACATAAATTTCGCATTATATTTCCGTCGTAGTTGTTTATTTCATATTCATGGGATGTGTTTTGACAATTCGTGAAGACAAAACATAGTTATTCGGTATTTGCATAAAATTTTCGAACTTTGCGCTTAACTCCGTTCATTAGGGTTTGTACAGACTCTTCAGAAATCGTAAAAGCCGTCTTTGTCTAAATTTGCTGGAAGTGTTTGATGTCTTTGATTCCTTGCTTTTTTTCCAGAAAGCTTGATGATGATGGTCCCGCCCTTACCCCTACAAAGGTTTGAGCTAGACGATTTTAACTCTAAGATAATTAATTTGGTAACAATTCAAACCAGTTATGCAAAAAAAAACGAACTGATTTCATCTACAGATATAAATTTCTTCAAAAGTATCCATTTGCTTCACAGCGACATAATCGTGAAAAGCTTTGATGTTAACCACAAAAATTCACAAGTATTCCCATCCCATCTTTCACCACCCCCAATCCAGTAAAAAGACCTTTTTTTCGAGTTCGGGACATTGCTACGATTAATAGCAATCGCGTACGCGCTCAGGATATTTTTCGCTTAGTTGTGGTTTTTCACGCTTTATAACTCCTCAAAAGCCACCCGCGTATAGTGGCCAGTGTTCAGCAGTGATAAACATCGCAATCTTATCGAAATCGGTTAATTTTGGTGTAATTATAAGTGAATTAAAGTGCGAACTAACTGCTCCTACCGCGTGTGTACGGCAAAACAACAGTCGCCCATTGTGCTTTCCTACCGCTTGGCTGCAGTTATAATAGTGCTTCACTACTGCCGCCGTATCTACCGGCTGCTGTATACGGACGCTGTGTGCGGTTTTATTGTTACGCTTTCTGCCAGCCGGTTGCAGTGTAGTGTGTTGACCCGACCACGAAGGGGTGCAAAAGTGCGAACAAATAATTTTTTTCTGGTTTTCGGCGTAAAGTTTTTCGCCGTTGTTTGAGGTGGTAAAGGTACCATTTTGACCATCGGAGGCTGTCAATACGACGTTGAAGGAGCATAAGGTAGGAAAATCTTTTGGTTTTCTTTTTTCTTTTCCGTCTCTGGGGTAAACAACGGGTGACCGTTGTTATTTTTTTTTCGAATATTTCCAACGTCTACGGTGTGTACAAGCGAGAAAGTGGTAAGGTAGAGTAGAGTGACCATGCCGGCCGCTAGTAGCGGCGACCCGGGAGGGTCAGGAGAACATTGGCCAGGCTTAGGAGGCTTGTCGTCGCACGAATTTGGTGCACTGACATACCTGCAATTAATTAGCAAGGATGAAAAAACCCTCTGAAGTCGGATCCCTTCATTGTTGGAAAATCGGTAGAGAGTGCTGCTGGTGGACCAATCGAGGGAGCTTCGACTGAAGCGCAAGGAACACGCTACACGCTTAAGATAAGGAACCCAGCCCAGGTCGAAAAACTGTTGAAATTATCTTCCCTTATCGATGGTACGGAGGTTGTTGTACAACTGCACCCAAATCTAAACGTAAGTCGTTGCGTTATTTCGTGCTTTGAGGCAATCCGTATGGAAGAGAAGGATGTCTTACGCAATCTTATCGGACAGGGGGTTATCCGAGTTCAACGAATCTCTCGAAGAGAGAACGGTCAGCTAGTGAATACATCCGCCTTGATTCTTACGTTTAATAAGTGCAATTATCCATCGCAAGTAAAAATCGGTCTCCTTCGAGTAGCTACCCGCCCATACTATCCGAATCCGCTATTATGCTACGGTTGTGTTCGTTACGGTCATCCCCGTGTCCGCTGTCCAGGTCCGAAACGTTGCCTGAATTGTTCTACCGAACATGAGTTGTTGGAAGGTGTAGAATGTGAAGCTGCTGCCCATTGCATTAATTGCGGTGGATCTCATCGTCCGAATAACCGTCAATGTCCGGTCTACAAGAAAGAAGTGGATGTTATCCGGATGAAAATTGACAAGAATCTCACGTACCCCGAAGCCCGCAAGCGAGTTGAAGCAGGAATAGAAAACTATGCCGCAGCCGCAGCCCAGAAGACTACCGATCGCAAAAAACTGGAGGAGATAGAAAAAAAGATGCAGGATAAGGACAAACAAATTTCCCAGCTCCTCGATGCGATGAAGAAGAAAGACGAAAAGATTGAAAAACTTTTGGCCCATATCAAGATGAATCGACCACCACAATCTCAGCAGTCGCAACAAACGAAGTTCAGTGTACCGATCCCGCCATCAGCTATTCAGCCATCACCGAGTCAACCATCATCGATTCAAAGAAACCAATCTGCAGGCAGATTACCCGAAAATTCTCAAGTAGCCAGAACATCGATGCAGCTCAGAACCAGATCACCTGCCACAATGGAACCCCGGGACAGCAACAACCGTAAGAAAAAGAAAAGACACAGTAGAAGCAACAACACCTCGTCCGAACGACAAAGCCCACCGTTGAAGAAAACCGCCGAAGAAGATGATATATCCGAACAGGAGGCTATAGAAATAGATGAAGAGTACGAGATCGAAGAAATACCTTCTAGCCAGCATCTTCGATAAGAACAACCCTACAGTACGTTTACCGACCAGCAATACCATCCTGTCCAGCGAACCAAACAATAACAACGATCGACTTGAAGGGTGGGAAAGTGTAGTACCCCCTTCACTCTTACTAGAACGAGCGCAGCAGGCTGGAGGATCCGTCCGGGACGTCTTACCCCAACCCGTTGATGGTGAATCCCCCTGTGCGGTCGATCATGAAGCGACTGAATCACACAACCTACCTACCATTACATCAACTCGTTATTTATCGCAACACAACGCAATCAACATCTCCGCCGATGAAACTCTTAGTCAACAGCAAAACCAAAACACATCATCATCGCAACCTCAACCAACTATCGCAGAACGAACGGGAAGTGAACCGGTATCCCACAATCGGCGAGGGGAGGGAGAGCGTGAAGTAACCTCCCCCCTCCCCAGAATGGGAGTGGATGTCCGGGGGGATGAGAATGGGACCAGTCACGTGTGTCGTGCATCCTCTTTTTCCTCCTGGAACCCGGTCGATATGTCAGGCCCAACGCGTAGGCCGTCAACAGCATCTTCGTCGTCGTCAGCAACACTATCCAGTAGGCAACCCGCGAAATGTTTTGCTCTTCAGTGGAACATACGTGGTCTACGTGGCAATATCGGTGAACTCAAGTTGCTCATTAACAAACACGAACCGTCCGTCATAGCGCTGCAGGAGACGAAAGTAAACAACCACTGTATCGCTCCAGACTTTGCAGGCAAGAACTACACATTGCTTCTTCAGAACGGTAATTGTCGGTATTGGCAACAAGGAGTGGGCCTTGCCATCCGTGGAGGGATTCCATTTGAACGCATTGATATCGACTGTGACCTTCAAGCCATTGCAGTTCGCATCCATCTTCCTACTCCAATGACAGTAGTGTCAATTTACATCCCCCCGAATACGCAGCAACATTGCCAAACCAAACTGGATGATTTATTCGAGCAATTGTCAGCACCTTTGTTGTTACTTGGCGACTTCAATGCACACCACCCCGCCTGGGGGTCAGCGATGCCGAATACATTGGGCCGTTATATCGCCGAGAAGACGCTAACGGAACAGTTGATAATCCTGAACGACGGATCGCACACACGGATAGATCCAGCAACCGGTCTATCTTCAGCTATAGATCTCTCGATCTGTTCAGAGATGCTAGCATCCAGGTTCATCTGGCGGACACTTCCGGATACACACAACAGTGATCACTTTCCGATTACGGTTTCCTCACCTGAATGCTCACAGATTAGAACAAAGCGAAGAAGATGGCTCTACGACCAAGCGAACTGGACATCTTTTGAACAGTTAACTGCCAACAGCATCAATCCGGACGAGGAGATTAGTGTTGATGAGTTCATCGATCGAATACTATCAGCGGCTATAGCTAGTATCCCACGAACATCAGGACGAGTTGGTCCTAAATCGGTCCCGTGGTGGAATCCGGAGGTAGAAACGGCGATTAAGATACGAAGAAAACGGCTTAGAGCACTGAAACGTAGCAGAGCAGCAGGATCAAACATAACAGATGTATTAAAACAGTTTCAGGAAGCCAAGGCAACAGCTAAGAAAGCAGTGAAGGACGCTAAAGAACGATCATGGGAGGACTTCGTTGGAAAAATATCTCCAAGTAGCACTACGGCAGAAATGTGGCGAACAACGAACATCCTGAGAGGAAAGCGTCAGCACAGTAAGGTGGTTATCAGAAGAAACGAAGGGTACACGGATAAGGCGGAAGAAGTGGCAGAAGAACTGGCTCAACACTACTGTGAAAGATCGGCGACCTCTAGCTATCCCCCACTGTTTCAAACAGTGAAGGAAAAAGCGGAACGGAATCGCATGGACTTTCATTCAGATACCAACGACATTTATAATGCGGACTTCACCCTGGATGAATTACTGTGGGCACTCGACAAAGGGCGAAGTGTCTCTACAGGTCCCGACACGATAGGGTATCCGATGCTTCGACGTCTACCAGCATCCGTCAAGATTGCGTTACTTGAGCTGCTAAACAGAATTTGGCGTAGTGGTGTATTTCCTCTCAGCTGGCGAACCGGAATAATAGTGCCAATTCCGAAATCAAATTGTTCCGACTCAGGACCGGCAGCTTTCCGACCTATCACACTGATCAACTGTATCGCGAAGGTGTTCGAACGTATCGTAAACCGCAGATTAACGACTGAGCTGGAGTCGAACGGACGGCTGGGAAAGGTGTCGACACATACTTGGCTGAGTTGGATAGAACACTGCCCAATCGAGACGAACACTGCTTAATTGCATCACTCGATTTGTCAAAAGCGTATGACACAACTTGGAGGTACGGCATCTTGCGCACGCTAAGGAAATGGCAGATTGGAGGGCGCATGTTCAACATATTGAACAGTTTTCTCGCCGACAGGTCGTTCCGGGTAAACGTCGAAGAACACTTATCGCGTGAAATGCTGTTGGAGAACGGAGTTCCTCAAGGGTCAGTGCTCTCGGTCACACTGTTCCTAGTTGCGATGCAGCCGATCTTCAGAGTGGTACCGCAAACTGTCACCGTTCTCCTTTATGCGGACGATATATTGCTGGTGGTTCGAAGAAATAAGGAGCGACCTTTGTACCGCGATTTACAAACTGCAGTGAAAGCTGTCGACAAATGGTCGAAAAGCGTCGGATTTAAAATTTCAGCGGCAAAATCGAACATATTCTATGGAAGCCCCAACGCCCGTCGAGAACCCAGCAGCGACATCTTCATCGACCGAGTAGCTATACCGAAAACGAATAGGATAAAAGTTATCGGAGTCACTCTCGACCGGTTACTGTCTTTCAAACAGCATTGCAAAGCTGTTAAAGCAACATGCGACTCTAGGCTACAGATTTTAAAGTTGATTGGTGCAAAGATTCCTCGGGGACAACGTCATCTCTCTCCTGTGCATTGGATCAGCAATTGTCACATCGCGACTCCTTTACGGTATTGGGATCGTTAGTAGAGCGAAGGATTCGGTGGTGCAAACGCTGGCACCTATCTCCAACCGAATGGTCCGATTCGCCTCAGGAGCGTACGTCACAAGCCCTATTCCAGCGATTATGGCTGAGGCAGGTACATGGCCGTTCGACCTACAGGTACAGCAAGCTGTGATTCCAGTAGCATTCCGAATGCTGTTTTAAGACCAAAGAAATGTCGTCTTCCAGTTGTCCAAAGATTATCTGACTGGCTTAGGGTAGTTGGTATGCAACTTCAGAGCATCGCCGTTCGGATGCGATTTAACCAATCGAATATGGTAAGAAACCAAGCCATATATTGTGTGGGATGTGAAGCGACAGGTTAAAGCTGGAGATTCACCGGATAGAGTGCGTCCCATAGTACAGGAGTTGCTGGCAAACCGTTTTCATCACAGAGAACAGACATCCAAGCTGGAGTGCCCTCCGTGTGTAAATTTCTGTAACTGCCATTTTAAAATTACAGCTTGTTTCCGTTAGTTTTGGTGAATCGTATGTTGATGGCGCCACCTGCGCGCCTTGAGATTTGATAGTCTGTCAATTTTAGTTTGGTGAAACCTAGACTAGGCGGCGCTGATTTTCCAACGGTTTGCTTTTAAAAATTTACACAGTAAATTGGGAAAAAAATGTTCGAGCCTGGATGTCTGTTCAACTATTTGTCAATCCTGAACGTATTGTTCATCGATGTGATTAAAATATT